>CM031236.1:514868706-515468706 GCA_018340775.1 Taxus wallichiana var. yunnanensis | reverse complement strand
CAAAGCAAGTGCATTCTAAACTATGAAGTCATTCGGGTAGAGTAAGCTTGTAGCTTCCAATTTGGTTCCGCCAAAGCTTTGTCTATCTTTCATCACTATCATTTCACCACATTTCATAACTTGCGCCCTTCTTGGCTCTTGGTGATGAGCCCTCGCATCTTACTAGTTGCGTGGAGTTAGGAGTGGGGCAAGTTAATCTATTCATCATACTGGTTATTTTCATCACTTTGCCAAAACAAACATGAGGTATCCAAATTACTCACAGAAGCTAAGATTCAAAATCACAATATATCTACATATCATGTATCAACATCATGAAACACAAAAAGAAAGCAAACATTTGCATCATCTGTTTTCCATTGCATACATTCTAGAAAGCATATAAACCATACATCGTAGTATACACAAGGAAACTGGAAATAGAAAGGAAAACATGAGTGACAAGCGTTTGATCCAAAAACGAATGCATATATATAAATAATCAATGTTTATATACAATGCCATCATGCTCTAAGCATGGTCAAAATGCTCAAAGAGCCGTGATATACAAAGAATATATAGTACAAAGTACACGAAGGCCAAGAGGCCTCTCAATCCCTACACGACCCCTCGAAGGTGCGCCCACGCCTAGGACTCCGGCTACGCCGGCGCTCTGAATGTACGGAGGGCTCAGGGTCTCGAGGGGGCGCGGTCTCACCACGAGAATGGCTCCTCATGAGGCGCTCAGCCGTCCTGTAGCCCGCTAACTCTGTGCGGAGGGTCGACACCATCCTGGCCACGTGCCAAATGGGAGCGAAGACATCGGTATGTCTACCAGCTGCTGAGGGCTCCCCGGCATCTACGGATAGCTCCGCGCGGGTCCTATCCATGGGGATCATCAGGGAATCGGTACATACCCTGCGGATCAAATCCCGCCACTCGTCAACAGTCTCTGCAAACAAAGAAGAAAAACGAATTAGAAACCAAGCAAGAGGCTAAAAGATACAAGATAAAAACACAAGGAGAGATAGCAATTAAAACAAATCCTAAATTAAATAAACATTAAAAGGGAGAAGGGTAACTTACTCGGATCCCGGGCATCAAGATGGGTCATTTGGGGCCGGCACCACTGCGAAGATGCCGCTGCTTGCCGGCGAGGGCTGCTCTGTGGCAGGGGCAACATGTCGCCCTGCAACTGACTCATCCTCTCCGCCATGGCCCTGAGAGAGTGGCTCCTCTGAAACTAGAGTGTCCTTCTCTGCGCTCTGCTCAGCCCTCTCTGCCTGCATAATATCCTGAGTGTCATGCCACTCAGGATCACTATCCTCGGTCTCCTCCTCTGTCCCTCCCTTCGTAAGCTCCTCAGAGTCGGAGTCAATATCTATAGGGTCATCGCTGCTATGAGCAGGACCCGCAGCAATCTAAAGCAAAGGTGCCCGAGGCGCACCGGCTCTCCCTCTAGCGCGAACTATCCTCCTGGCTGCAATAGGAATGCCAGGAGTGATCGCTTGTCGACCACGGCCTCTAGGCCCCCTGCGGCCTCGCGAATTGATCATAAAACTAGCGCCACTGGGGAAGCATGCCCAAATACGGTAGGCCAAACTGCTGAGGAACTCTGCAAAAGGATGCACCTCCACTCATCCCACTCGATCAATGAGCTGCCCTGTGGTGGAGCAAGAGATCAGGGTAAGAGTCTCCTCTCCCCATATGCCGGCCATAAGCCGGTACGGTGTCGCCTCCATGTCTGCAGTAGTAAGGGAGGTAACTGGCTGGTGAGGTGCTCTAAGCACCGACATATCTATCCATCTGGCTGCCCTCACAGCCCCAGGATCTGCTACCTCCACACCCCTGCCATAAGGGATAAAACGCTCATACACTGACTCATGACTAAAGTCGGGTGGCTCAATATTGTCCTGTAAATGGACCGACCACCTGTATAAATCATGGTAGGTGGTCCCAGAATATCTGCACCCCAGGCGTATATCGGCCATGCCCCTCTATCTGCGTAATGATGGGGGCCCAGCAGTATAACAATGTATCCCCTCCCTTGTCCCCGATCAGTCTCGAGGCAAGGATCCCCATGACGGCTTGTCGAAGTACGGGGATAGGACAAGAAGGAATGGATCGAACTCTCACTCCCTTCTTGACCCCGTGGAGATAACTGCATCTCCCATATATGTTGCCCTTTGTGCGATACGTGCTGTGCAGTGAGCCTGCTGTCTCAATGTAAGTCTCCGCCCAATGATCGGGACTCCCAAAATACGGTAGACATCCTCGAGTGTGATGGTCCACTCACCACGGACCCCTGGCAGTCGGAAGGTGTTCCGATCTGCATCCCAATAAGAGAATAAGTCACAAAGGATGTGACTAGATGGTGCAACATGAGGCACACGCGATATACGTAGTATGCCGGCTCTCTGTAGTGTGTCCTCCTCGTCCTGTGAAAGGGCATCCAGTACCCCTGAGAGCCAATCACACTCTCTCTCTCTGCTCCATCTAATATACTCCTCTCTCGCCTGCATACACCCAAAAACACACAAAACAGAGCAAGTTAATATCTGAACAATACCAAGAAGGTCATAAAAACGTGTAGAAGTGCAAAAAAATACAAACACAATCTCAAATATAAGTTCTTTTGCATTCTGTGCAGAACCGCCGCCCTGAGCAGGGAGGCGGTTTTGTAACCGCCGCCTTAAGGGCGGCGGTCGTGTAACCGCCGCCCTGGCCAGGGCGGTGGTCGTGGTCCGAAAACCCACGCGGGTTTTAATCCTAAAAATCCTAAAACTAGCAAAAAATGACCATTTGACCTAAAAATGGAGCCTACCCAGTAGGCGCCCCCCCTAGGTGGACCTTTTGAACCTAACATTTTCAAAAATAACCCCCATTACGACAAATTTAGCATTTCAAATTTAAAGGGAAAAACACAAAATTGAAGAAAACTAACCTGTGATCGTTGAGGTCGGTGTTCCACACGTGGAGGCATGATCACGATCTCGCTGCGGACGTTTTGACTCTACTCACGCAAGAAACCGTCACCGTGGGTCCCAGAGCTCAAAATCAATCAAATCAACTCGTGCAAATGAATAGGAAAATGGGCCCACTTTCATATA
Source organism: Taxus wallichiana var. yunnanensis (assembly GCA_018340775.1). Classification (NCBI taxonomy): domain Eukaryota; kingdom Viridiplantae; phylum Streptophyta; class Pinopsida; order Cupressales; family Taxaceae; genus Taxus; species Taxus wallichiana. The sequence goes on along the minus strand of CM031236.1, from coordinate 515,465,617 downwards.
TATAGCGCCCTGATTCATTTTAAAAGACTTTTTCGCAGGTTTTGGAGCGCTGACGGAGGTAAGTTCCTATCCCCGCACAAATGGTACGTTCTCATTCCCTATTATTTTAGCGTTTATTTTCCAAGTTATTGTATCTATCTGCACTTGAATCCTCTTTTCATTTTGCAGGTAGTGGGAATTTTGGATGGCGTAATTTCAACACACGGACGTGTAAGGTATAACTTCTAACTCCCCATTTCGGGACTGCCATACTCGGACCCACCGTTTTATGCCTCTTCATGGCTAAAACGCTTCTCTGAGGGGGCAATATGTACGTACCCAAAATTGTAAGTCTGTCTACTAGGAGCAGTGTAACAAGTGCCCCAATGATGATACAGGTCTCCTCGCAAGGTGTTCGGGATCCGGAAAAGCTCTCGGAGTATGCGTTAACATCCCGCATGCCCCGCCTAGCCCCCGCGCCCTTTGTTTTCCCCCTTTTTCTTCTTTCCTTGGCCTTTTGATCTTGATGTGAAACCGCCCCCTGTGGCGGCGGTCTCGTGACCGCCACCCTGATCAGGGCGGCGGTCCTGTAACCGCCGCCCTGCTCAGAGCGGCGGTCCTGCGCGCATTTTCCAGAACGTTCTTTTGACGTGACTCGCGTGAAATATCACGTTTCACCAGCTTTCCTTGCCGACTTGAGCATGCATTTATGTTTTTGGTCCCCTGGAATAGTGTTTTTCCTTTGTTTATTGTTTAGGAGTTCAGTTTGGTTTTGATTTTGGGTGATTGAATTCCTATAAATGCATGGCTTGTGCTCAAACAAATGGTTGGATTTTGAAGATTGATCTTTGCTCTCATCCCCTCATTTTAGTATTTTAGCTTGTTATCTTGTTTAGAAGCCATAGTTTGATTCACTTGCATCTTTAGTTAGATTTCTCATTTGTTGGTAAGCCACATACCCATCTTGTGCGGGAAGTCTTTGTCATTTCATCAATCCGGTCGAAGTTTATCTACGAATTTCTCTTTGCATTGAATTTAGCTATTATTTTGCTTAGAGTACTTGTTTTAGTTCATTTACATGCTCATTTAGCATTGTCAAATTTGTTGGTAAGCCACATATCCGACTTGTGCAAAAGCAGTGTTGTTGTCTTATCAATCCATTGGAGTAGAATAGCTTAGGAAGCCATTAAAGTTGCAGGTTTTGCTCTTCAAACAGGATAGTTTCAGGTTCTGGTCACTTTGTGTTGCATGACTCACAGTAAAATCCCACTAGGAATCGCATAAGCCAAGCTCTGTACTCTTGCGCTATCCCTCTCCTACTCGCATTTTCGGTCTGCATTCTGAGCTGTCCTTGTCCCAATATCTACTCCTGTCGATGCTAGCATTACACGCTTTTCTGGATCCACGTGAACACGAAAGAACGAGGAGATCACACTGAGGGGACAAGATCGCACACGCCATCGGATTCGCCACTGTTCTGCGGAATCTAGGTTTTAACTTTCAAAGTTCTAGTTAGAATCATATCAAATAGAGTAGATAATTGCTTCATTTCAGTGACTTCTATTCTCGATATTGCCAGGGAAGCTGTGAGGATTGATAGTTTCTGAGAAACTATGATTCACTCCTCACTTCTGAGGTAGGATCGAGAATCTTGCAGATAGATTAGACGAGCTATTTTATTTATTTAGAATAAATCTACAAATTACACAGGCTGATAACTACACTCGGTTATTTTGTCTGTTTTAAATTATTGTTTAGTTGTTATTTCTAGATACGCTTAAAATAGTTTGCTTTCCATTGTATTCTTGAAAGATTTCTTAGAAGAATAGAAGTTATATATATGTTTTAGATTTATTCCACGTAGTTAGAATTTGCTTCGTTACAGTTAGATTTACATTTTATTTTGTATGACAATCACGGGACCTCAGGAGCCCAGAGAATATATATTTGAGCCAATCGTGCCTCAACCAAACCTCGTCACAACAATAGTTGACATAGACCAAAATCTCAGAATACAAGTATTCCGAACAACCATAGATTTACAACTGATCAGTTCTCAATTAAGAGGGTTAAACATAGAAGATGACCAAGCACACACATTTTGGTCAAACCAACCAAATTACAGATTGCCCTAGGTAAACACTCACATGACTGTAGAAGGGTTCGAAAGAGAACAAACCTTTGGTTGTGATCCTTTGGTCCCACAGCTAGGTGCAGGAGACACTCTCACAGATATAGATACCAATCTAAGGATCCAGGTTCCACGAACGCCTGTGAGATATACGAGAAAATCACACGGTTGTTGGTCCTAAATATAGAAAATTTGAAAGCATACGATTCTTGGATACTAGGGATTAGAACTTGATTTCGCGCATGACCATGAGGACCGCAACAACCAAGAGTCTATGGTTGTGATCCACAGATCCACGACCCAATGAGTCCACAAGTCAATTAGATATAGCGTTGGCTTATGCACACTAGTATTCCAATCCACTCCAATTCCACCCACCATCATCGAACAATTGTCCTTACTAGATATAGCGGCTATGAAGTTAGAGAATTCTGGACTAGGCGGAGAATCGTCCATAGAGTCAATTGTTTTCACCATCCACCCTATGACCTTATCGGAGACATACGAAACTATCCCGAGGTCATTTTCCATGTATTCCACAACCTATAGATCGAATCATGCGAGCTCGATATTGATTGGAGCCTTGAGCAGTCATCCTTGCGATCGATCTATCACACCGAGTCCAAGTTAGAAGGGCCTTCTTTGCCTTAGATTCGCAAATTCCACTAGTGCGTGTCAAAGACATTAGCATTTGCCTAACTAGTTTGTTTGAATCCAACGCATATTCTACCCCCACCATTTGTCTCAAAGCACGCCCTCGAGAGGTCGGGTACGTGGAAGAGTCACTTGTAGATTCTCACGCTCGCATGTCACTTTTCAGGCATCAATCATCGCTAAGGTGTTTTCAAAAGGAATGCAACTGTGAAGTTTTGCATGGATTGGGTGTATGGATTGCGAGATATGAGTAAAAAATAGTTTGAAATTTTGATATTAGGAAACACCAGCAACATACCTATGCAACAATGGAGTTTTGGGGAGAAAAATAATAAATCTTTTCAATTCAAAATTTTTAAAGTTCTTTTGGTTTGAAGTTTATTAATTCATTTGTACAATTTTAACTCATATTTAACCTAACATGTTAAACCATGGTTGGAGGAGGTTTGGCATGTGGATGCACCCTAAAAATAGGGAACAAGAGGGAAAAGGTGAAACAAGGGACACATAAGTGTGTTTTGTACCAGTTATGAAAAATCACTATATTGTGGTTTCATGTGAGTGAGATGTAGGGGGTGGAAATTAACACACGAGACTCAAATGAGGATTTCCATGTTTGAGGGCTAGGTGAGAGAGAGAGAGAGAGAGAGAGGGGAACCCAATTGTTTGTCCCTCATGTAAATTCTCACCTTGGGCAAAATGTGAGAGGAAACTAAGGGTGAAAAAATGTGCCATGGGTGCTTGTAACATGAGAAGGGGGACTGATTTGAGAAGGATGTAAGTTGTTATATTTCTAGGTGCAAAAGTGAAGGTGTGCAAGTTGTGAGAAATGAAACCTCATAGGGGAGAATTTTTTTTTTATCACCCACATCCATTTAAACCTTGGGGAAAATACAAAGGGACACAAAATTATCCAAAATTCACCAAGGGTTCATGAGAACATGAGAAGGGGGCTAGATTTGACTAGACTTGAGATTGCACCTCTAACACTCACAACACTTGAAGTTGATGTTTTAAAGTGATGATAACTTGAAAAAGGAAGGGAGAGCTCACTATTATGTCCCTAATGTAAATTTTCACCTTGGGGAAAATGTGAGGGGACAAAAATGGTGACAAAGTGTGCTCAAGGATTGTTTGCCTACTGATGTCATCATCATAATGCAAAATTATAATGTCATAAATGATTTTCTACCCTAGGAGCATAGAATGGTGTTTTGGGGTCAAAACTTATATGTTTTTGGCTCAAAATAACCTATTTATATCCTAAAAACCACTATTAATAGCCAATTCATCATGAAAATGGATTTTCAGCACCTATTCCACATTTGGCTTGAAGGTACAACTTCGATGTCTTGAGCTATCAGATGAGATCTTAAGGTCTTAGTAAAAATTTGATGTATCTATCATGTGGAGTGTTCCAAGATATTTCCATTGAGTATTTTATGAGATTCCAAATCCTCCCAAAACTCATAGAATCTTCAAATCAAGGTGGATTTCTCCGTTGAATCCTTCATTCCCTATACCCAAAATGACCCGATTTTTCTTAATTTTTTCCCTACATCAATTATCTCCACAAATTTTCCCTAAACTACCTTAGATAACATCATTTATCTCCTACACAACTTCCATATGGCTTGCATCTTCATTATAATATTTTGGAGTATGTCCACAAGCTGCAATATGGCTAAAAATAACAAACTTAGTGTTTCAAAGAGCATTCTTCTACCTCGGAGCCTAAACTCATTGTGAAATAAACTTAACTTCATTCCCCTAGACATGAAACAAGCATAAAAACCATGTTAGCACTTTCCTCACAGATGAAATGAGGATGACATAAAAATAGAGGGGTTGTATGAGCTAATAGGTTAGCTGGAGGGAGGGTTCAAAGTGACCAGGAAAAGGTTTTGAAAGGGTGGGTTTAGTAGTCATGGCCAAAATTTTCAATTTTGCATGCTATAAAATTTTCATTAAAATAGCTAGCTCTAGCTTGGGGACATTAGATCATAAGGGTAATGAAAAGCCACAGGTATCTCATGGAGTAGTAGACCTTTGCCTTATCTATTGGGTCATAGAGTCACCATATTGAACAACTAGCAAAAATACCAACATAACCAAGAGAAAAACAACACGAACACAAAACAAAAATGGAAACACACAACATAAAGGAAACCACACAATGGAAAGGAAAATATAACATACCTACATCACCTATGGTACATGCGGGGACAACCTTATTTCACTGTAGCACTAATTCTTCACTAAATGTTTATCCATGCAAGAGTATCACCAAATGCCTTTTTCTACAAATTCATTAACTAGATCACTGAAATATGACCCTTTTCTCAATTTCTTGAGAAATTTTTCATGATTTTTCATGTAAGTGAGGGTCTAATTATAAATATCATTACCTTTATTTCTTTGATATCTTGTTTCCATTCATTTATCCATTTTCAAATTGATTTGAATTTATGATCTTCTATTGCTACTACAAAAATAATTGATCATACCAAGCTTGCCATTTTTATAGAAAGGCTTATGGTATTTGATGGGAATTTTAACTTTACTTGTTACCTGCTTCATGACCATGGTATCTATAAAATGGTTCTTGGAAAATATTTTGAGATTTTGAACACTATCACAAGCCTCTTGATGCTCCATGTTTCTTAATTGCTTCAAATAATTATTCTTCACACAAATTTTCTTACCTTCGAATTGCTTCTCACTATGATGTGATGTGCACAATGTTTCATCATCTTGGAAATAAAATGAACACAAGATCGGTCATGGAATATGAAAATCATCATTTCCCCCATTTTGACCATTTTGAGTCTCAAAATTCATTTCCATGATGAAAAATTCCTTTCCTTGAGTAGAGTCAACTTGAAAGATTCAAGCATCTTCTTATTCATATATTCTTCATCTTGAATGGAGTCAACCTTAGGAGAATAAAAATATATCATTCATTTATTTATATTTTTAATAAACATTGTACATTTTAAATTATATTTTTAAATAGATGGTGTCATTTTTTGCATTAGTTCTTAATTTTTTCCATGTGATAATTTTGTGTACTTTAAATCTAATTATATTTTAATTAAATACAAAATTTGTGCACAATTTTAACAATTTAAAATTATTTTACAACTCGACTAAAATATGGAAAATGTGTAAATTAAAATATTAATTACGTTGAAGGCATTCCAAATAGGGTGATCCCATTGCGTCGAAAAACAAGAGACAATCCGATAGTGAAAATCATGTTCTGGTGTATAGATTTATTTAGGATACTCACGTGGTTTATGTGTAAGATTTCATAAAGCCCTAACTAGGTTGTATGTAAAAGGTATGCACTATAAAACCATCTGCGCATGTGTCATTAACTACAGTATGTGGGAACTAGCAAAAATTTGGTGGAAACGCAAGGTAGTTGTAACTATTTTAGTGGGAAGAAGTGAGAAATGTAAAACACACTTTTCCTCTTATATAAGAGATAAAATCCATCCAACAACATGGAAAGCGACGTGGGAATTAGCACAAGTGGCTCATTGTACTTAATGGAGTAATCGACAACGAAGGATTGCGAAATCAGGGAAGCCAACGAGAGGGATTTTTCGAGGTAGTTTTTCCTCAAATAAATTATGGGGTCAGGATTCACTACTTCCTCCCATTATTACGCCGAAGGCGTTCCCCCTATGGTAGAGGACCTCCAGACGTTTCTGCAACTGTGCTAAATTTGACAGCCTTTTAGACGTTTTTCAAACGGGATTAAATTTGACAGCTGTTTGCACGTCATTTTTACTTTGCATGCAATTTTTGACTCGTTCTATTTTTAAGATCCTATTTTTAACTGCTGTTTTCGAATCTGGATATTGCAAGTAGTTTCTTTTTTTCGTTTTTGGAAATCGAATAGTTTTAGACCGTCTTTTTTTCCTCTTTTCACGGAAGCTTTTCTACTCTTGATACAATTATTATTGACAGTTCATGTACTTTCTAAGTTTCTTTTTATGTCACGTGTTGCAGGGATCAAGTTTATCTTGCTCTCCATATTTTTATCAGCTGATTATTTATATGGATCCGAGAAAGTGAAGAGCATTGCGTAGGCAGACGAGGGTTTTGTCCTCTTAGCACAGAGCCTCCAAACAGGAATATCAAAAATGGCAAGAATTTCACCTCAAATGGAATCTGAGCTAGAGTTTGGAGGATCTCTTCTAATGCACAGAGAAGCAGCATGAAGCATGCAATAGACTTCATACTCTAAATGACTGCTCCCCAATCGCGGATCAACCAACTCATAGATAGCATGCTCCTCTAGCAAAGGGCGTTCTGTACATGTTTCACGGTGAGGAATATATTAACTGCCTGTTTACCACAATATAAAAAACCGGGAAACTTTACATTCCATGAGATAGCTTGGATGAAATTGAGAAAACAAGAAAGATAATAATAGAAATCCTGGTATATTAACATCATGAGTAGAAAGTTTGATGTTGATTTTCTAAAAATTAAGAACAAATGTTCCCTATTTATTCACCAACCCATTCTGTGAGGCATTGTTGTCCTTTCGGTCGATTAATATCTACAGCTTTAGGGCATCTCGCATCAAAATTCTAGATGGAGTCCCTGGCATCCTTGATCGTGTTGTAAGTTGCATGTTCATTTATTCTTTTAGACACAGAAAACTCATTTAAAATATATTGTTTGCATGTCTTCCTGTTTTATATCCATTTACTACTCTCAAGATGTTTGCTGGTTTTTGTTAGCGTTGCTGTTGAGAATTATTCAAGGCCAAAGGATCCACTGATGCTTATCACCTAATATTTGTAGATTTTTAATTTTTAAAAAAATTTCATGCAGGGTTCTATTCATACAGGTCCTGCTTTGACACCTGCTGAAGTTCTGATTGCAATCCATGGAATTGATCCAGAAAAAGATAGGATACCTTTGAAGAAGGCATGCACAATTGATTTTTATGATTGTTTATGGCTTTGTTCATTTCTAGATGTTTTCAACTCTAGCCAAGTCAATCTATTACTTCTTGGTGCAGAAGGGCACTCTATTTCAAGACTGTTTGAAATGACCTTATTGCCATGGATGATTTGTTTTTGTTTAGCAATGCATACTCACTCAGATTTTTATTTTCTTTCCACTTTCATCGATAACGATTGTAGATATAGTTATGTGGCGGTGAGTAGGTCACGTACTTGGGAAATTGATGGACTGTGGACCCTCTTTTCTTTACATAGTGTGGTAATTAATAGTGTTTTATTAGGCAGGAGACGTCTCATTGTGGGCCTGGGCACTCGGAAGTGAGGAGACCCAATTTCTGGAATACATTTAGAATTGGTGGATGGGCATTGGGACCAGCAGGAAAGTTATTATGAAAATGGGCATGGGATCCTTTTCTACAAAACTTAAGACTATGCTGTGCATTTTATCTTCACAAATGGTCTCCATGTTTATGATTAATTATAACTATTTATTAAAATTGAAGAGAATTAATTCAATTTTCATCTTAACACAATTAGACCTCAATTATAACCCAAATCCAATTCCTAATTCATATATATAAACTACACGACAATTAGAAAGAAAAATCAAATTACCTCATGCCACTCCTAAACAAATTTCAAAACAAAATTCAAAATGGAAACAAGTAGTGTCTATTTTATCCCCCATCAAAAGCCAATGAAAATGAAACATAGAAAAGGTCGGCCAGATTCGTCTGAGTGGGATTTTTTGGTATCGTTGCATTTTGTTTTAGTGTCCAAGTGTGTTGAGGGGTTTTCATGGCATCCATGTTAGTCGAGGGGTCTCCACCCAAAGTAGCCAGATCTATGTACAACGTTGCCAAATCTTATATACAAAAATCTTGTTAGACACGAAATCATTAATATATGCATGGAATGTGAATATTAAATCATTGCTTACTTCATGACTTGTTGTAAGGTTGTAAGGTCGAAGCCAAATCTTATACGTTGCCAAATCTTATATACAAAAATCTTGTTAGACACAAAATCATTAATATATGCATGGAATGTGAATATTAAATCATTGCTTACTTCACAGCTTGTGGTTATAAGGTCGAAGCCTGCTGAATGCTAGGTAAAATTTTTGGTGAGAATATTACCTTGTTAATTTTTGCTTTCATCAGTTGTAAATGACAAACCGAGCTGGCAGCAAATGTCGGTTAACATATGTATGGAGAAGGTTTTTTATTTACCAACTGTTATTTACTGTCAAAAGTCACTTAAAATTGCCTAATATCAAATAATATCAAATACTAATCCCACTATCATATCTCATACATGAATCAGGAGCTTAAGCTAGGAGAAACTGGCCACATTGATTTTTTAAAAATTGATGTTTTGTTGCATACATTCCTTCTGCAAACAAGAAAGCTTTTAGGTTTGGTCTTGCTTGTAATGTTGTGTTGGCTCTGATTTTTTTTCCAGGAACAAGCTTGATAATTAGCCTTAAAAAGTGCTTAGGTTTGTAATGAATATTAGAACTCTAACAACATGCCGCATTTGCTAAGATTCAGTAAGAGAACATGCCAAATACAATCAGAATCCCTTTGCCTTTTACATCATCATGTTGGGGACTATGTTTCTTAGGGATCCCATGCTCACCATCTACAGACTATCAGGAGTATAAACAGACTTTTCATATTGTTATTCAGTACATAATCTCATCTGCTCTATTGTTCTTGTTGTGTTCTTTGATCACATGCTTGTTTTCTGAACATAAAATCTTTAAATAAGTTCTTCTATCCTAAGCATAGTTGTTATATATGCGTATTAATGTTGCATTCTTTGTTGTTGGTAGTATATTGATATTAAAAGGTTGATATGTGGTTACTGGCTAAATATTTTCATGCTTTGATATTTAGGAGGCTAAATATTTGTTTTGACACTTTAGGTTGTCGAAATTAGCAAAGGAAGTAAAGTGAAGTATGAACTCGACAAAAAAACTGGTCTGATCAAGGTAAGCTTTGTTTATTTTTTGTCTTTGAAAAATTACATTTCTTCTAATTGCCCTTTTCTTTACACTGTTGCTTTGAGTGGCTCTATTCCATTCTGGGGTTCACAATTTTTATTGTGTGATTTATATGCAGGTTGATCGGATTTTGTACTCATCAGTTGTTTATCCTCATAATTATGGGTTCATTCCACGAACATTGTGTGAGGATAATGATCCATTAGATGTATTGGTTCTCATGCAGGTAATGTAGCCTAAAATAGTATCACTCATGTATGCTCTCTTCCCCCTCTCTCTCTCATAGTATTAGGCAGATGCTTTCATATTTCTCAATTGCCTTTAAGATGTTTTAACACTGCCCACCCCCTTGCCCCCTCTTAGAAATTTGGAACCACTTTTTGTGTTAGTTGTTAATGCATATTGTGTACGCACTCTAGATGTATTTTTTGACCGAAAATTTTCACTTTTTAGATGTTTGTGATTAAGAAAATATTGTTTTCTGAAAATCAACAGGAACCTGTTCTTCCGGGGTGCTTTCTTTGGGCTAGAGCAATTGGCCTGATGCCTATGATTGATCAGGTATGCATCTATAATTTGGTGTGTTGGAAATGATCCTAAGTAGGCATCTTTAGTACCTCTATTTTTTAAAATGCTGGAACATAGATGCCCCGGGTTTTTAAGGTGAATTTTTGTGCTTTGTTTAATCTATAAACCATTAGTACTTGGTAAAATTATATAGAGGATAAATACAACTAACATGCTGGCAATTTTAAAATTCAAGATTTTTCATATATGCTTTAAGCCTTTAACCTGAAGTCTATATTCAGAGTAATACCTACTTTTTATTTTGACAGGGAGAAAAGGATGACAAGATAATTGTTGTTTGTGCTGATGATCCTGAGTTTCGTCATTACAAGAACATTTCAAAGCTTCCTCCTCGTCGCTTACAAGAAATTAGGCGTTTCTTTGAAGATTGTATCCTTTGTTTAATAAGAAAGTTACTCCACTGAATATGTTTTGTTACAATTATTTCTAATATTATAGTGCACTATCAAGGTTATCTTTGTACACCTTCTATATGCAGATTCTTAGTTTTTCTTGACAGCATAAAGATGAGAAGAACGAGAACAAAGAAGTTGTTGTGAATGAGTTCCTGCCGGCATCTACTGCTTGTGAAGTTATAAATCACTCAATGTAAATAAAGCTTTACACCATAATTTTATGTTTATGAATATGGTATTTAGAACTAGCTCAAGAGGTGGAAGGACTAAACTTGAGTTTTGATTTATGATTTTGCAGGGACTTGTATGCCACGTACATTGTGGAGAGCTTACGAAGATGAGAAGTGTATCTCTGGGTTTCTAAAGTAAATTCAAGTTAACTTAGTGGTGATATTGTTCCATTTAAGGACTGGTGATAGAGATTTGCTACCTATCACCACAGTGTTTTGAAAATTGTTAAGAGTGCAGGAAAACTTGTCTAATAGGTTCCTTATATTTTTGTAGCTTATGGGTGTATGTAGTATATCAGTATGGCAAAGTTTTTGTATGTTGCAATGTAACATGGCCAACATGCTTTATTGTATTGTGCCTTTGATAATGGTTATAAAACATATTATATGTAATTTGGATAATTTGTTTATAATTTTTTTTTTGGATTATTGCCTAGGCAGACATTTTTTGGGCATCTGGTATTTGTTTAGTAGTATAGGGTCCTTATGTGTTACAATAATTGAAACTTGTCTGACATGGCCATGAGTGCAAGAAAAAATATTTTAAATTGACCCAAACTATTATAAAATGAAACATCAATATTAATTGCTACAGTTAAATATGTCGAATTGTCCTAATTTGTGTTTTAATGATGTCTCATTACTATCAATTACCATATTTGAAAAGCAAATGAATGTTTTATGTTTGAATAACACAAAAATTTAGTGACTCGACAACTTTTTCTTGGCATTTACCTATCATGGATTTCCTTTCGTCATAGTTGTATATCACTTAGGTTGTAACACGGGACTACAAAATTTAAAAGTTAGATAGGTCCTATATGTTGTAGACACCTGAAAAATGTTACAGAGGTACTTAGTATCCCTAAAATCTTATTATTTTAGGGTAACTCAGTTTTTGTTGAGTATTAGTCTAGATTAGGTTGTATTGGCACACTATTGCTTGTGTTTTGGGCTGTTATAGGTCATGTTCACCTGTGTATTTCTCTCTTGTATCTTCCCTCCTTTACCCCTTCCAGTGTTTCTATGGATTTTCTTAGAAATGTACAATGTGCATTTTTTTGGTGGTAGGCCCTTTTGACCCACTTTTGGTTTTGGTTGTGATTCAGTGTTGTAAGGTTTTTTCTTGGTTTGGGTGAATTGTTTTTGTCTTGGAAGCTCTAAAGCCCTAGGATTTGGTGTCACTTTGGGGAGTCACAACCTACGAGAGGAGAAAGACTATTTTTGATCATATGTCGGTAAATCGTACATTTAATATAGAATAAGACATATTTTTGTTATTTTATTTGTAAGTCTTACTAATATTATGATAGGTTAGGGAGAAATTAAATTTCCATCACTGGAAGGACATTCATATTGTTTAATTTATAGAAGCTAGAGTTTTTGGGTCCTTTTTTATCTTAACAAATGCTTTGCTGAATTTTGGATTTCAAGTGTCTATTCTGGGCTTTCTTAAGATGTACGCTAAGGGTTTGTCCCAAACACGCCGAGTACGCCAAACTCCAGCATACCATGACATGTACCTATTTCTGAATCCTGTCAAGGCGTACCTAGCTACCTGGTAAAAAATTTTATCGAAAATTGAAAATACTAAATCATTGCTTGCTTCACAACTTGTGGTTGCAAGGTCAAAGCCTACTACATGCTGGGTAAATTTTTGGTGAGAATATTACCTTGTTAATTTTTGCTTTCATCAGTTGTAAATGACAAACCGAGTTGGCGGAAAATGTAGGTTAACATATGTATGGAGAAGGTTTTTTATTTACCAACTGCTATTTATTGTCAAAAATCACTTAAAATTTCCCACAAGAATATGCCTCTTACTTCTGGGGGAAGTGAAAGGAAAATACTGCAGTTTTCTATATGCAACTGCAATTTGCATTGAGTTAGATCATTGTTGTCACGAGTGGTTGGATATCTTTATACAATACAACATTTTCTCTTATTAAATGTGTTAAACAAGCAGTTACTAAATGCTCACATACTATAAATTCCCACCAATTAGAACCCCTTATTGGTAAATTTTCTCCTCCTCAATGGATTCCAGCAGAGCTTGTGTCAAAATAAGAACCTCATTGTTGAAGTTCTTGTTAAGCTTAAAATTGAGTATGAGTTGAGTTCCACAACAATGATTGCATAGTACTGACTCATACACTAACACACACACGTTGCATAGGGAGACTTGTTCCAATGACTCAAATGGGTGGGGGGCTCTAAATGTTTGTTTTTGCATTCCATGTTTTTAGACAATCTGTCCACAGAGCACTCGTTGCAGATGTTTTTCCTTCCAATTGCACTTCCTTCCAGAATAAATGATTGGAAGACTTGGGACCCAATGCAACTAATTTCTCTTACGAATTTGTAACAAATTTGATATGTACAAATAGAACCTTTCAATGTAATGCTTCATCTATATTCCTACACTTACAAAATCAATCACACCCATTATCAATCAACTACAAAAGTAATAATTATCCCTCTAAATCAAATAACATATACCGTTCGGCGTTCACATTGCATTGTACACATGTGATTGCTAGTTTATATACTGATCGTTACCCCACATTTCTCAAGAGTAGCTTTGTTAAAAATCTTTGGATGAGTAAAAAGAACGTCATGGCATGATCGTCAACATCATAATAAAGTTATGAAATGTTTTGGGTGGGAAACATGTACCTATGTCTTAATATGTAGGAATTTTTAATTTTTCCGCATATAAGTTAGTTGAATTTCTAATGGTAAAATTATTTATAATTGGGGTTAAACAAGGATTCTCATTATCACCTACTTTATTTGTCCTATATATCGACAAACTTTAGGAATGGTTAAATATACAGAGTGAAAATGGTGCTCACCTAGGAGAGTATGTTGTAAGACTTCTCCTTTATGTTGATGATCTTATCTTGATTTCTAGGTCCATTCAAGGCCTTCAAAAATATTTATGTGCACTTGAGAATTTTTTTGCAAAGAAGTGGGGATGTAATTCAACACCAATAAGACAAAGATTATGATCTTATCCAATAGAAATAAAAATAACTCAATGTGACTTTTGTTTTGATGGAAATATTTTAGAAGAAGTAACAAAATATCAATATCTTGGGTTCGAATTTAATAACAAGCTCAATTGGGAGTTTTGTAGAAAAAAGAGAATTTTAGGGAGTGGAGAGATTTTTCTGCTTTCCAAAACAAATACAGAGAGGCAAAAATATGGAATTGGAAAACTACATAGACTTTGTTTGGGATTTTAGTAACTCCAGTGATTCTTTATGGATGTGAGGTTTGGGCGAGCAACATTTAAAACTCAAAGTGGAAAAAAATTGAGAGGATTCAAAAAATCATGATTACTAGCAAGTTCAAATTAAATATCTTGGTCCCATATGTGATTTTTCTAGCTGAAGCGGGGGTTGTACCTCTTGAAGTTATTCTTTATTCTTTATGGTTCGTCTCATAACATATTTAAAAAGGATATAACAAATGGATGGTAGCAAATGGCCTAAGGTTTTCCTTAATGAGTTTTGGAGAAAAGAAAGAATTCATGGATGAATACAAAAATGGATTAAAAATGGAACATTTAATTGAAGGCATGTCCTAATAATATCCAAAAGATAAAAACTTTTATTACTGAGATAAATTGCACTAAGTTATGCGGGAAATATGCGAAGGTTAAATAAGAGGTATTATTTGGAGGAATTTAACTCCACATGTGATTATCAACAAAATTATTTTATAGGGGCTAATATCCCATGGAAAGAAAAAATCTTCATATCTTAACTAAGAACTAATTCACATCATCCTCAATGTGAAATATCAAGATGGAAAAAAATAAAGAGGCATGTGAAGAGAGAATATATGTTTTTTTGCATGTGCAGGTGTAGTGGAGTCGAGAAAATTTCATGTTGGAATGCAATTATTATAATGACATTAGCGACCATTTTTCTAGCATGGTGGATAATGCATCCTTTCAAAATATTTTATGCAAAAATATGGTTGAAAAAATAGGGGAGCTGATTGACAAACTCATCAACATGAGATACGAATGCTAGAAAGATCTTTAGTAGGCTTTTTTGTCCTATAGGTTGTCTTTGGTAGCCTCGTGGACATTAAAATATCTTCTTCTTCTTGAAATCATTATGAAGACCTCCACAAATATTTCTAATTCCATTGTCTCGATTAAGAGTGATAAAATTAAGATGGGGGCATTTCTTTAGTACTTGTCACCTACCATGAGATATTAAACCTAGGAAACTGCACACCTACCATGAGATATTTGCACTCCTTACCACTCATTTTTATTACAAGGGTGTGCATATGTGAGAAAACAACGAGCCCACGTGGGAGACCTAAGTTTTGGTGATATAGGTCGATATGATTTAAAACTCATACATATCTATATCATAACATAGATATGATATTTTTCCACAAGTTGAGGTATCAATTCTTATGTTCTAATATTTATTTTCTAGTGGAACCGTCACTTCAACCACCCACTTACATACAAATAAAAGGTGTAAAATTTACCTCTCCCACACAATATAAAAAAATAAAAAATAATTTTTCTACATCTAATTTGAATTTATTTTCATTTGGAAAAATATATGTACTGTGGATGGAAATTTTGTAAATGTATTTGAACATGAGGTAAAGTGCGAGTTAATGTTCATATTTAAGCTGAGACATATCTCAATTAGTTATTATCGGCATTTTCCATAGTTAAATTGTATTGAGTAGCTATTTTTATATTTTTATTCTTGAATAGTTGAGATCATGGTTCATTGTGGTTGTAGATGGTCTTTTTATAATCTTATATAAATAGTGTGTTGTTTTCATTGTGGTGATGTTTCTTCAAAGTTGATATAATACCATACATAATTTATATTTACGTCGAAGGTGTTCCTAATGGGAGTTATCCTAGTTGCGTTTAGCATCAACCATACAAAACATTAAATCTTTGGCTTAGTGTCAATCATAAAAATCTTGCCGTGTGTTGTCTCAAATTGTAAATTAATGAAACTAGATGTAGATATGTTGAGAAATATTAGAATTTTTTTTTCAAAAACTTGAGACGGTCTACACTCTATAGATATGATTATTTTGTTAATAATAATGCCAAAAGCATATTCAAAATTATATATATTGATGCAAGGTTGTTAACTTTGTTACCATTGTATCGGCGGCATAATAATTTTTAATTATTTGTTGCTTTTTTATTTCTTCTCCACGCTATCAATTTGGTCTCCCAGTTGGCTTTATTTGATAGGTTAGTATCACTAAATGACTGTTTTACTTGAACCTTGTGTTCCTATTGAACAAAAAGGAATGTCATGATCACATTAATCAATAAAAACATTTATCATTGTTTTTTTGTTGTCATATTTTGTGAAAGAGGTGAGATGAGCAAGCCATGTTACATGAAAAATGATAGATGATTTGAATTTGGAACATTTTATCAATGGGAAGTTTTGAAAAAAATTCATATATCATTTTGTTATGAACAAGATCAACTTTGTTTCATAATCTTGAGTTGCACCTTTTTGCTACAAAATTAATAGCCTTTCTTGAAGATTTGGATGTTATTTACGGTATAGTCCTTTCTATTAATTAGTAGAGATAAGTTTCAAAAATATTGCCAAAGTTTTATCTTGACAATAAAGATTTGTCATTTTGTTTGTTGGATTTTAAATTTTATAGTTTTTTTCTTTTCACAAATTTAGCATCCCAAATTTATCTACAACTACAAACTAACAAACCACTAAAATATAATTCTAAAAATATAGATTGAACCAGAAACTAGATGGTAGATAGTAATAAAACATCTGAAATTAGATTCAAGTAAAACAATAAAATTACAAGTTTTATTTTCATTTTTTCTATAATTATCATTTTTACACTGAAGGCACCCCTCTAAATGGTTTAAATTAAACACAATACATTGTTATTCTTAAGTTCTATTATTTGATTAAGTTGACTCATTTTACTCGCATATCCACCCACATTCCCATAAATATTTTTCCTTTGGTTTCTCCTCAATATGCAAAATACTTTAAGCAGACCTTCTCGATATATGTCAAAATAACTTTCCAAAATTTTCACCTCTAAAAAAATAAAATAAAATAAAATTGACCAACCTATAAAAGTAAGTATATTAAAAAGTATAGTGGTTATATCTACTTAGAAATAACCAACCCTCAGTAAACCATGAAAATGCTAGAGATCTCCTATCCTCTTTTAGATAAGAATGTCCACCATGAAAAAGGAAATGCCCAACATCAATACATTTCCCACAATTAGCTTTCTTATTTTTTCCATTTCATATTTCTAACATGTAGTGGAAATTGTTTCCTATTTGGTGCTACATGGATATCTCATGAACCACTTCATTATTAACTTTCTATATTGTATTATTGTTGATGTTGACCTACACACCCAAAAGAAGAAAATAAAAAATTAAATTTCCTTTCTTTGGCTATTATTCTTAAATTAAGAAAATGATGATTTATGATGTCCTAAGCTTACGAGAAAGGATTTCATGCCAAGAAAACATGTTTGGGTATAATGTAGCATGATTTAAAAGGAAATTCTAATTATCGATTTTAACTAGAAATCACACACGATTGATGTACTAGAGCTTCGATAGGAGAAGTTGAATAAGTTAAAGTTTAAGGATTTAAGGTCAAATGTTGGACGGGGCATTTTTTGGCCCATATAAGCACAAATTGAAATCATGTAAATAATAAAAGAAATATTGAGATGACAAATATAGAATATATTATTTAGGTAAGAACAATATGAGCCATGGAATAGGTGTGGGACATTGCGAGAATTTAATTCCCACATTTTCTTTCCAACTTTCGATTCATGTCTTCATATTATATAAGAAATTTTCTGTTTCTTTTAGTTGTGGAAGGGCCACACTATTTTTTGAATAACATGACTCGTGTTACTTAATATTTCTTTCATCATATCCGCCAACCACCCCCAAAATATTCTCTCCTTGGTTTTTCCTCAATATGCAAAATATTTTAATGAGCAATCCCTCCATATGGATTAAAAAAGACAGTACAATGTTATTCTTAAACCCAATATTGTTTTTGATTAAGTTGACTCAAGTTACTCAATACTTACTTCATCATATCCACCCTTTGCCCCAAAATATTATCTCCTTCATTTCTCCTCGATATGCAAAATGTTTTAATCAGACCTTCTAGATATATGTCAAAATATCTTTCCAAATTTATCACCTCCCAAAAATTTAAAAAAAAACTAGACAGACCTATCAAAGATAGTATATTAAAATGTGTCATGGTTCTACTTGTGTTGGAAATAACTATACCTTTGTAAACCATGGAAAGGCCACCCTATTTGTCTTTCTTCTTTTGGAGAAGAATGGATACCATGAAAATTAAATTGCCCAACATTAATACATTTCTCACATTTAGCTTTTTTTATCTTTTCCATTTCATAATTCTAACCCATGGAAATTGTTTCCTATTTGGTGTTATGTGGATATCTGATGAACTGATTTGTTATTAACATTCTAAAATAGAGCCGATGTCATGTTTTGCAAGTTTAACATCCTCTCTCATTGAAAAAAATATTGCAATGAATGGACCCAATATAGTGTGTTATTGTTAATGTTGACTTGCACACCCAAAAGCATTTCAAGAAAATAAAATAAAATTTCCTTACTTTGGGTGTTGTTCTATTAAGAAAATGATATTTTATGATGTTCTAAGCTTACTCAATAAATAATTTCATGCTAAGAAAACATGTTCCACTCTAATGTACCATGATGAAAAAGGTCAATCTAAATATTAATTGCAATTAACAATGAAACTCACTTAGTGCATTGGAGATTTTGATAGGTAGGTGTTGAAGAATGAAGGATTAAAGGTGAAACATTAGATGTGGGGAAGAGTCATGATGAAGACGAGGATTGAGGGAGGAGAATTTTTGAGTTGGGGAATATATTGGAGGAATTATATCTAATCCTATTATTTAGAGAAGTTTTTTATTTCCTACTTTAAGTTAATTAAGTGAAATAACAAATAAACTGACCTCAAAATACGGTGGGGTTTATCGATACTGCGGAGATGCATACTAAAGCTCATGTTTTATTAGAGTTGCGAGTCCGAATGAGTGTGTGATTTTTCTTTTCCCTGTAAAGCAACCCACGCTCATAGAAACTAAACAAAAATGATTATATAAATGGAAAGACAAGATGCTTGGCAAAGGCCGATTCTAGGAATCTAAAGGGGCTTCCTTGGAGGATGTCATCTCATTTTTAGACAACTAATTAGATTGATAAAAGAGATTATAATAACATGAAATAAATGTTGATAAGTAGATGATAGATGAAGACTTTTCTAAAATTAAAAATGGATGGGTAAGTCCTGAGAAGCTTTGAAGGTGGCCCAGGTGAGTGTAGATACAATCTAAATGTGTCCAAAGTAACTATACCAAAAATTGTTAGTCTATTGTTGGATACAATGGAGGAATTTGATTTGATCCTCGATGTATTTTCTCATCAATAGAGAATCAGATAGTACAAAGTGTCAACTAATGAAGGATGTCGTATTGATCCCAAAAGAAAGGGTGTTTGACTATAGGAAGACTATAAATGCTTGTAATGAGATGTGAACGTCTAGGAACTACCATCTAATAGAGAGCCATACTTGGAAACAATATGTTAAATGAAAATGTTTTGATATAAATGATAAAAAAAAGTTGATAAATTTATTTAAAAAAGTGATTTTTGATAGGAATTGCTAGTGATTTAGGCCAATTGCTAGCTATTAGGGTGAATCGCTAGCGATTTCTGTGATTTTTGACAATTTTCCTAAAAATGAGATTTAAAACTATGAAATGATGTTTTTGATTAATGTAAGAGTTGCTTATGGTTTTAAAAAGAAAAAAAGAGATATAGTAATACCTTTGAGAAGGTGTGGAGCTAAAAGATGCCTTAAATCCTTTGTGGAAAAGATCTGAGTCGATAAGTTATCTTGTGACGTTGTTGAGAAATTGAGTGATGAAAACGAGTAAAAAAATGATTGAAAGTGATTGATGTTGATGCTTGATAGTGCTTGAATATGTCCTAGATGTTTTTGTGTTGGAAAATAAAGTTCAAGATAAAAAAGGGGGTCCAATATTTGAGATTGAAGATCCTGAGGGATATCACAAATGTGTTATTTATAATCGCTAATGATTCAATTTAATTACCGATGATTCACTTTTAATGAGGAAATAACTACAAAAGTGGTTGAAACCACTTCTAATCAAAGGTTTTTTTTTTTGGATGTGGGTAAGTGACTAAGGGGATGTTGAAGAATGAGTTGGGAGGTTAAGAAGGTTGTGAGATTGTTAAAAATTTTTGATTTGTTTTTGTCTTATTTAATTTTAGTTTTTAAGTGGTTTTAGGTTGTTTAAAGAGGAGTAAAATGGATTTTTACGGTTGTAATATGATATTTATGGGATGTAGAAGAATATTACAAGGAGTAAATATGGTGAAGTATTTTAGATCTTAGGGTAAATGATTATAGATTAAGTAATGTGATTAAATGACTTGATATATATTTGTGAAGATAGTGCATGTGGTGAGGGAAATTAACGGTGCAAATTTTATGTGTCTACATTTTCCCCTTTTTGTTGAGTAGTTTGGTGTAGGAAAAGTGCTAGACAAAAATGATTTTCAATAGTTGAATTTGTATGGGTGACCCCCCTCAAAATGGGTGACTCATGTAGTGTAAGGAACACTAGTTTGATAGGTTGGATTTGGGTAGGTTTGATATTCATTTCTTTTAAAATTTTCCCCAAGACGAGGTATCAAAACGATGGGTGCTAACGTGGAATCAAGTGATAGAGGGAACTAAAGGGTTTATTACCTATGGACATATGATTTGGAAGGGTAGACTGATAGGATAGGGAATTCAAATGATGGGGGCCAAAAGGGCACATATCCCATAGACATATGACATATCTCATGGTTTGATTGATACAAATTTTTAATTTTCCAAGATTGAGGGTCTTTTAAATGTGACAATTTGTTGAAAAATGTGATGATTTGATTTGGGAAAATAATGTTTTGAGGGTAAAGAAGGATGAATCTCTAGTGATTCATGATGATGATCATCGTTGGTGATTGAGGTGAATCTTTGGTGATTCAAGGAAATCGTTCATGATTGTTGTGAAATTTGGGGAGGCTATAAAACCCTAGGGTGGTGTGAAAAATTCACTTTTTGACTTTTTTTTGAATTGAGAGCTTTGAGGGAGTGAAAAGGTGTTTTGGAGAAATGACGTTATCAATCGAAGGCATAAAAACCCACACGGGGAAGAGGTGAGTGCCTTACTTTTTGTTTTTTTTGTTTTTAGCTAGTTTTGAGTTTTTTTGTCATTTTCATGTGCATAGAGGGTTTTTTTTTAAATCTTCTCAATCACTGGTGATTCAGGAAGATCATTAATGATTCAAATGAATCATCGGTGATTTTGTTTTTTTCTATGACTGAATTTATTTGTTAGTGACCAATGTGTGTGGTGAAGTTTTGATGATGTTTTGATGATGTTTTGATTCTAATGTGTGTTTTGTATATTTTGTGATTACATGTAGATGATAAATTGACTATCTCGAGATAGGATTCCAGTGATCCTAGAGGAGGTATAAGAGGATATGTCAGATGATGATTGGATTCATGTAGAGGTAGTGGGATTTGTAGGGATGTAGGATTATAGATACATCCATAGATGTAGAGGATTATTGTTGGAATTGATGGAGAGATGAGATCCAACCACTGTACATTTTGTTACCAAAAGGTGAGGTTACTATCATGGTGGAGATGTTCATAGGATTACGAGACTTCCCATCTGGGGAGGGTATCTATTTTATTGATGAGACAGAGAGAGAGGATGTGATGAGGAGATTGTATGGGGATGATGCAAATGATGTGAGGTATACTTGAGGGTTTTATTATATGTTTTATATTATGTAGGGAGATATGGTTGTTCATGGATGACTATGTTGATGATGGGTATTTCATGTTTTTCTTTTCCTAATTTCCAGAGGGGGAGATTTCCATGGATGATGATTGGAGTAGTTGCGGAGATGATGGAGCATCAGACTATTTTTTCTTGGGCCCCTACATTATTAGTACAAACATACATGGAGTTGTGGGCTTGGAAAGTCCACAAGAGATATGGGATAGATGTTGCGTTTTTGTTATAATGTTGGGATTTTAAGCATATTGCCATAGCTCATCACATGGTTTGCCATGGGGAGGTGTAGATATGATTAGTAGATCTGTGGGATTTATGAGGTGGTGAGGAGATGTGGGTCATTGAAAGGGGAATGGAAGGTGGCTCATTATAGAGATCTTATTATAAGGTTACAGGTAGGAGATGTGTTGTGGAGACCTTATCTTGATTTTTCTAGAGTGGACTAGGGGTGTGAGTGTGAGCTTGATGGGATGCAAAAGAGTATTGGGTGTAGGGGAGATGAGGGGAGAGTGGGAGCTTATCATATTTAGTCATGTTAGATGACAATTTGGTTTGTTCAGGATGTGCCTGAGGCTCCAATGATTTATAGACATGATGAGGGAGATGTGGATACTCCCAAGGAAGTTGTGGGATGAACTCCTATTATAGCTGATGAGAGGGGAGCCATGGGTCTAGATGAGCATGGTGATTTAGTGCCACTTGATGATGTTGGAGTGACTGCTGGTTACAGGAGGTGGTGGACTGGTGCTTATCCGAGTTTGAGAGGATAAATTGATTTTAGAAGAGGAGGAGGGTGTGTGCTCGAGTGGAGGGAGCAAAGATATATTTGATGTTAGTGATGATGAGGAGGTGATGGAGATGAGGAGGATCTAGAGGCTATCATTGCATAGTTTGATGACCAAGAAGGCCATTATGGAGGTAGAGAGAGATAGTTCATGAGGGAGAGAGATGATTTGATTGGGGTGAGGGATACTTTGATTGGTGAGAGGGATGGTGTTATTACTGAGTGTGATGGGACTTAGAGCACAATTAACAGGCCATGACTATGATTGAGATCAATATAGGAAGCAATGGAGAGACCCTGAAAAGGGCTCTTGGTATTACATGATCTTCGATATCAGGTGCAGAGTTGGTGGCTGGGCCTAGGCTAGTAGTAGTAGTGGGTGGGGGACACAACACATGGTTATATATGCTCACTATTAGTATTTTGAGAGAGTTTTCTTATTATGAGGATATGGTGATATGATACTTTCCTAATGTGATTCTTTATGTTGATCACCCTAACACGATAGGGGCAAGGTCTAGTGTAGTAGTGGTGAGTGTGGGTCAACCACCTCGAGGAGTTGTTGGAGATGGTGGTGATGGTGGTATGTAGGAGGGTGATGGGAGTTTTGTTCATGCTAGTGGATTTCTTAGTGATATCCATTTTACTGGATAGTTATATGATATGTGTTGTGATTGTATATGACTCTTTTTATGAATCCTTTGATGTATATTTTTTGACATATGGAGTGGGGGACTCCTTTGATGATGTATCTAGGACTTTGATTATGATTATATATATATGTGTGTGTATTGTGTTTTTATATATATGGTGTATGTTTTGTGTATGGTATATGTGTTTTATGTATATTTTTTACATTTTTATATGTTTTAAATGATTTTATGGGATTCATAATATGTTTAATATTTTATGATTTATTGGAAATTATGTTATTAAGATGGTTGTGACTTTAGATGTGATAAAAAATGTATGTTATCTTTGTAGAATAGGAGTAAAAGGGAATGATTTCTTTAATATTGGATTTGATACATGTGTGATGGGTATAAAATGTGAAATCACTTGCACATTAGGCCTTTTTAATGAATGTTAACATAAGACTATCAGTAGGTAGTTACATGTGGGATATTTAAGTTGAAGTGACAAGATATACCTCCCTAGGACATGAAAGGATTTTAACATGTGTAAGTTGATGTGGGATAGTAGGGTTCTCCTTTTACTAATGTTTATAGAGGTATGCCCCAGCTATACATATTTTTGATGCAAATTGATCGATGTGGGAAGTTTTCTTTGATGGGAAAGTTGATCAATGCGGGAAGATTTCCTAGGATGATTTTGAGATTTTTCTTTTTGAAGGTTGATCGATGTGGGAAGCCTTTTTACATAAGTATCCATCCTTGAGGGAGTGGTCTACAATTTTTATTTTTGATTTTGATTTTTACAGAGATAGTCATCCTTCGAGGGATCGGTCTATATTTGATAGGTAGCTATCCTTCGAGGGATTAGTCTACTTTTCTTTTCTTTTGACAAAATGATTTTAAATAGCTATCCTTTGAGGGATCAATCTATTATTATTTTTTACTTTTTTGATAAGAAGCATCCATATATATTTTTGAATTTATTTTGAGAAGGAAAACCTAATAGACCATTTTGAGGAGGGGAAAGAGATGTGTACATGACCTACACATGTGCCCCATGACATGTTTTTAGTTGGTACATAAGGTAGATGGATGTAATGATTATGGGGTTCCTATTAAGGAGGAACTTATCAAGTGAAAGATGTGATGAATAGATTCATGGTGCTCATCTTTAAGGTTTTTAAGGATAATGACAAAAAACCACATACTTTCAAATCATTTATGATGAGAAGATGGTTGGTTGATGGTGGACTAAGATCTTTGATGTGACTATTGTTCTGATGATAAA
The DNA here is from genome assembly GCA_018340775.1 of Taxus wallichiana var. yunnanensis. Lineage (NCBI taxonomy): Eukaryota > Viridiplantae > Streptophyta > Pinopsida > Cupressales > Taxaceae > Taxus > Taxus wallichiana. The sequence goes on along the minus strand of CM031236.1, from coordinate 515,440,954 downwards.
AAGGTTAATAATAGAAAGGCCTCAAGTGTAAGGAATTCAAAGGTTCCTTTTTAGTGTACCATCAAGGGAGGCAAGTGATACACTCCTGACCCATACTTGTGAGTAATAATGTATGGACCAATCTAATTAGGGGAAAAATTTCCATGTTTACTCCATTCTAAAGTAGTGAAATTTTGATTTTATTTGAGAATGAGATCACCTATTTTGAAGTCACATTATTTTACATGTTTATTGTATGCATGTTTGATGCATTCTTGATAAAATTGATGATGTTCAAGGGTGGTTAAACATTTTTCATCTAACAATTCTAGTTGTGTTAGATGGTCTTGTCAATATTCTTCGTTGGGGATAAATTATTTGAGTGATACATGAGTGATGGGATTTGAACCTCAAGAGGTAAGACTTTACCTCAGATCCATAGATGAGTGAAAAAGGTGTAGCACCTATAGGAGTATGGATGCTAGTTTGATAAGCCCTAGAGAGAAAATGGGATTTGGAGATGCCAATTCTATTCCTGCTTCATCTATTATTTTCATGAGATTTTATTAAGTGTTTTGTTAGAGGCTTTAGCTTATCCATTTTCTTGGGGATAGTATGGTGATGAGAAGCTAAGTTTTATATTGAAGGTGTCACAAAGTTTCTTAACATCCTTGTTTTTAAAGGATTTTCCATTATCTGTGACAAGCTTATGAGGAACACCAAAGTGACATATGATGTATTGATAGATGAAATTGATGATTTGATTTTCTTTAGTTGAAGTTAAAGGAATGGATTCAACCCATTTGTAAAGTATTCAGTGGTTATGATGATGGAATGATGTTGTTGAGATGAGTGAGGATTGATAGTGCCAATGAGGTCTAACCCCCATTGTGAGAAAGGCCATAAGTCATGAGAGGGTTATAAATCTTGACTAGGGACATGGATGAGATATGAATGTTGTTGACATTTAACACATTTCTTAACGTATGCAAACAATCTTGATTAATAGTAGTAGGCTGGTAATAGCCAAGTCAAAGGACATTTAGTGATGACATTACCATTGAAATTTTTACCACATATACCGTCATGAACTTCTTGAATTTCTTTGATAGATTTGTGAGACTTAAGACATCTTAATAGAAGGCCATCAAAAGCCACATTTATACAAGATACCACCTATAATGACATCAAATGAAATGCATTGAAGAAATGATCTTTTAGCATTTTACGGATAAATAAGATGGTATTTTAGATTCTAAAAGATAGTGAATATTTGAGAATACCATAGGTCAGTTGGATGATTTTTGATAGTGTTGATAGAAGGAGTTATTGTTTTTATGAGATGGTTCATCTAATATGTGAATGAAAATGAAAATTTTAGAATTGTCAGTTGATTCTTTAGTTGATAGAGGAATAAGGATCCTAAAGAAGCCATGGTATTGGATGAACTTATTAGAGGATCGTGGAACTCTTTGATGGTATAATGATCAAATGCTTTGAGGATAAATTCAACATTGGATTTGTATTTTTTGCAATATTTCATTTTTACATTGATATTCTCCTTTAATTTGATTAATGATGAGTTGTGAGTCTCCATAGATTTCTAAGATTTGAACACCTAGTAGGATAGTGGTTTGAAGACCCATTATTAAATATTTGTATTCAACCATGTTATTAGTACATTTGAAGTTAAGTTTGAATGATAAAGGAATAGGAGTCCCCTAGGGAGGTATGATAATGATACCAGCCCCTCCCCTTGCTGGAATTTAGATCCATCGAAGAAGAGGGTCATTTTGATAGGAGTGAATTCATGTTCATCGATAGTGTTGATAGATTTGTTAGGAAATTTTTCATGAGGAAGTTGAGTTTCAAGAAGGGGTGCTTCAACAAGTTGGTCTAAAATGGCCTATCCCTTAATGGACTTATGTGATATAAATTCAAGATCAAACTTGGTCATAAGCATAAGCCACTTCGAGTGATGTGGTCATTATGATATGGTTTAGAGTGCATGGTTTTGAGTGGATTAAACTGGTGATGATGTAAGTTTTGTGATTGAGGAGATAGTGGTATAGTTTAGAGGTTACAAAGTATAAGGCACAACATGGTTTTTAGATTCAATATAATGGAGTTTCATATTTGTGGAGGGTACAAATTATGTAATAAATGGCTTGTTCATGACCCTACTCATCTTGATGAGTGAGCATGGCCCCTAAGGCATGATCTATGGTAAATATGTAAAGATAAAATGGCTCCCCCTCATGAGGAGGTGTGAGTACAAGTGGTGATAAGAGATAATGTTTGAGTTCATTGAAGGATTTTTGACAATTAAGATCCCATTATGAAGTCAACATCTTTATGAAGGAGATGATGGAATAATTGAAAATGATAAGAGAGTTGAGATATGAAACATCAGATAGATTTTAGTTTACCTTGAAGGCTACATTCTTGAGGTTTGATGGAGGAGGCATTTCAATAATTTCTTTGATTTTCACTACATCTACTTCAATACCTCGGATAGATACGATGAACCCCAAATTTTTTTCTAGTGAGAACACTAAAAACACATTTAGCGGGGTTAAGATGAAGGAAATATTGAATGAGTTGAGATGAATATTGATTCGAGGAAAATGAGATGATCTTTGCATTGTTTATATTTCCCTAGGAGATCATCTACGTAGTATTCTATGGTTTTGTGGATAAGATCATGGAAAATATATGTCATGATGCATGTTGATAAGTGGCTTTGTGTTTTTTAAGTCCAAAGGGCATGACAACATAGTAAAGAAGGTTCCCCAAGGGGTAATGAAAGGATGTTTTATGTTGATCATTAGTGGCGATGAGGATTTGATTGTAACTAGAAAATCCATCCATAAGGGAGAGCATTTCATGGCCGATGTTAGATCAACAATTTGATCGATGTTTGGAAGAGGGAAGTCATCTTTGGAAAGCAAGATTGAGATCCTTAGAAGTTAGTGTAAATACATAATTTCCTGAGGCTTTGGTTATGGGTATGATGTTAGAAACCCATTGTGGGTAGTCAATGGGTATGATGAAATTAGTAGAGAGTAAACATTGTAACTCTTCTTTGATGAGAAGAGCTATATGCATGGATGCATTCTACAGAGATTTTGTTTGACTAGTTTGGCATTGGGATAAGTGACAATGTTGTGTATGATGATATTTGGGTTGATACTTGGCATATCACTATATGACTAGGTGAAGGCTTGACTATGTTTGGATAAAAGTTGGTGAAATCATTTAATTCTTGTGGATTTAGTGATTGAATAACCTTAACTATATGAGGTTCTTGAGGGGTGCCTATGTTAATGTCGATAGTGGATTCATTGAGGAGGGTTGATGTATCAGTGGTAAGGTTTTCTAAAGAGGATGGTCTTCTGCTCCCATATGGGAGAGAATTTCTTGATCATCATGTGACATTGGAGGATATCAATGATGGGAAAATCTTCTTCAATCATTTTTGGCTAGATGAGAGGAAGTGTTTTAGTGACATGATTAGATCGATAAGTCAAAGGTCCTAAGGAAATAGTATTGACTAAAAAAAAATTTAGGTGGGATGGAGATGGTGTCATCAGTGTCCATAGGATCGTCAGGTTCTATAAGGGATGATGGTTCTAATTTTGTGATATGTAGGGATGTGGTGTGAGAAGATGATTTGACAATGGGTTTTCATATCCTAGCCCATACTTTTCATGTGGTTTGAGGGAATGTTGGATAATTAAATCATGTACTCCTTGTTTGTAGCATCCAAATCCAAAACCTTCCATGCACAATGATGGAGGTACATTTGAATGAAAGTGGGATTATATAAAGAGTCAAAGTCAGATTTGAAAGGCATGGCATGGTGTTGATGATTGTATTACGAGGAAGGATGATCAAATCCCCCATAAAAAGGTTGGTTTTTAGATATGTGGGTCATAGGAGATGACATATCTCGATGTTAGGCTCATAGGTTTTTTTTCTGGTATTCCATACATTTTAGGTGTAGGAAGCAAATTAAGCATGAGGAGGTGGTACTCCCCAGTAAGAGACATTCCATAATGTCACCGAGGAGGACTTGTCGGGTAGTTTGGATGATGGGATGGATGTGTTGGTGGATGCTTCATAGAGGATTTTGATTTTGATTTAGGTATAAGGACATTATTTGGATGATATGTCATGTTGTAGTCGAAAAAGGGTTTGGATCCTAGAAAGGAATGAATTTTTACCCTTGTGTTCATATTTAAGGCATTGGTGAAGTGTTGAGGGGACACAAACACATGGTATGAATCCAAGGACATCCTAACAAACATATTATACTAGAACTCTCCTTATATGATGTAGAAGAGTTCAAGAAGGGTTTTGACGCTAAATTTAAGAGGTAGAATGACAATACCTAGCGTGGGTGTGATTGTATTATTAAAATCTCAAAGCAAGACTAGTGTTTGGGTGATAATGGTATTTGGTATCTAAGTTGATTGAAGGTGATAGATGATATGATATTGATAGTGGTACCTCCATCAATCATGACCCTCTTGATGAGAACATCATTGATTTGAGTGGTAATAAAGAGGGGTAGGTCATGATCTTCTGGATGAAGTGATGGTATTTTGAGAGTCAAAGGAGATGGTTGAAGATCTTTGAGAGCACCTACAAAGTTGGTAAAAGAAAGTGGGTCTTTCTGTAGGAACTATGATAGATTGAAGGGATTTGATCATGGCTTGTTTATGTGAAGGTGATGTTTGGACCAACTCGTAAAGTGACATTTTAATGAGCTTGGTGTAATTTTTTAATGACTACTTTTTATACTGTGGTGGAAGATGGTGGAGAAGTGAGGATGGAGATTTTAGTCTTGGATTGTGATGTTTGATTAGATGTCTTAGGGGAGAGAAATGGAAACCTTATTTTTATCTTTGGGTGAGGATGAGGTGATTTGGAGGAGGTGGGGATGGTGAAAAAGGTCTTGGGTTTTTTTTTTTGATGGATTAGACTCGTGGATGTATGTGCACAAGTAGTGATGTGGACAACATCAACTTGATGGGGAGGATTTTACTCAAATATTCCTCAATAGTGGTGGATGTAGATGTTGGATGGGATGTTTTTGATTTTGCATAACTTTGAAGGAAGAAGACCTTTACTTTCAAGTTTCTTAATGACTGCGTGAAAGGATTTATAATCTTCTATAGAGTGTCCTGACACTCGATGGTAATCACAAAAATCTTCAAAATTATACAGGAAGGTTTCCAACCTCGAGATTTGGATGGATTAGGAGGAGGTAACACTATGAGTGATTGTTGAAGGAGTTTTTCTAAGATTGTTGCATAGTGTCCTTTTGATGCATGGATGTCGAAGGTGATGATGTCTCATTTGTTTTGGTGATTATGGGAGGTGTTGTTTTTGGTGTAGGTTCTTTAGTTATTTTTGATGAGTGGTTTTTGATTGTATGGGGTGGTGGTAGGTGATTTAGATGAGGGATGTGGCCCTAGGATAGAGGGATGATGTTTTGATCTTTGTATAAGTGTAGTTGAATGGTTTATAATTGTGACTTTTTAGATGGGGGTGGAGTAAGTTTTTGAAAGTTATGGGGGTGATACTAGGAAAAAAATCATCATATGAAATTTTCATGATTTGAATAATGGGTTATTTTTGAGATGTTTGAGAATATTTTATAGATGAGATGGATGGAGAAGTGGTAGATGTGGGTGAAGATATTTTGTCTTTTGTGGGTGTTTCTGATTTTTCGTCATGTGTTGGTTTGGGGGTGTTATTAGAGGAAGGTGTGGTGTAGATTTGGTGATAGGTGATGTTTTATTGATGGTGTTTATGGTATGGTGGGTTTGTACATTGTTATCTTGTGGTTGACTACTCGATGGGGAATGATTTGGAAATGGTTGTTTAAAAATGTCGAGATTTTGATTTTGGGGTGCATTGGGATTGTCTAAATGTAGTTCACCTTTATCAATTAGATCTGAAGGACATTATAGAATGAACACCTTTCAATGTCATGGCCTTTAACTCTATGGTATTTTTACAATAATCATTATCCCTATACCAAGAGGGTTTTGAAATAGAGGTGTCGATAGGGTGAATAGGTGGAAGAGAGATCATATTGGAGAGAAGTTTATCAAAAATTACACTATAAGTCTCTCCAATGGGGGTATAGTTTCATTAGGGATGAGAGTGTTTGATGGTGAACATTCCTTGGGAGTGGATTTGATGACTACGATGTTATGAGGATTTGGGTTTGTCTTGACTAGAGGATGGTTTGGATGGGAATTCAGATTTTGGTTTCTTTGGTCTAAGTTTGACTCTACCTTCTTCAAGAGTGTGAAGTTCAAGTTTATGGGCCATGGTAAAGGCTTCATCAAACATCTAAAAGGATTGGATTTGGAGTGTAGAAGAGATGTGTTTTGCATGAATGGGAAAATAATTTGATTAATTTTTTTGTGGGAGAGAGAATGATAGTTGATTGATTATACCCCTCCAGTGGGTGAAAAATTCTACAATGGATTCATCTTCAAATTTTTGATTGCATAAAGGTTGGTAATGGTGATTTTATGGGTGATGTTGATTGAAAAGTGTTCAAGAAAGAGTTTGTGTGAAAGTTGTGTGAATGAGAAGAGGGAGTATTATGGAATGCTATTATACCAATCTAAAGCAAGACCTACCAAATGACATGGGGAATGTTCTTAACATAAGGTCTGGTCATGAGATATAAGGTAAAAAGCATGATGAAAATCTTGGATGTGTTGTTGGGGATCCTCCTTATTATAGAATTTGATAAATTTGGGAGCTCTCCCAAAGTGGGGAGGATAATATTTGTAGGGTATGGATGGGTGAATAGGTTCATTACATATTTTTTCATATGAAAGTGTGTTTTTAGGGCCCATGGAAGTGACTTTGAGGCTGGATATCTATTCATTAAATCCTAAAGGGGTTTGGTTTAAGGTTTTTGTTGTGTACTAGATGAAGACAAACCAAGTTGATTAAATGAAAATGATTAGATTGTTGATATGGTAGGTATTTTTGTGGGATATTTTTTTGAAAGGGGATGTTTTGTTGAGGAATATTTGTAGGGATGTTATAAGTGGGTTGTGAGGCTAATGGATTGTGATGGTTGGATATATTGATACTAAGGAGGGATGGATGTATTCAAAAGAGGTTGTGATTGTTTTGGAATGTGTTGAAAAGGAATGGATGTGTGAATAAGGGGTTGCGAGTATTGAGGTTCTTGTTGAAAGGGTATGGAGGTGAAAACAAGGGGTTGTGATTGTGGGAAGTTTTAAAGAGGGATAGAGGCATGGATAAGGGGTTGTGATGGTTATGGTATAGATTGAGAGGAAGAAAGTGATAGAGATATGGTTGAGGTATGTGTTGTGAAATAAGTGGGGTTAAAGACTATTGTGAAACTAGATGGGTACTAGTAAAAATGCTAGTATTGATCAAGGGTAAGATGTAGGGATGGACATGGTAATGTTTTGTAGAGGTGGTGTAGTTTGTTGAGAAGGTGGTGGTTAGGATACACTAATAAAAACAATGGTAGAACTCACATGGGAGGTGTTTGGATGAGAAGAGGATGTTGGAGGGGTTTGTGTAGATGAAGAAACATTTGTGTTGTTTAGAGGTGGTGTGGAACCATTTGAGGGTTGAGTTTTGAGTGGTTGTGTCTTGTGAAGAAATCACGTTAAGGTCGAAAATAGGAATTGAAGACACAACATTGGATGTTTCTAGTCTACTTGCTGGAAGGATAAGGATATATTTTTGGATAACTGGTTCATGATTTGGATCAATAAGATGGGAAAAACCACATGAAGGATCAAGTACATACAACTATGGTTTAGGTAATGAATGGTTATAGATGAACACTCCATGTTACAAGATAGGAATTAAGAGAAATGAGATTTGAATCCAAGATCTTTAAAAAGACATGATCCCCATTATCAAAGAAGTGGGGACTAAAAGGATCAGTGTGTCTTAGATGAGGCTGATTGGATACTAGGAGAGTGGGGTTGTTCTTGATATTTTGGTCAAGGTGTTGATAGGAATGTTTTGTTTTGATCAATGATTCATTGAGCATCTTCTATATGGGATTGATCATGTTGTAAGGTTTGATGGGCATGTTGTGTAGATTGTTGGAATGGACTAGACATGTTTTAGAAGTTTGGATACGGGATTGTTGTCTTGTGAGAACCATAGAAAAAAAAAACAACCACCTAATGAAATAAAATGAAATCTAGATTGGTTGATTACAAGAAGAAATAAAATCAAAGAAATTTTTATTATCTTGATTAACTTAGAAAAAGTGAAATGTGTAAAATGGTTAATAAGGTCCTAGGAAAACCATCTATGGATGGTTTCAGAATGTTTAAGGCTGGAGTCCTGATATACCCAAAGGTATGTGAGGCCCAAATATGTGCTAGTTTTGGTACAGGCGTGGGGCCCTACCCCCTCACTTCATGGTATCATGTAATGATAAGGGAGTCGAGTGCTTAGCCAATATACCGATAACCAATTATTTATACTCGGTCTAGAACACCAAGTCGGTTTCCCTATTGGGTGATGAAATCCCAATAGTTATCACCTTGGTGGGAATGTTTGATGCAAATTGTGTTTGATGTGATTTGGTTGTGTGTATGGGGAAGATTATGTGAATGCAATAAATTAATCCTTTAATTAATCTATGTGAGGATGCAAGATTCATTTTAAACCCAAAAGAATGATTTATTTTGATGAGGACAAAAACAAAATGCAATGCTTAAAATGAAAAGAAAGGAAAGGACTCACCTGAAGAATGCTTCCTTTTTAAATTTTTAAATTTTAATTTTTTTTTTTTCAAGAAATGCAATAACGCACCAAGAAAAAGTCACCAAAGCCAAAACCTGCAAAAAGGTTAGTAGAAGATAGAATAAAAAAAATGTTGTTAGAGGATGAATGAATAAGTAATTAGAAGTAGTCACATAGAGATCATCGATGATTGAAAAATCGTTGGTGATTCACCCAATCACTAGCAATTTAATACGGATCACTTTGAATTATAGAGAGAAGAAGGCTAAAAATGAATGAAAATTTGATTAAAAAAAAATAAAATAAAAGAAAAGGGACTAAGTGTCCCACTAGGCATGCCATAATGTTTAGAGAATTGTTTTATTTCCTACTTTAAATTAATGAAGTGAAAAAAAAAAAAAAACCGACCTCAGAAGATGGTGAGGTTTACCAATACCCACGGAGATGGATGTTGAAACTTGATGTTTGATTAGAGATTTTGAGTCCGAATGAGTGTGTGAGTCCACCTATCCTGCAAAACAACTTGCGATCATAGACACTAAACAGAAAGGATTAGATAAATAGATAGATGAGTTGTTTGGAAAAGGTTGATTCAAGAATCCAAAGGGGCTTCCTTAGAGGATGTTATCTCATTTTAGATAATTAAGTAGATTTATAAAAGTGATGATAATAACATTGTAAAATGATGAAATGTTAATAAGTAGATGATAGATAGACTTTTCTAAAATTCAAGATGGATAGGCAAGTCCTAAGCATCTTCAAAGGTGGCCCAGGAAAGTGTAGATGCGATCTGAATGTGTTCAAAGTAATCGTACAAGAAATTATTAGTTTCTTGTTGGATATAATGGAGGAATTCAATATGATCCTCGATGTCTTTTCATCAATGGAAAATCGGATAACACAAAGTGTCAACTCGTGTAGGATTTTGTATTATTCCTAGAAGAAAGGGTGTTGGACTATATGAAGGATTGTAAATGCTTGTAATGGGATGTGAATGACTAGGAACTACCATCTAACAAGAGAGCCATACTTGGAAACAACATGTTAAATGTAGATGTTTTGATATAAATGATAAAAATCTAATAAATTGATAAAAAGGATGATTTTTTGAGAATTGTTGGTGAATTTAGGCCAATTACTGGCGATTAGGGTGAATCGCTAGTGATTTCTATGATTTTTTATAGTTTTGCTAAAAACAAGATTTAAAGCTATGAAATGATGTTTTTATTAATGTAGGAGTTACTTATGATTTTAAAAGTGAAAGAAAGAGATATAGGAATACCTTTGAGCAGGTGTGGAGCTAAAATATGCCTCAAATCTTTGTGGAAAAGATTTGAGTTGATAAGTTGTCCTGTGACGTTGTTGAGAAACTGAGTGATGTAAACAAGCACAAAAAATTCTTGAAAATGATTGATGTTGATGCACTGATAGTTATTGAATATGTCTTGGATGTTGTTGTGTTGGAAAACGAAGTTGAAGATTGAAAAAGGGGTCTAATATTTAAGATTGAAGATCCTTGAGGGAGAGCACAAAGGTGTTATTTATAATCACAGGTGATTAAATCTTGGATTGTCGACGATCACTTTTACGGGAAAACACTACAAAAGTGATTGAAATTGCTTCTAATCAAAGGTTTTTGTTTTGGGATGCAGGTAAATGACTAAGGGGATGTTGAAGAATGATTTGGGGAGGTTAAGAAGGTTGTGAGATTGTTAAAAATTTGTTGATTTGTTTTGTCTTATTTAATTTTAGTTTCTAAGTGGTTTTAGATTGTTTAAAGAGGAGTAAAATGGATTTTTACGGTTGTAATATGATATTTACGAGATTTAGAGGAATATTACGAGGAGTAATTATGGTGAATTATTTTGGTTCTTAGGGTAAATGATTATAGTATAGTAATGTGATTAAATTACTTGATATATATATATTTGTGAAGATAGTGCATCAAGGTGAGGGAAATTAAGTGTTCAAATTTATGTGTCTACACCTATTATTTATTCATGATAAGTCACATATGAACTACATGTCACTTTTTCCTACCATAGTTAGATCATATATTTTTAATGCAAGGCTTATTAAAAATCAGATCTATCTTAACAATCATCGACTTGAGAATCCATACTTTATATTGTCTTTGCAACATTTAGAGATTGGTGAAATCACATTATATGTTGTAATTATTGGACCATGATTTCCATTAGACCAAAACCCGCAGAAGTTAATATCTGCTAAAATCATTAGAGTTAGGATCCATGAGAGGTAGTTATTCCATGTCACAAAACTCATGGGGAGCACTAGATGCACATGCCAACAACCCCCTCAGTGTTTCGAGTGAGTTTTAAACTCGAGATCTATCACTCTACCATTTGTTGGACCACGAATTTCGTTAGAACAAAAACCACAAGCATTAATATCTACTATAATCTTCAGAGTTAGGATCCATGAGAGGTGGTTCTTCCATGTCACAAAACTCACAAGGAGCTCTGGACACACATGCCAATAGTAATAATGTAAGCATGGAAGAAAAAACTAAAAAATGATTAAAAAGAGTGAAATCTTGTTTATATAATCTTTGTGAGAGCACTAAATCAAGGGCCTATAGATCCACATATCCAGCTATTACACTTATTAGTATTTTTATGATATGTTTCTCTCAGTAGAGAGGATAAGTTAGATAATGAGAATGAGCTAGAGGACGTGTTAGGAAAGGGAACAAATATGTCATACAAAACATATGCAAGATTCCTTTATATAACCAATCAAACTTTACAAAGCACTTAAGCTTGGGGAGAATGTGGACTTCAAGGTCAATGGATTGAGGATTACCATCTTAGGCATGAGCCATTTTTTCCCCTTGGTGGCCTGCAAAGAGCTCAGATCTAGAATAAGGTATGACATTTCAAGATTGTGTTGCCTCCTCTACTAGGCCTGTGTATTGTGGGAACATTTTTGCATTGTGAGAGAGGTTTTGTGTTGGTGATCATTGTTGGAGGAAATCGTTAGGAATATTGATGAGGGAAAATCTAATCTCTACCTTAATTAGTAAATAAAAACCCTAATCACAAATTCGTATGAAATCAATGACACAAGGAACCTTAAACACAAAGTTTTCATATCTAACATAGGTAGAGTTTGAGATTTAGACATATGGGATTTTCCATTCTAAGTCTTCATTAAACATTCCCTTGTTTCTAATATATCAAAAAGGTACATTTCCTCAATAAATTACACATCAAACCCTCTATCTCTTTTAGATGATTGAAAAGAATGACACATGGTTCATATGTGCCTAGTCATAACAAAGAAGAGTTTCACATTAATTTCCCCCAATATTTTCCCCACTCCTAGACTTATCCTCCCTCAAACCCCTTCTTCATATCCCCTCTTGCTCCCCCAACATTTCACTCCATCCAATTTAACTTCATCAATGCATCCCCTTTGGCTTTTCCATCACACATCTCACGTGCGATTGTTAGCACATAACATATACATAGTCGATTCATAACATATAAAATATCATAACCATAAACAACTTCGTACATGTTAACACTAGGTAGTAACATAGAATCACCAACCAATAATTCCACCAAACCTTAGAATTTTCCCGATAAGAGCAACAACTTCATTAATTTATGATATGCTCAAATGTATTCCATGTCATAAATTTTGAACAAGAAGTCACCAATTGTAAATATTTCTTATTCGATATTTTTGAGGAAGCTTCCACATAATATCTAAATAAACATGAAAATTCAATTTCCTAGTAAGGAACCTATTTTCTAATTTTGCAGATTTAAGGGTACCTAGTTTACAATTAGGTCCTGATAATTATGAAATGGTATAACACCATGTTTAACACCACTTAGAAAATGTCATTTCTATTTTTCTTCCTCCTCTCACTCTATATTGTTGTTAAAACACAAGCTTAAGATGTAGTTCCCAATGTCACAAGCTACAACTAGTCTGATGTCCCAACACCATGTCGTACATATGCTTTTTATAGATCCTAGAAACCTCTTTTCCTTAATCTATTCAATATCATTGATTTATTTGGTGTGAGTAGGTTATAAATAGAAAAAGTGAGTGGGTTGCCTAGTGATACCATTTTTTTTGCTGAAGGGAAACCTTTGCATATTCTTATTACATGTGGATGCATGAGAAATTATTCACAAGCCAAAGTAACCTACTATGTACAAAATGAAAATAATTTTTAAATTGTTGCAATAGACTACTTTGAGCATTTGATGACATATCAGGTTGTACAAGTTATAAATCCTACTAGGTGGTGAAATGATAAATTGTGCCTGTTTTTGTTTCTAATATTTAATTTCCCTTAACTTCTCTTAGCTTCGAGAATAAGGAATTATATAGTAACAATTCCAACCACATGAAGGTTGAAGTGTTTTTGGAACCACTAACCTACATAAGAATTTTAGTAAGCAATTAAATAGAATTTTTAAAACCTCCAACAATTAAACAAAATCATTAAAGTAAATATTCAAATTAAATACACATGTAGATGTATATCTAATCTTAGGTGAACATACATTTGGAAATTCAATCCAATGAACCGCAAGGATCAAATCTACTCTTGATAGTAGCAAGAATTTCTTCATGAACCTTCCAAAGATTCTTGTTTGATGTCCTACCTCGATATTTGATCAAATGAATATTTGTTACAAGAACCAAATGGGAATAGTGAATTATATTTATATGTATTTCATTGTATTCAAACAACCAATTATTTGATTTTTTGATAGGATATCATTGAAGCCAAGTTCCAGTGACTACCACTGACCTAGTGGGATACTCAAGGTTTTCACCATCAATGACTATGGAATTTTAAAAAAATCCCTCTACACAATAAGATAAGAAGTAGTTTGTTCCCTCTTCTTTAAATTATATTGCAATACATACAAAAACATGCCCTGCATCACAAATTAAAACTCAAGTCAAATTTAAAATACATTAAGAGATTATCATTTAATAATTTATAAATTTATAACATGACATGTATGTACCTTATTGTACTAAATCAAAGACTTGGTCAAAGTGAGGTGATGTTGTCAGATGATCTAAAGACACTGTAAGTTGTAATGCTCGTGGAAATCAATATGTGTTGAGTGGAATTATAGGTTTACAATTCCATTCATCTACCCACTTTTATGACTCACATTTATTCCACACAAAATCAATGCATGATATGTTAAAACATGCCATGCACCTAGTATGAATAGTACATGAACTTGCATTTGAACTATGAAATGATTACATGTCACTTGATCTTGTAACTATCATAAAATATGCATATATTGTTAAATGGTGTTCCTCTATCAACTAGAAATATCTATGAACCATTGAAATCTCTTGAGATTCATGGCCCATGTTCTTGTTACACCAATCAACAATGCTTTTTGCACCGGTAAATTTATCACCATCTTTGAGCCGTAATTCTTCTCTTGCAAGGCCGCTTTTCACACATGCTCTTGCACCATCATGTTATCCTTTCCCATGTCCCGCCTCACTAAAAATCCAGATATGTTGTACATCTATTGTTATGTGCATTGTTCTTAGCCGATAAAAAAAATTCATTCTTTAATTGTGATGTGTAGTTATCTCGACTAAATGTAATATTAATTGAAAACAATGATCCTCTCACCAAATTTACATTAAACAAATAGAAACACTCTTACACATATTTTGTAGAATCTGTTTCGATCATCACCGATGTAGAAACGACACTCTCTTAATAATTTTTATCTTTCTTAGTGCTTTCAGAGATTACTCGAATGTTATATGCATGAAAATAAAAAATTTACACCGAGTTATAATATTATGACTGAACCTCTATTTGTGGATGCAATGAGTAATTCTTTGCAAATTCAACTACTAAAACAATACTACCAAGTGAGAATGTGTCCTTTCTTAACTTGAATTGTTCATCTAACCATTAAGCTTTATGTGTGTGCTTTATATACTCATAAACAATTTCTTCTTTGAATTTGATCATATATATTTATACAGGTAATTATTTTGTAACAAACTCACACCGCTTAGATTTTTTCCATCTTTTAATTGATATTCCATAGATTTATATTTATCGAAACCAACTAATTCTTTTCCTATTGCATGTGTACTCTCCTCATGGATACAATATTTCAATTTCAGTAAGCCACCACATATGTTGCATGTTCCATACAAACATGCTTGTTATAAAAATTCTCCAATTGATCTTTCAAAAATATCATAGGAATAAATTACCTTGTAGAATTTGGTGGGACATTTAATCCACACTCCTGCAACATGAGGTCAATATACGAAACACAATGTACTTGACAAAAAAACATCACAATGCTTTGAAAATTCAACATGATGCCTACAATAACAAGTGGTACATGAGTGATTGATTTTTACATTAAAAAAAAAATTCACTTCAAAAAATATTTGGCCAATGTTAATTTCCATATTTTCATTCTTAAACTTAGAGAACAATTATGTTTGAGTTATATCCAATAAATGTTTTGCATGCACTTCATGATTAGGATAACCCATTCTTCTTTTTATTGTATCTCTTCTATTTTGTGGCACCCTTGTGTTCTCATTCCAAAACTTTACAAATAATTCTTGTATAATATCATATGTACCCTTGTCTTTCCCTGTGGGAGTCTAATAGAGAATGTTTGATAGTTAGTGTTATTAGCCAACTCAATACTTTTACATCTCCTTATTGCTTTCATCAGTGCTTTTCTATTTACCTTCAAATATCTACTTGTTTTTTAATCAAGCATTGATTAACTATTTTATCACTTACTATGCAATTGGTAAGTGCGCGTCATTTATAATTACTATCTTTGGTGTGTTTTTGACACCTATAATATGGAATTATTTATGTATATTTTCAACAATTTCCAAATTTAGATCATCAACATTAGATTGTCTTAACCTTATGGTATTTATTGTAGGTCTCATCTTAATTAATTTCATCAACGTAAAAAATAATTGACATATTTGTGTATCATTTAATTTCTCAAAGTAATTATCCCAAATTTTCATAGCTTTTCTTCTCACATTTCTTTCAGACATTTTGTTAGGCATTAGTTTTATAATTTTTCATCAATTTTAAATAAGTGAATGGATTTTATATGAAAAATGGAAGGAAGTGTTCTTAGAGGTAAATATTCATTATCAAGGTTAATTTCTACATTCGGTGTTTTCATGCAAATTTCAGGATTAACATTTGGATTCTCATGTAAAGGTTCAAATTTTGGTTTCATACAAAATTCCTTATCCATAAAAACATTATCATTCAATTCATTATCAATATTCATTGAAAAATCATTATTCTCCTCATTTTTATTATGTATTTCATCCTTATTTTCTAAAACATCATGTACATTTGAGATAATAGATGTACTTTTCCCCCATGAAGTTTTTACATCCGCTTCAATTTATTTATTCTAATGTCTTCCAATTGCTCTAGTGTCTTGTTCTTAACCGTATTCATGTCCTTACTTCATTTTTTTATCCCGCATGATTATTAAAATATAGATAGTGGGTAAGGGGACAACCTCAACTACTCAAAATTCACGTAAGAATGTACATGAATGTGAAAAGTAGATAGAGTAGGGACATAAATCCCATGAAAGAGGTGGAAAGGGAATTTGGAGGGCAGGGAATATAAAAAAAAGAATAGGTACACATTATAACGCATATGCGTTTCCTTTTTTCCATTTTCCAAAGCAAATATCTTGGCTTGGATCCGGTTTAGATCCCCAATCCCGAGGCATGGATGTGATAAAACATAGAAAGCAATGTGTTTTTGAAGAAAATTCTAAAATGTGTCTTCCTCCATAATAAATCCCACAAAAACGATCAAAAAATTTATTAAAAATATGACTACGAGGTCAAATAAACTTTCTTCTTTCTAAATATATGATTTCTCAAATTTTCTGACTAGTATAAGGTATCCATACTTATTATTTTCTAGCCATGTATTATTATACAATTTTCTAAATTAATACACGTCTATCTTTCATTGTGTATCTTTTGTTTCACTCATCAAAATTAAATAAAAATTATATAGTCCCAAACTATTAATACTTCTATACATATTTAAAAAAACTAATTTTCGATATTTTTAAATGTATTTAGGGGGTGGGGCATGGTTGGCTATTGCTTATTTTTCAAAAATTAAAATATTTGTAATTGAAAAAAATACTCACTAAAAAAATCTAAAAATATTCTATTCCAAACTAGATACTCCTATCTATCTTTCTACTAAAGGGTTTTCAAAAATACTAAATAGTGCTCAAAAGATGGGGGCACGACTGAATATCTACTATGTTTTTAAATAAAAACATGAGAACTTTCAAAATTTTATATCTTTAACCCACTTACACTTAACCATTTAAAAAAAAATAGTATTTTAGAAACTAGACTTGAAATTCTACAATTCATGTTCTTATAACATTTTCAAATTTTGAGTGTAACTATCTCAAATAACTCGTACAAGTTGAAGATTTTTATTTTTCAAAAAAAGTGTCCACTTAAGACCCCCTTTTGGCCCCCCATTTCCATGAACTCACCCACTTGGACCTTTATTAGGATCCATTTGAAACATTTCTTCCTTAAGATTTGAGAGACCAAGGTCGATCACATGTTACCCATTGAGGGTGTGTGGATATGCAAGGCATAAAATTGCAAGTATTTTACAAGAGCCTCTTCCTTAGTAGGGATAACAAGTTGAGAGGAAAAAACCCCCATGGTAGTGATGGAATTTTTTTTGGAAGATATACGATAGAGCAGTGAGTCGAACATTCACTTGAAAATGGCTTTGATTTTATTAGAGGAATGCTTGGGGGAAGCATACAAAATAACTCTTTGAAATCACTATCACTAACTTTGATCCAATGCAATCAAGCACACAAAAAGCACCTTATGCTTCATAATCTTATTCCACCTTAATTTGATGCCTCCAATGGGCATCCCGGAGTTCGAGGACTAGTTCAAAGGAGAGACATTAAGCTCTTGTGAAATAAATTGAAACACATGATATGAAGCCTCACATGTTTCCTATTAAAAGAGAGCAACTTATTTTTCATAGATGTAAAGGAAGGTGTTATATATTTTGAGGGCATCACTCCACCAATAAATCCATCTCTTCTTGTCAAAGCATGGATAGGATCAAGGTTCCAAATCGTTGGATATGCAACATGGTATGAGCATGTTTCATTTGTGTAGTATTTAAGTAAAATTGGAAGATAACCATTTTTTTGTCGGTTTGGCCCAAGTAATGTCAAATAAAATAGGGGAATGATTATATAAAAGAGTGTTATCGAAACTGAAACATGATTTATTAAGATGGGAGAAAGATTATAAAAAAATCCTTCACACGGAATAACGATAAGATCCAACCATTACAAAATCCTATCTTGACCTTGTCAAAAATTGGACCAAGTGAAATAGGTAGAATTAGAGCTCTCCTTATATGAGATGTTGGGGTAAAAATGATTAACTAAAAATGTAATGTAGATACTATTAGTTAATTTATGCTATGAACAACTTTAAATAAAATAAATAGATGTTGTAAATAAATAGAAAAATGACCCAAACACTTAAACTAATGGAAGTAAAACCCTATTGTATAAGAGGAGGAAATAACTCATATGAATAGAAGATGCTCATGAGACTATTTCGTAGAGGTGACTGGAAAATATGGAATCAGGAACGACTATGCGAAGCTCAAAAGGATGGATTTGGAGTATCTGGTTGGACTAGAGTGCCTAGAGAGGGACCTGGGTACCCACGGGTGCTCGGTATGAAAAATAGGCGCCCTAGTATGTGAAAAATCTTTGAAAATGATCTTCACATGTCCGAGAAGGTGGTATGAAACTCTCCCCGTCTGTCACATTAATTTCATTGTATTACCTCGGATGTCGTTGATAGTCCAAGATGATGAAAAGACCTGCAAAAGAACAAGAAGAAGTATCAAAACCTTGAAAAAAGAAGAATCAAAATGAATGGGTCAGACTGACCTCATCTTCCATGACAATGGGCTTACTAAATAAGCGTTGCACTACATTTCATACCCAAAAGTAGTTTTGGTGTGTGTGTGCATCATGTGCCCTAGGTGCTCTTGTGCTAGTCACACTTTGTGAAGTAGCGAGCAATAACTAGATGTAGAAAATGTAATAAAATGTGTGCATGGAATAGAATAGAATCCTCCCCTATGATGTGTGTGATGCAGATGACCTAGCCTTGTGCCTTGTGATGGAGCTATGTGGATATAACTCGATCTCTAATACAATAATTGGATGTAACTCTAGATGAATGATAGTAGTGACTAGTGCTTGGTCCCTCATTATGGTCTCATAACTTTATATTTATAGGGTTCTCTTGATCTAATTTTATAATTAACCCTAAAATGGCTGACCAAAAAAAAGATAAAGATCTCAAATGGATAAAAAGATCCCAAAAAGTGGTGGGAAAGTATGAAAATGATTGGGGCACCCTGGTGGGACCAGGGCACCCATGGGCACCCCAGTACTAGCCTGGGCACCCCAGTCGAGGCTAAAATAATGCAAAGTGATGAAAGATGACTGGGCATGTAGGTGTAAAAGGTTGGGAATGATGAAATAAAATAAAATAAGATGGCCAAAAGATGAGGGTTAATTAGTAATTTCTTCACTCAAAAACCTTCTAAATAGTAGTATGAGACCAGAACTAAATAATTTCTAAAGTGCATGATTTTTTGTCTACATTTTCCCCACTTTATGTTGGTGAGCAGAAATCTTGGTAACATAAAGTAGATAGAGATGCGTACCTAATGTCCATGAAGATTGTAGTAGAAAGTGTGTTGATGGACTAGATAAAGCATGTAATGAAAAAATATATAGAAGCGTGGAAACTAAAGATTGAAAATGTGCAAAAATGTGACCTAGGGTAGAATGTGTGTGTTGTTGTTGACATGTTTGTGATGTACGTGCATGGTTATTATGTAAAGTGTGTTTCCGCAAAGTGTTGTTGTTGATACCATTTTTTTACTTGTTGTTTCCCCCATTTGACTACTTATTTCTCATACGACCGGACCTACAACAAGAAAACAATAAAGTAGTCAAATATGTATGTATTTATGTGTAAAAATACAATGTAAAAGATGCATGTCAAAGTAAATTATGTAAAATGAAAAGTGTAAATGAAACATGTGCA
The DNA here is from genome assembly GCA_018340775.1 of Taxus wallichiana var. yunnanensis. Classification (NCBI taxonomy): domain Eukaryota; kingdom Viridiplantae; phylum Streptophyta; class Pinopsida; order Cupressales; family Taxaceae; genus Taxus; species Taxus wallichiana. The sequence goes on along the minus strand of CM031236.1, from coordinate 515,420,986 downwards.
CCTGATCCATGTTGAGAGAAAGAGTGTAGAAAGGATATCCTATCTTTGCCAAGGTTTTTTGGGTGATATGAATCCATAGGCCGAAGAAGTATAGGGATGAAATTCTCAAAGTGTCCTCTAACCTTTAACTTCTTCCCTGAACTATGTGTGAAGAGATATCTATATTGTCCTAGTGTTTTGGGTGATCTGATGCCACTGGCCGAAGTAGTGTAGGGAGGCACACCCACTGTAACCTCCAAGCCTGTAATTGTTTTTGGAATGCTAAGGACTCCATGCCCTATAAAAGAAAATGTGTATGGAGTTCGTAGACCAGTCTAAAATCACTCATTGTATGTAAACCCACAATGCCAATGGTGAAAATTGCATTGAACTAAACCAAAGTGTAAATGCACTATGTAGACTATAAAACCCCAAATGATTCCCCCCTCTTTGGGGGCACATGCGACGTCGTTAATAGGTGAATACAGCCCCAAAATAGGACCAACCGTAAGTACTCAGAAACTCTACCCTATAAGGGGATAGGAATGTACTTAGTACAAACTAAGGAGTGCACAAACAAGGATGGTAACCAAAGACAAGTATTAGTATAAACAAGAACACATATATAAACCAATGTGTAAGCTACACAAACAATGTAAATATTACCAAATAATGTAGTGTAAACACGCAAGAATATAAGAAACCTACATAAATCAGGTTGAAAACATGGGACATCACTCATGATGTCATAAGACATGCTAAAGGCCATCATGGCCGCAAACAAAAAACAAGTGTGCACATAAAACATAGGACAAGGCACACACACAAGAACAAACAATGGTAGATAATGTAACAAAAAAGTATGGAAGTAAATATCCATGCATAAAAAATGTTATACACGAAACACCCTTTAACATGTTAGAAAGATAACTAGTATGAAAAAATCATGTATAACCAAGTAATGTAAAGTGCTAAGTACAAAATGAAACAATAGCACCTAGAAGAGACAAATGTGGATACCCCAAGTGACCACGGTAGGAAGGGTAGAAAGAGAGCATCCATGCTATGTGAAAGAGACTGTATCTATGATCAAAACTAGAAGAAAGACATGAACACACATGTGTGGATGATATAGATAAATTACATACAAGCAATCTAAGTAACATGTAATAAAATTACCATGAACAAGCATAAGTAATCAAAAGCAAAAGAAACAATAATATGCAGTATGTTGTGGATGGATGGAATTGAATGCAATATGGAGTTATAGGAGCTGCGTGCCCCCGAGTGGATGGAAATGTATGAAGTGAGGTTCATTTAGTTTAACCCTCGGTATTCAAGAATTAACCGTAAACAAGAATGCATCATTGGGAAATGGTCAAATTTTGTGTTGTTTTTCACACACGGTGATGAATGTGTATGCGTAGTGATGATGAGATGTGACCTAGCGATGATTTGTGTGTGAACCCTATAGCTGAAGCGTATATCACAACAACATGAGTGTATAAGTGATGATTTATCCTAATCATATATCACTATAAAATGAATGGATGAGTGATGATTTATCCGTAAGCATATATCACTACGAGATGAAAATAGGGAGTGGTGATGTAACCTAAGGTGTATACCACTACAAAAGCATATATCACTATGAGATGAAAATAGGGAGTGGTGATGTAACCTAAGGTGTATACCACTACAAAAATGATGGAATACGTGACCATTTAGGCTAAAGTGTATGGCACTAACCTAGTAATGTCACATGATGAAAGGTCAAATGATAAATGTGTGATGAGGAGAAGGTCCATTTGATTTGTAAACCCTCAGAGTTGAGTATAGAACGAGGAACTAAAGTGCATCATAGGGTAGTGAGTGTAGCATGTAGAAGACAATGTAGTATGTGTGATAATAATAGATGACCATATGATGTGTAGGATGTGTGATATGCAATGTATAGTATGTAATGAAATATGTGTAGAGAGACCAAATGTGCGCTATGTAATATGTAAAATGAATATGATATAATGAGAGTGTCGTAGATAGACTAGTAAGGAATTATGTAGAATGATGTAGTGCTAGATGTGTATACAATGATGTATATATAATGGTGAATAGTATGATGTATGATGTATAAATGCACTAATGTCAAAATTTTGTAGACTGGATGTAGAATGTATGGTAAGTGATGCGTAATGTATGTTTAAGTGCATTGTGTGGGGTTCATGTGTAGTAGACCCTCAATAGTCAAGTTTGAACTGAAGCGGAAGAGTTTTTCATTGGGTAATGATGATGCTAGAACATGTCAGGAAGATTCCTATATGAAAATGCAAAGATAATAGATGTTAAAGTGAGTGGGGGACGCATTAGATGCAATGCCCCCCAAATATATATGAATGAGATGAAATAACTAATGAATACGAAGGGAAAAGGTCCTCCATCTAATGCATGTGATGATGAAAATGTATGAGTATGCTCCAATAGTGGTGGTATAGTAGATAGACGATGTGCTGGTGAATGAAGTCTATGTGTATGTGATGAATGAATGTATGATGAAGGTCATGACATAGTAAAATGCATCGGTGATGGAGATCTATGTGATACAGAATACAAAGGTGATAAGAAACCACGTGGAATAAATCAAGGTGGGGACCTGTGTCTCAATGTAGTGAATGTCCTATGATGAATGGGATGATACCGATGTGTAGGACTAGAGGAACGATGCGGTCATGTAGATGATGCTAGAGTAGATGAACTTGGTGTATAATGTGCTTTGAGTTCCATGGAGTGTGATGTGCTAGATTAAGTAGGTAGTGTGCAAATTTTTGTGCGAGGAGATGGCGCCATGTTATAGATGGAGGGAAACCATAAATAGAAATGAATTGATTGTTTTGAATAAATTTGAGTCTCAAATGATTCATCGAAATGATACATTAAGAATGAAGAATATAATTGAGACCGAGAAGCATGTCACATCCATCAACCATGTTCCCAACGAGGAAAGGCACAAGCATAGTAAGAGGACCAACCGTAACATGCAACTTAACAACACCAAAGGGTTTGTTGAAAGGGAATTTAATTTGTGATGGAGGATAACTAATAGCCTTAAGAAGTGAAATAGAGCATGCACTAATGGGCCATGATGGGTCAACCTTAGTATTGTTGATGGAGGTCGAGGTAATAAAATATTTGATATGTAAATTATTGGATGTGAAATTGGTATGATAGTCATGACCGAGAGAAGAAAGTTATTGGTGGAAAAGAATCAATCTTTGTAACTAAGAAATCAAGAGTTCCTAATTTAGGAGTTGGTACCATGTGATAAACATAATTAGCAGAGGAATCGTTCATTTTTGTATTGTGTTTTGGTAAGGGGTTATTAAATATTTTAAGTTTATGATTTTCATTAATAGGTGTAGAAGTTGTAGATTCTGAAAGCTCAATTTGGACATTGCAAAGAAAATCCTGAATGATATTTCGCAACCAAAAACAATGATTAGTGGAATGTCCTTGCATTGATGATAATCATAGTAAGAACTGGCATCAAAATTATGTCCTTTGGGTTGAGATGGATTGAGTTGTAGAGGCGACAATAGGGTAATAAGATTACTATCGATGAATTTTGGTAAAACAATTCTTGGAGATGTACTAATCTTAGTAAAAGTACATATTTATGGTTGTGGTCGAATCTCCCTAGGAGTAGAGACTATGTTTAGAGTGGTTTTTATGTCCATGGGTTTAGTTGTAGAATATTTGAATGGGACTTATTTTGAAAGCGTGTGGATGAAAATGCTTGCTATATAGACACCTATAATTTGATCAAAGCAATGTTATCACTAACATTACACTAACTATTCTACTCCCTGTAAAGTGATGACACTTCTTCAATTAGGCTCCTTCTCCCTTCAAAATCATCTTAATTAACAACTATATGTTGATTTAACCTCCTACCCTATAGTTGACTAATAAATCTTCTTATTACAGAGCTCCCTCTTCAAATGCATCCAAAATCTATCATAACCTCCTCCAAATGCTCCCAGAAAGCTTCCTAAGCCTACTTGAGATTCCTAATTAAACCTAAAAGGTCAATTAGCCTCTAAACCTAGTCAACTCTTTCTTTGACTTGCTAAAAGTGATTTTTGGACTTACCTTTTGTCCCACATGCACCAAAATCATTCCATTATTGGAATTGGAAACCTATACACATAACCCTCCTCCTTAGCATTTCTAAGAACTCTTCTCCTCCTCTAGCATAAACTATAGGCAATTAGGATCTAGAGCATTTACCCAATTTTTTGAGCTAATATCTTGATAGTGCATCCATTATCCAATCTTGAGTAATATGAAGAGAGCCATATGGTCTTGAAGCCATTGTTGGTGAGACTTCATTCTCAAATATTGAGAATCATACCAAACAACCACATTTGATTGCTAGAATCTTCATAGGTTCATGTTTTTATTAGCATTCAAATAGTAGAGATAAATTTAGATATGTTAGTTTGATGTTTTTCAAAGTTATATGCATGTTAAAGAAGTGGCTCTCCTTAATCTATTATCTTGATGATTCTTGTTAGGTTAGTTAAGATTTGAAACTTCTTAAGTGTTATGGTTTCATTTATTAAGCTTTCTAATTTACATGAATACATTTGGCATGCTCAGTGGGACATTTTCCATGGTCTTTTAGAAGTTAGTTTTCAAGATTTTATTTCAGTCGCTAACCATTTTTCATGATTTTTAGGGTTAAATAGCTTAGCTTAAACAATTTTTTATCCTTAGGTGGGGTAAATCTCCCTTTTTCATGCAAAGTTAGTGGGTTTAGGTTAAAATTTGATTTAAAGGGTGGAATTCAAACATGTTAGAAATTTTAGAATTCTTTTTCCATTATTTTCTTGCAATTTTAAGCCCATGCGTAAGTATTAGAGAAGGGAACACACACATCAGAATCGCACACACCTTTGTTGGACAGTCCACACACACACTCAAAGGGGCACACATACATTCCTCTACCCGAGCACATGTTCCCCTATATTTTTGACCTTGTCAAATATTTAAACTAGAGACATGTATATGTCATAAACAATGCGCACATTCTTGCATGCATGTGCATATGTATCTCAGGACGCACAAGTGTTTATTAAACTCTATATCAACTCAGATTTTTACCTTGTATGTGCATATGTTTTTGAGGCGCGCACATGCTTGAAATAATGCACAGGTGTCATTCTTCCCACGTAGGTGTAATTGATCCCCATGTTTTCCATAGATGTGTGCACTTGAAATTTGAGGCACACACATGTTGCTAGAGGCATGCACATGTCTTAAAGGGTGCACAAGCATTTCTATTTAGAATTTTAACTTTGTTTTAACACTTTGTAGGTTTTTGTGGGTTTTAATCAATGGTTTTTTTATTATTGGAAAATATTTTGTTACAAAAAGGCTTAGAATCCAAATAAACCAATCAATACATCAAAGTATGATCAAGATCAAGATATATCATGAAATTCCAACTATAGTTTAAAAACTATATAAAAGAGACAAAATAGGATCAAAATTGTGAAAAAGAAGCAAATAAACAACAATTGAGCAACAACTTAGTAGTCAACCTTTAACAATAAATAGATTTTACTTGGATGCTCTGTCAAATTTTTCCATCACTATCTACAGGGTACTAAAGAGTACCATAACTATAATGTGAGAGGGGTCATGTTTCTCCAGTTGGGAAAAGACAAGATCACGTGTTGGTCCCTCCTCCCAAATAGCCGCAGGAATGTCATTTAACATGAAAACACTCTTAACATGCTGCTCCATAAAATTATAAATAGTTTTGAGAGCTGATATGTTGCAGTCATGTCTGTCTTTATAATTTCCCATCTTGTTATCAAGGGAGTTAAGTTTTTTGTAAATTTCATGAATATGGCCTTCACCAAGTCTAGATTCATCATCCATTTTCCATTTTCCCTCTTTCTTTGACAACTATTTCATTTCACTTTTTAACAATTCCAGCTCCTTTTCCATCTTGTCAATTATTTTCATTAAATTCACCTTCTTCTATGTAGAAGAGCCACTTTGCTTAGGGTTACCGATATGGAGAAGGTTTTGCATAGTATCAATGTCCTTACTACTACAAAAAAATATTTTAGAGGGAAAAGGGTGTTTAAGAGGAAACATGGGGTTCTTGGATTTGATTCTTCTCTGGCTCAAAGGAATGTTGGGGATAGTGGTAGGGTTAGGATTAGGAGGGGCAGGGGTAGAGGGAATGGAAGGGTGTTAAGAGAGGTAGTGTTAGTGGAGAGGCAAAATGATGCCTTGGTGGAGGGGAGTGGCTCGGGAATGGTTCTAAACCTCTAAAATAGAATGTTGCATAGAGTTAAGGATGTAATGAGGGGGAAAAAATATTAGGTTTCTTTGAAAATGATTTAAAATGACCAGGTGTTTGACAGGAACCATAATGTACCTACCTTCCAGTGTAACATATCTTACAATCATCTTGGCTATCTCATCAAATGGCACTAGAATGGAAGCTACTTTGATGTTGGCTGTGACAAACTCAAGTTCTTCACCCACATCTAGAAACTTCTTGGCCTTCGTGTTCTTATCAATCCTCTTGCTGAAGAATCTATTTCCCTCCAAGCTCATACCAGTTACTTTGACAATGAGTTCTTTTGTGACTATAAGGGTTTTCTCACCATATTCCACCGTCCTCTTTTAACACCCTGTAGAAAATTGTAGAGAAATGTTTTGATCATAACCTTGAATCCTTTCTATGAGGTTAGAAACCCCTCCCATCTACAAAATATTCCAAAGGACCACATTTTCCTCCCAAGAAGGGTCACAGGTGGGTGTATTCGGCACAAATATCCTCCCATTGTGTTTCTAAACCGCTTCTTTACACACCCAAAAAGTGTGTGATGGCATATGATATATGGAATTGGGACTAATCCTACGTGTGAGAGTTATCATTCCCCAAGAAGCGGAGGAAAACTCATATATTGTTTTGGATATTGAGTATACTTTCATACATGTCATTAATAATGGAACTTTGTACTTTACTAGGAAGGTTGTCATCATTAAACAAAATGTGCATATTGTTGCTAACCCCATGATTAGCAAGAGCGTCTGCAACTTTATTTCCTTCCCTATAGGAGTGAATAATTTTGTAATTTGTGAAGGATTTGCAAATAGTTATGGCTTCATGAATGAAATCCTTTATTTTTCAGCTAGGGGAATGAATTTTATTTAAATGGTTTACAATATTCATAGAGTCCCCTTCAAATGATAACATTCAAAAATTACAATCCTTTGTTATCCTAATGCCCCATAATGCTATCCTAATCAGTGGTTTGTAGGTGGCTTTTGTATTGTATTTTTATCCTAAATATGCTTAGTTGAGTTAATGAATGTTGTATTGTTATTTATAAGGTTTTGAAATGTGTATGCTCTTCCCTTGCACCTTCTAGGTGATCTTGGGAATGAAAAACGGTTCAATACATTTTCTATGCTTTCAAAACATCTCACTAAGTTTTATAAAGGAATTAACTTCAAAGTTGGGATAAAAATAACTTTACTTGTGCATTTAAGTTAGAAATTTTCCATTTCTGTAATATCTAGTAGGGTTTTACATTGTGTATGCTCTTTCCTTGTGTCTTAGATCGATCTTGGAAATCAAAAGAAACGTGTTATCCTCTTTCTATGACGTAGGATCATTTGGATAATTACTAATCTTGATGTGTAGGACTAAATATTGCTTGCAAGAGAATCAAAATCTAAATGAAGGCTAACTCGTTACCAAAAAGTGTGCGACAAAACCAAATTAAGTTTAAAATATAAAAACACACCATATACAAAAAAACTTGATTTGTAGGATCGATAAGGGTAAATCCATACACTTTACACTAGGACATAACTCCCTTGGCATAAGCCTTAAGCTACAATAAAGGGGGTGGTCATAGGAACCCCAAAGTAGTCCACGCAAGAGGGAACCTTGTGGATGAAATAGGAATTGCTCAACTTACCCACTTGACTAGTTTTCATTTGTGAGTTTAGAATCAAAGTTATCTCAATTACGAACCCGGTGAGAGTACAAATGAACACATTTTTATGGTCATTGTACTTGAAGGGAGTAAATTAAATCTGAGATAATCCAAGGTTTAGTCATTGTGACTTCCTCGGAAAATCAAGATTATAGAGGTAATTGGTGACACCTAGTTGAGAGAACTAATAGGAAACAATATCGTCTTACAGCCCACTTTTTTGTATCAAGCCAATGAGTTTCAAAGAGATTTCATGAGGTAAGAAATTTCTTGGAGTCAAAACCTTGTTGTTCGAACAAGGGGAGAGTCCATTCAAGTTTGCACTAAGTGACATTCATCACAAGATTTATGAAGCCTTACTTTTCTTATTTTCTCTCTTACCCTAAGGGAGACAAAACTTTGCCAAAGTGATGCCAAGTCTGTTTCACCCCCACTTTATCTTCACATTTTCTATCTTGTTGTCCATTTTTGGGACAGGAGAGAACAAGAGTCATGGATACAACTAGAAATAAATGTGTCCACCAATTTTGTAGTCTACTTGCATGACTAGGTTGCAATTCCAAAATTCAAGTGTTGAAACTTTGAATGGTACGTCCTCACGTTATAGTAGGCCCTTTGTGTCAAACCCATATTGAGACACATTATCATTTTAGCTAGGCTTGAATCATCATAGATCCTCATTAGAATTTTTATGTTGTTCACATTGCCACAACACAATTTCGATAATTACATCATCATTTCTTGAAGACATGATCTAAGTGTCCATATTATAATCTTACAATGCCCACATCATTAAGTGAATCATATAGTTTAACATAGTTTAGTGTTCAAACATTACATATACCTTGAAAAGGTGTTGGTTTCTTTGTTAGACATTATATCAATATTACTTGTGGTACTAATACCTTGTTTCTTCAAAATCTTGGGTAATGTACCCTAGTAGTGTGGTTACGTGGTTTACACGGGTAACCTCCGTTTTCTTTAGGGTATTGGGTCTTGCTTAGCTCTAAACTTGCCTTTAGTATCCTTTGATCAAATATTGTGTTAACCTTTTGTTAATGCTTACGCCTTGTTAACTTCAAACTTGACTTAAGAATTACCATTGTGTTAATCATATAAATGACGAAATACCTTTGAAAAACACTAGCATAGGGTGTAGTTTCTTGATTGATTGATTGGTTTTTGGAAACTTACATGATTGTCTTGTACAATTTGATTGATTCCTTATTATTTTTGGTCCATTTATTGACATGCTTTTGCAACCATAGAGAAAAATTGTTACACAATACACCTAGGTTTTTATACCTTTGATACTATAGTAAAAACCTTGTGTAAAAAAAAAACTTACGAAGGTCCATATCATGACAATGGAATTCAAGAGGCGAGAGCTAAACAATTTTCCAAGACATAATTTAGGTCCCCTCTTCTCCAAAGTAAAGGAAAAAAATGAGTTAGTGGATCATAGTATAGATGAGAGTGATTCATTTAAAGATATAGACAATCTTGATGTCTCTCAATTAGATGAATTCCTATTACAAAACAGATATCGAGTGCTTGCAAAATTTCTAGAGATAGGTTATCTTGTGACACAAGAATGAGAAGCCCCTAGACAATATACTAATAGGAAAGAAGAAGAAACAAAAATACCTCCCATAGATGATAGTGTCAAAGGAGGATATGTTTCTACCTCTGTACCCACATGGAAGGTGAAATGTCAAGACAAAGAGGCGGTTCTTGACCGCCACCCCTTAAAATGTGTCATTAAGTTAGGGTAAAACATGAACATGAGGAGTTACCTCTCATCAAAACAACGAAGAAGATGACGCTCAAAATGAAGAATTCACTATACAAATCCAAATACAAACCCTTAGCAAACATCTAGTGAAATTAGCTTCCTTTGTAAGTGAGGATCCAAGAAAGGGTATGCGTAGGGAAAATCCTAAGACCAAAAATAGTGAACTTCAGAACGAACCGTAGGAGGATGAGGCATTAAATAAAACCAAACACCCAGGCCATCTTCTCCTACCAAATAACAAATCTTTACGTAAAAGTTACAATCAATGAAAACCATGATTACAACTCTCCATGAAACTAACGTGGGCCATAACAAGAAATATCAATATGAGGAGCTATGCATATATCATTTCGAACGAGACATGTTACTAACATCATTTATGATAAAATTTGATTGTCATAAATTCAAAAAATATAAAGGTAAAGGTGATCCTCATGATCACATCAAAGACTTCTACATGGCTTTTCAAGAAGTAGCTTTTAGTGACAACTATCTAATATCTTTGTTCCCACATAGCTTAGGAGGGCAAGCATTGGAATGGTTTCTACACATACCCAAAGGGACAATAGTTATATGGCCCACGCTAGTTGGGAAATTTGTGTGTCATTTATCATTCAATATAGAGAATTATGTAACCATGTTAGATCTATGTAATGCCAAACAAATACCAAACGAAACCTTTTCTAGTTTCTTACAATGATGGAGAGGGTTAGCTAGCCACTTCCCTTGCATAGTTCCTAAAAAAATAGTTAGTTAACATATTCATACCCAATTTGAATCTAGACATTGCATTTCACTTACAAATGCATTGCATCAATAACTTTAAATAAGTTATGTAGAAGGGAAGCCAAATCAAGAAGACTTTAATGGGAAAAGGAACACTAAAACCATTTGCAAAAGATAGACATGATTCTAACCAAATAGATAAACTAAATTTCTTTAAAAATTACAAGTATGTCATGGGGGATAGTATCATGGACTCCAAATGATTCCAAATAGTACAAAGTGGTCCTATCTTAAAATTCATAAAAGGACCTACTCAAAATATTATTTAATGACAGGTGTTCACTCCCCTTACGGACTCATTGTCCATGATTTTAGAAAACTAGATGTAGTAAACATGGTTCAATATCCAACCATGGTGCCCTATGCATATGATGCTCCTAAATTGGGATGGTACAAATATCATGATTATTATGACTTTCATCGTGTCGAGGGACATAAGACCGATAAATTTTTAAGCCGAGACACTTCATATAGGATCTCATTCATAACGGAAAGATTGAAGTGGACTCATTTGAATTAGGGAATTGAACTAACAAAAAAAATGGGGATCTTAAAACAACCTTTTCCTAATCACAATAGACAAGGAGGAAAAGTTGGATCACGCCCAGTCTTCTACAACCTATAAATCCACAAACTATGTATACACCCTAAGGGATAACCCATTCGATTCACTCATAGGTTTTATTCACTCATCGGATGAGTAAGTAAACACCATTAGGATCATTAGTAATGATTGTGTTATGGCAACATGATGTGCTATTATGGTAATCCCCAACCTCTTTTCCTAGTCATTGAGAAGGCCAATATGATCTAATAGATCAACTTGAGAATACCACAACCAATATTTCAATCTTGGATCCCCCTAAAATATCAAACGTCCATAAATACATTATCTATAAAACCCTTCAAGGGTTAGGAGTGTCAACTAATATTGAGCCTTCACACCTCTAAGCTATGGTCGTAAACTTTATTTATGATGATTGCATTTGCTTCAACCGAAGTGAAATCCCACTCAATAACCCTAAACATAACTTGACCCTATATATAGAAGTAGTTGTTACTTGTCACAAGATCAAAAGAGTGCTTATGGATAATGGATCAGGTTTAAACATCCGCACCTTAAAGCTAATCAGACAACTAGGTCAAACTAAAGGAGATTTGGATTCTCATGTAATCACGATCACAACATATGATAATACTAAGAGGGAATAAACTAGTACCATTATATTTCTTATGGATATGGGGCCGAAAAACCACAACACAAAGTTCCATGTCATAGACCTAGATCGTCCTTACAACATGCTCCTAAGCTGCCCATGGATCCATCCCATGTAGGATGTAACCTCTACTCTCCATCAAAGTATTAAGTTATATCATAAAGGGAAGACAATCACCATTTTCAAAGATCATGAACCATTCATGTAATTTAGAGTGCTACATAAGTTCTCTCGAGTAGCATATGAATGTCCTTTCGTATACATTGCTATAACATTGCAAACGGAAGCTCTAAAAGCTCGAGTTGACCCTGATATGTTGCAGGATAATAATAAAGACCCTTCTTCATCACCGAATCCCTTTTCCTCGTGGTAGATGAAAGTAGGATCATATTTTCCAATATAATATTTCAATCTTTAACAAGACATTTTGGTCTCTGATCTCTCGTTGTCACCTAAGACACGTGGAAGGCCTGATTTCTAGTTCACAAGTTCTTGGGCTAGTTATTCTAGTCCATTTGAGAATTTTGTGCCCCGTGGTGTATTATCGATGAGAAGATGCTAGATACACCGACAAGTTTAACACCTAAAGTAACTAAATTTTCATGTAACTAGGCTCCACAGTACACCAAAGCACATAGAATGATGCATGTCATGGTATTACGGAATTTGATATGGCAAAAATGGAAAAGGAAGACTAGAGTTTATCCCTATCCTCCCTTGGAAATAAAATAAGAATGACCTTGGTATTAAGCCTCATAAGGCCCCACTATCATAAATTGATGACACTTCTTCACAACATGAGGATGATTCACCTCATTCAGATAATGATGCAGATTCCTATTGTAGCATGTACAAGGACCTTGCCTCTACCAAATTATTCCTAGAATCTACCATCTTTACCCTTTCACAATCCAATCCTCATACCAACTCCAAGATAAACTTTTTATATCCCAACCTCATTGATTGGGACCAACAACTTCATGTGCTAGTCGATTCCTTTGAAAACAATGAGGCAATTGCATAGTTCATGGGCATTCGGGATGTTATTCGATGAGTGGGCATAAGAAAGGTTTCTCCATAAAATTGGATGCATTTGTGTACTTTATAGAAGAGGCATAATTTTGTGGTCACTTAAGTAAAAAATAATAAGCAAGATAAAATTACTACAAAAATCCTTGTAAAAAAAATTCCAAGTCCCATAGTGAAAACCTCTTTGAGGCGAGCGTGGACGAATAAGTAGTAAAAACCAATGGATATAATAGTTGATGCGCGTGAAGATAAAACTATATTTGAGCCACCTGTAGAAGTGGATCTTACTCTCCCTCTTGATCCTACATGCATGGAAGATACATCCAAAATATTGTAGAGGATAATATCAATGTTAACATTGAATAAGAAGAGGATCGAAAATGGTCAAGTTGGGAGCTTCACTCTCAGCACAAGAGTAGAATTTTTTTTACTAAATTGCTGAAGGAATTCACAGACATATTTGCATGGTTGTACACATATATGCCATGTTTGGACCTAACACTAGTCACACACAACCTTGTTGTGCACCGATATGCCAAACATATCAAATAAACGTTGAGGAAGATGCTCCCAAGAGTAACACTTCTCATTATATAAGAGTTAGAAAGACCATTGGTGATAGGTTTCATCAAACCTATTGATTATTCAGAGTGGATATCAACATAGTGAAAGTCCGTAAGAATCCAGTTAGCATCATAATATGCATAGACTTTAGAGATATCAACAAAGCGCATCCTAAAGATGATTTTCCTCTACCTAACATTGACATGATCATCGATTTTACTGATGGTTATGAAATGTTGTCCCTCATGGGTGGAATTTTGGGCTATAACCAAATCAAAATAGTAGATGAGGATAAACATAAGATTGCATTCATAACCCCTTGGGGTACATTCTAGTACCAAGTGATGTCATTTGTCCTGAAAAATGCTAAAGCCACTTATCAAAGAGCGATGACCATCATCTTCCATGACACGATGAATGACATCATGGAGGACTATATGGACGATATTTTGGGAAATTCCAAGACTATAGAAGAGAACCCAAAGGTTTTAAGGTGTATCTTTCAATACATCAAAGACTACAAGGTTCATTTGAACCCTAAGAAAAGCATATTTGGCATAAAATTAGGTAAACTCTTGGGTTTCATCATTTCAAGGAGAGGGATCAAGGTAGATCCCGTGAAGGTTGTAACTTTCACCGAGATTCCGCCACCAAATAATCTTAAACAATTATGAAGTGTATAAGGTAAAATTTAGGAAATCCACTAATTTATATCACAACTTGTGGATATTGCCATCCTTTTACACATCTTCTAAAGAAATATGGTGCTTTCAACAGGGGTCTTAAGTGACAAAAGGATTTTGAATAACTTAATAAATATCTAACCAGTCCCCCAATTCTCATGTTGCATACCCTAGGTTAACCTCTACTATTGTATATCTCAGCTACCCAATGTGATATTGGTGCACTGCTTGCCCAATACGACCTAAACCAAAAATAATGAGTTGTGTATTACCTAAGATGCACCTTAATCACCTATGAGCTGAACTATCCTCGACATGAAAAAAAGCATGCTTAGCTATGGTATTTTATTTCCAGAAGTTGTGCCACTATCCACTTAACAAAAAAACCAAGTTGATTTATAAATTTGACCCTCTCAAACACCTTCTATCAATACCGATGATTACAGGACGGATGGCTAATTGGATCATCCTCCTAAGTGAATTTGACATTGAGTTTGTTAACCAAAATTTTCTTAAAGGAAAAGTACTTGTTGATCAACTGGCTGAAGCTCCCCTACCGGGATGGAACCATTGTGTCTAGATCTTACAGATGCATATATAATGTACATTGAGGAATCCATTGTATGAAAGATGCACTTCAATGGGTCATTCAATTATCATGGTTTAGGAATTGGTGTGGTACTCATCACCCCAATAAGAGACTTCATTCCACATGATTTTTGGCTAGGTTTCTCATGTACAAATAACATCAATGAGTATGAAGAACTCATTTCTTGTTTAAAAATAACCATTTGATGGGATATAAGAAAGCTTAAAGTCATGGGTTATTCAAAACTAATCATCAAACAATTCCATGATGAATACAAGGTCAAGGATGAAAAACTCATCCCATACAAAAAGATGGTTGAGACCTTAAAGGAGTACATTGTACAAGTAAATTTTTAACATATGCTACGGACATAGAATAAGTCAATATATGTTATGGACACAATTGGGGATTTTATTCACATTTTTCCTCAAAAAAAAAAAGAAAATCTTCGTGGAACATCCGTAAGAACCCGCATATGACATGAAGAAATCTTATCTAGTAGGAAAAGTTGTTGTTCCTATTTCCCCCTTATATGATCCCATTTACACCTACCTAAAATACAACACCTTTCCTCCAAAAATTATCCACACTAAGAAAACATCCCTCATTATTTGAATAGCTCTGTTATACCCTCCTAGGAGGAACCCTTTACTTTCAAGGCTAAGATGGGAATTCGTTACCCTGTCTTGATATGGTTGAATCGGTCAAAACGATCAAGGAAGCACATAAAGGAGTTTGCGAGGAACATACAAGCAGGATGGTTCTTGCTAAAAAACCGTTGAGAATGGGTTACTATTAGCCCATGATGGAGGCATATTGTTGTAATCATGTCGATAAATGTGAACTATCCCGAAGTATGGAAACCTAATTCATGCACCATCACAGACTCTATAGCCGATCACAACTCCATGGCCATTTTCAAAATGGGGGTTGGATCTCATAGGGAAGCTCACTCCCACATTCTCATAAGGCCTTACACACATGATAACTACCACCGAGTACTTCACAAAATGGGTAGAGGTTGTGCCTCTCACATATGTCACCGATGCGGAGATTTCAAAATTCATTATGAATCACCTCATATGTCATTACGACATTCCATCTACCATTATAGCTGATAATGGTAAGTCCTTTAGAAACAAGCATCAAATCTTTATGTTAACATTTTCAAATATTCTGAAATTGGTCTACTCCCTATTACCCTCAAGGTAATAGATGAGTAGAGGCCACTAATAAAACCCTTGTTCACATCATGAAGAAAACGATAAGTAAGACAGTCGTAATTGACACTTGTAAATCCATCATGCTCTCTCGGGTCTATGTAACCTCCATCCATAATCCTACTAGTGCTACCCCCTATTGATTAGTCTATAGAAATAAGGCCTTTTTACTACTAGAGATTGAGCTTCCTTCCCTAGAAACATCCCTTAGGGACTATTTGGACAGAGATGAGGATTACAGAGTGGCTCACATAGCAAATTTAGAGCTACTGGATGAGAAACGTATGATGGCCCTCAATCATTTGAAGGTCTACTAGAATTGAGTGTCAAGAGGATACAACAAATAGATGATACCTCACCAATTTGAGGTAGGAGATTTAGTATTAAAAGAAAATCAATTCAACACCACCAAGGACCGAGAAAAGAAAGGCAAGTTTGAGCCTAACTAGTTAGACCCGTATGTGGTAATTACCAAATATGGTTCGGGGGCCTAAAAACTTACACATTCGGATGGTGGTGAACTCAAGGAACCCATGAACATAATACATCTCAAGCAGTTCTATGCTTGAATATGGAGTTCCTTTAAAAAATCAAACAAAAAAGTATTAAAATAAAAAAAGTAAAGAGAAAATAGGTCATCCAAATGTGAAAACCACGCAATTGTGGTACTTTGGACCTGGTACCTAGGTAGAAATTAGTTTCCATCACCTTGGGAGGATTAATTATTCACAAACATGATTCATATCTAGAGAGAGTACACTTGCTTTAAAATGGGAGTTAGTTTTCCTACATTTGTATAGTTTTGTTGAACTTATCCTTCTTGGCCTTGATCTTGTTAATCTACTCTTGTATATATGTGAAGGATTTGGATTTGTATATTCACATCTAAAATCTGGGGCACCTTCACATATGTACCTTCGCACATATATGTGTGAAATTTTGCCTTTATATATTCCCATCTAACGTTGGGGGCATCCATGCTTGTTTTTTTTTCTCGTATATAGCTTGAGAAAACCTTAGAAAACACAAAAACATTCAAATATGTTTGAAAACCCTAAAAATCTAAGAAAACCCTTTCAGGACAAAGGTACAAAAACAACATAACATTTCCTTGTGGAAATCTGAATTTTTTTGAACAGAGCCTTGAAAATTGTCTTTAAGATAACACCAAAAACAATATAAAATGTGTCAAACATGTCCTACAAAAACGAAGGAGTGATTTTCTTACTTGTAGTTTTTGGTTTGTATAGTTTTGATGGAAATTACCTTTTAGTATTATGTGCTTTAAATTGATTTCATTTATTTACTTAGGTTGAGTATTAATTAATTTGTTGTGCATTGGATTGAGTTCATTTTATCTTGCATACTTGTATGTAGTTGTGTTGTGTTAGTTATATTTGATTAAATTGTGTGTTTTGTACAATTTGTTTTCATCTCATATCATCTACCATCTATAATCACATATATACATCATATATCAATAAAATCTAAGCTACATCATCATGAACATGGAAATAAAACATGTATGCTAAGTTAAAATCATCTAATATCACCAAGAGGAGGCAAGAGGGACCACATTTTCTCCGCCTCGAATATAAACCATAATAAAAACGTGGACAAAACATAAGTATCACATGCAAAACAATATGTTATCATCTAATGTTATCTCATAAAGAAAGAAACATGTGATATAATCATAACACATCATGAATAGATCCATAATTATCATCATCATTATTGGGACAGCAATATTGTCACACAGAAAAAAATAATATTGATATTGTATTCGACCAATTTGAATTACATACACAAGTTATTAAATAGCCATATACATAGGAAAACTGACTTCCTATCAAATAGGAAAGTATACAAAACAATAAACTTCCCATATTAATATATTGTTATACATTTGTTATAACAATATATATAAAACTAACCATATAAATATTTACCATGATGTAAATACTAATTCCTAACATTCCCCCCCTTAGTGTTTACATGGTAGAAAAACATCCACACACTCAACTGCAGTATGCTCACCCCTGTGGCATGTCCAAATCTGTGACTCATGACCTTGATCCAAAAGAAAGGCTCGCTCCTTCCATGGTTTTAAACAAGCTTACCACAAACCTTGAAGTGACAGGAACCTCATCAACTGTCGACCTCGTGTGGTTTTCTGGATCCTCCCACAAACCCTTTCAAGATCCATGAACTGACTTACTCTAGTGCTACTGTTCACCACTATGCTTATACATCAGGGAATTATGTAGGAAACACAACTTGCATATCACAAAACTGCACAATAGAAGATATCTTGAAAAATTTCACATTACTTCCTATAAGAATCGTAATGTTCTTAATTGTAGTCTTGTTATTGATCGCTGCCACTCGATCTCAAACAGCATAGAAAATTGCCACTGCCACTGGAAGCTTTCCTTGACTAAGCCATTTTGGGTGCAGAATGGGAATGGAACATTGGTATGTATTCCCCCCCACAATGTGAAATTCCACTCATATAGATACTGAGAAGCAAACTGCATCGAAGAACATACTCCTGAATGGATCTTGCTAGTTAGGTCTTGCTGCACATGGTCACTAATGCTAGTGAACGTATTCTCCTAGCTGACCATCTTCCAACGAAGTACGGCAGTCAGAGGACCAAGTCAGTCAGAGGATCACTGACAGTCATCTGTGCTCCAACACAACTTTCTTTCCAACATCCATCAAATACCACACAAAACAGGAACACTGCAAACAGAAGCACACTGAGAAAATGGAAACCACACTGAAAATCATATACTCACACTGCACACCTGTGCCACCAAATCATTCTGTGCGGCCCCGTCGTTGGTGACTGACGAGAGGTCGTTGTTCGACCTCCTTCCTCCGATGCCTCCTTCCTCCATCATATGGGTGCTTAACTCAGCCGGATCTGAACATGAGACTACATGGTTTCCACATTGTATTTATTTAAGCTTCTCCCCTCAATGTGAAACCTTTTATTTCAGGACGTCGGGTACAACCGATAATGCGTCCACAAGATGGCCAAAATAGAGGGTGATTTTCAATTTTTTTATTTTCTCCCAAAATTAGAACCACTAGGACGGGAATAAAAAAATATACACTTTTGGAAAAAACGGCGCTCGATTTCGAGTTACCATGCAAAAGTTATTGAAGTTACAATTTCCCGTAAAAAGACCCAATTTAATTAAAATTGGCTCAACGATTAAAAATTTACTCAAGATGGAGAGAAAATTTATCGTGTGACCACTCGTTGGAACCGAGAGGAAATGTAGATTCCAAAAATATTTATAACCTCAAGAACTCGCGCCAAACAAGTATTAATTTGGCCAAAAATGTATTATTTTCCCTCAGTTTGCAACTATTTAAGCAAAAACTATAGAAAAAATAAATATTTTCAAACTATAGTTTTGCAAAACTATAAAATAATTAGCCAATCAGAAATGGCTGTGGTAAGGCAAGAAACTCACGGCTGCTTTTTTTTGAAGTGACCAACAATGATTTGTTCATAACTTGAGAACCAGAGCTCCGATTTGCAAACCGTTTAATGCGTGGGAAAGCTTATTTCCAGAGCTTTGCAATGGTACTCATTTTGTTTTATTTCATTGCATGATATGAAAGCTGTTCTTGACTGAGTTTGACGCCTAAACCGGCTAAAAAAACATGCTTTCTTCCTCTTTTTTTCTTTTTGACAGCTGCAAGAAGTAATACGTGTGGAAACAATATTCTGTAGTTTCAATAACACCTTTCAAATGCCTTTTATTTTTCCTGATTACACTGTCTAAACAATAATCTTTGAAAAAATAGAACAGATGATGCAGGTCAGTTTGAAATGCAATGAATCCAATAAAGAGCACGCCTATAGGTAAAATAATGATGCAATAAAATCACTACCATAACAAGGGCGACCATGAATAACTTGGATCCACCCCACATAATGCTCAGGAATCCATAATCGCTCTGATGCCAAATATTGGGACAGCAATATTGTCACACAGAAAAAAATAATATTGATATTGTATTCGACCAATTTGAATTACATACACAGGCTATTAAATAGCCATATACATAGGAAAACCTGTTTCCTATAAAATAGGAAAGTATACAAAACAATAAACTTCCCGTATTAATATATTGTTATACATTTGTTATAACAATATATATAAAACTAACCATATAAATATTTACCATGATGTAAATACTAATTCCTAACAATCATGTGTGTGTGTGTGTGTGTGTGTGTGTGTGTGTGTGTGTGTGTGTGTGTGTGTGTGTGTCAAAAATCAAATGTCCATATCCAATGGGTCCGTGTACGTAATCATCTAGATACAAAGTATGTCATCATAGATATGGTTCAAAATTGTGCCTTCCAAGCAAGGCATAGCCAAAAATAATACACATACATCGTTAAAAATGATCCTTCATAAGAGGCATATAGTAAAAGTGTATACATCTATAAATACATCATGAATAAAATAGAGTCATGTCTAACTCGATACCTAGTGGGGACTCCCAAGCCTCTACAACGGTGGGGTACCATCACCTACTACCCTACCCGTAGCCCTACGTGTGATCCTTTCCAATGCTTAACCGATCTAACTAATCCGGATGTCACTACTCTCTATGCTCTTGTAGTCCTTCTCATTGACCACCGACGAAACCAAGTACTCTCCGGCCCTCGGGACAAACTCCTAATATAAATATCAGTAATAAGAATCCCTCCCATTAGTTGTCACCAACTTCATATGTATCTATGGTATCACCGTGAATCCATCAGTACGCCGGAAAGAGGCCACCTTTGTTGACAACCTAGTAATTTCTACCTGTCCCACTATCCACCCGGGCATCGGTGATCCCTCTCTTCAGTGATTTCATGGACTGTTCCACGGCTTGGTCTCTCTCTACAGTCACCTGCTAAAGTAGGGTCATAATTTTCAACATTTGAGCTACCATCTGCTGAATTTTCTGTTGTTACATGACACCATTTCCCCCATCTCCTCTTCCACCTCCTCGACTATGTGGTGGGCTAGCATTCAGCCCCTATTATACACCCCCCTATGGAGGACCTTGTGGTACTAATATCCGAGGAGGCACCCACCGTAATGGTACACGAATCTTAACTAGTATGCCCAATCGAGGCATCTATATCTCGTGGAGCTATGGAGATATGTCTCTTTCTCAAGTATTTTCCCCGTCCCGGTAGATGAACCTATGGATGACCCTGTCCATCACCACCATCATGACCTTATCCATCGAATCCATCATCGCCTAAGTCATTGTCATCACTACCACTAAATTTCTCTATTGGCGGCCTAACCTACATCTCATGCGGCCTATAGAATAGTGAGACGGAGAGGTAAAATAATAATATACCATGGTCCATATGCCGTCATCACCCAGATCATTGATCTATCCGAGCAGATCCCATACTTATGGTACCATCTGATCAAAACTAGCTTGGTCCCTATCTACCTAGATTTTTAGCCCCATATTGAATGTCACTTGGGCTTGGTGTGCATACCACATCACATGCCTTTGTACATCTTATACTACACCAAAATTCTACTGGCATCAATCTACTCTATATAATTATGTGATATAGCCCCATATTACAATCAAAAAGTGGTCAACCATAGATATACTAAGCTCATATGCATCCTCTGCCCACATATACTACCGATATGGCCTCCATACTATCATGTGCTACTGGATCTCATAAAAACTTGGCGATAATGATATGTGTCCCCCATGTGTCCATGAATATCATCACCATCTAGGACCCATCCCATCAATGATGGCTCATCGGGATATCGAACTCGTAACATGCCTACATACCGACCAACAACTATATGGTCCCATGCCCATATCTGTAACAAAGTAGTTGGACCTATGGTCTTCTGACCATGGTATGTGATCAAATGTAAATCCCAATACAATTGTGCCAGCATACACTGGCCCCATTAATATCTCTCGCTTCAAACTAATCCACGTATTGCACTAATGAGGCCAAGTGGAAAAGATGTCCCAGTCTTGTTAGTGAGCAAGATGCCAATGAAAATGCCATAAAATAGACTACCAATTAGGATAGTCCTAAATCTGTAATACATTTGTGCATCCACACCATCATACCTCGGTGAGGTATCTCATCAAAACCAAATAGCTCGACAAGGCAATTAGTAATTTGAACTCTTTCATTAATGTACTCTATCAACTACCCCTGGATAGACACACACACAGAGTATGTGCCAGACATCCTCCAAAGTAATGGTCATCTCCTCAGTTAGGAGCCAAAAGAACTAGCTCTCGTTATGCCATTTCTCAGCTAAGGCTGTGAGTAGGCCATGGTCTAAAGTGATCTATGGAATCCACGCTACATAAGATAGTCCTGTGACCTCTAACATGATATCTAGAATCTACCTATCTCATCAAGAGAATCCTACCTCCAGGGTAGCCAGATGATCGTGTCGCTCTCTCATCTGTAAATCTGGTCACCACGTAAGTGCACTAAGCTAGGGGAAAATAGTGGACACAAAACCTAAAAATGAACAAAATGCATAAGCGATCTTATATATCACGATCACATAACTATTTTGTAGGTTTGGTAATTCATGATCCTATAATGCATAGGTGTTATGTTAAGTTCTAAATAAAAAAAAATTCCCGACCCCTTATCATTTTCACTCTCCCCAAACATGAATTTTACATCCAAATTGTGCCCTCACATTTCATTTTTCAGTTGTATCTTTCTCAAACGTTGTTTGAGAATCACCACGAAGATCTAAATTGATGATGGTGCCATGAAGAAAAAATATGCACAATTATTTTCTCAAAATTGAATTAAAATTTGGTAATTATATAGTATGATTTTAATTGAATACATTTTTTTATTATTATTACGGTTCGAAGTCAACCCAATCAACCGGAATGAAACCACGCAATTCATGTGCTCCCTCTTAGCCCTCCATAGTTTCTCAACATCCCTCGGGAAGTCAAGAAGATTTAGTAGCCCATATAGTTTAAACAATATTGAATTTGAGAATTTTATAAAAATAATGAGGGATTCACATTCTACAAACCCCCACCGCACCTCTCTTGTAAACACATTGGAGGCATTAGTGGCTCAAGTTAACGCAAAAACGGGAAAATTTATTGATGGACATCTTATAGAGAGTGTTTTAGGGTTTATTATTCCAATAAATTGTCATATGTTGATGTAAAGAAAAAAGAAATTACAAAATACCTCATATGCGCCTTATTCATGGACCCCCGCACCAATTTTCCTATTTCGTTGTCATGCAAATAGTTTCCCATCCACTGGTGCAATAATGTTTTGATTAAAAATAATTTTTGGGACCGATGGTGGATGGTGTTTGATTTTCCACCTTGAAATAACAATGAGGTGACACTATATTTTTGAGGAAACTCTATTGTGAGTTTATCCTCAACAAGATCCTGAACTATTTTGATTTTTCCAGATTTCCAGGGCTGAGGAAAAGACTCTGGACAACATCAACCAGGTGCACAACGTGTACCTATTTAGTAACGTAGATTCCCCACACAGAAGCCCCCTCATCTTGGTTATATCCCTCTAGTAGTGAAGGAGATAATATATATTGATACACTCCATGCGCTTCAGGGGATTTCTCATACCCTTGTTTGACATATGAGGGATATTTCTAATTCAGATGCTCATGGAGGTACATAGAGTATTCCCTTAGGGAGTACTAGCATGAGGCCACATCTTTACTCATCATGTGGTAACATATGTTTAAGGCCCAAGGAGGATGATTCTTTCATGCATACTGGTGTTTGTGGAGTTAGCATTGGAGGTGCACACGATAATACCACTATGTCAAATACCTTTTGAGTGACACATTTGGATTACAATCATCGGCGTCACCTTCTCGGTATTTGTTATAAATTATTATGTGTGTTACAAAAATATCGTCAGTACCTGCACGATTTACTTATATATGTTAAATTTTAGAAATAATTGTATTTGTACATGTATGCATTGATATTACAGCACGCGGGAGGGGCGTCATCATCCCGAACACATGTTGCAAGCACCATGCCTACACATACATTTACAGAGGTAATTTAGAATGTTAATTGTGTAAAATTTTCACGTACACACACACACACACACACACACACACACACACACACACACACACACACACACACACACACACACTCAAATATATGTATGTTCTTATATGTTCAACTAATTCGACGTGATATATGTTTATGCTAACCTCACTAGACACCCCACCATCTCTACGATGAGTAGAGAAAGGTTTGTTTCTGGTTTTCATCTGCACAACAACTCACTGAGGTATTCAAACTTGACATGTATTTTCATTAAATTGCTCGTGTAATTCATATTATGTTAAATTACATGTTAATAATGTCCTTCATTATAGCATTATTAAATTATGCTAATAATTTCCTTCATTGTGTATACACAGGAGTTACTGCAATAGGTAGTAGTCTTGTTCATTTGACTCACAGGTGTGGTACGGTAAAAACAAATAGTTCTATATTGATAAAACTAGTTAAAATATTGTCATTACACATACATGTACTTAGTTCTATTTTGGATAAATTTTATGTTTGATTTTTTGATCTTATGTGTATGTAGGGAACTTGACCCCCTCCATTTTGACTTCAAGGTCACGGACTCCTCCATATCATCATTTTCATACCCCTGTTCATGCTTTCAGGAGCTCTCAATGACTCAAGCGTGAAATGTAGATTCTGTGTGACTGATGTCTTGCGTCAAGTTTTTGTATTTATGCAAATACATTCATTAGCATGGTCTTAATTACATGTTGAAAACATATATAAACTAATTTTTGACAAAAAAATGTTTTCATTTATAGGTTCAACTATAGGTGAGTATTTAGGGGAAGAGGACTCGTAGCATGGGCACGGACGATCTGAATTCATCTCATAGATCTCCATCTTTTTCTAAGAGAGGGCCTTCTTCGAGCAAGGCCAAGAGAGGGATAGATTTTGATGATTAGGAAATATATATATGTCTTACATGACATTTGTTTGTATGCTTATGTGCATGGCATTCCATGTACTCCCATATGGCATTTGAACTTGATAGTATATGACCTATTCGGTCATTTTTATATTTATTTTGAAAATTAAAATACTATTTGGAAATCAATATTTTTGTATGAGACCTTACATTTATGAGATTATTTTTGCATGAAACTAATAAGATGTGTACTTGACAATATTTAAGACATTATGGATTATTTTTTAATTTATTGGTGATGTACATGTACTAACATTTTCAACGTATAATATGCATCAAACTTTGGAAATCAATATTTATATAATGTATGTATATAAAGAGTTGCCTAATATGAGTAATTATTCATTCAATTTATCAATGTGTATTTACCTTACTCACGCTTATTCTTTCTTATGGCCTCTTTGTACTAGTTCCTATCTTAGCATGCACCTACTACATTATTCAATTCTCTTAGTCTTCTCCCCTATTAAAACACCTAAAAAAATCATTAGGACCATCACTAACTTGATTCATAAGGCTCCAAATACCACTATTCATCTTACCAAAACTGTACACTATGCCCCCTTAAGCCGGTGTTGTTGTTGGCAACAAGCATGGATAGAAGGATCTAAGGATACCCACAAATTCTTACAAGATTCAATAGTTCACTTTTTCCATCCCTAAGGTGCTCCCAAAATCTCAAGACTCCAACTCCTTCTACAAATCCTTAGAGCTTTATCATTCACTTCTCTTAATAGTTCACACTTTGCAAATACTAGCTCAATACGCCAAAAAGCAATAGAACATTGAACCATGACTGAAAAAATATTTCTTTGTAATCTTATATGTCTTACCCATTCTTTTTAGTATTGAAAGAGAGTATTCAACTGAAAATGGTTCATCTGATTCATAGGAAAAACATTCAAAGAGAGTCATCAAAATTTGATGTCTTTCATCTGCTAATATTTTGAGAATGTCTCTCTAGGTGCATTACTCCAATGTTTGAGAATGTTTCTCCAAATGCAATGACATTCGATTCGAAACTCAATGATTCCTAATTTTCCAATCCTATCCAATTCGTTTTATTACCTCTAAATTTGCATGCATTTCAATTTATTTGGAAATCACATCATACCCTTCACTAAGCTTGATGACTATCCCTATATTTTTTAAGGTGATTTTGAAAGAATCCATGGGTTTATCATAGTATAAATTATCAATGAATAGAAGGTCACTAAGCCATAGGCCGGTGACTCCCATTTAAAACTAAACAAGTAATATTTACTAGGCGATTGATCATCCTTGTGTGTTCTTAGCCATTCCCCTGTTACTATGATTGTAATTTCCATGTCACTTGAGGCCTTGGAATATTTTGGTGGTAATGGCCCTCCTATTTCGCTCCCTCAACTTTTTCCTTTCTCTCTCCATTGCACTCATCTTCTCCATATTCCTCTATGTCCATGAACACGCTCTCAATAATCGTATATCTTTATAACAAATGTATTAAAAAATATGAAACATATTTGTTAAGAAAATCATATCCCGTAAAAGGACAATTATTGTGCAACATTACCAACAACAAACTTGGTATTATGGTGACATGAGGATTTTCCTTGAGGATCATATTCATATTCGGTGTATCACCGTCAAAGAGGGCAGCTCTGTGTCAAATCATTTATCAATATGATGTGGAAGATGAGAAAAGAAAATTAAGGCCATTAATCAAGGTAGGCCTAATGACTTGAAAATGACCAAGAACACACACATCCATGTTAGCTGAACCGAGCAAGGAGACAAGTGCATATGAGGTAAGTATAGGAAGGGAAAAGTGAATTTCTAGTATTTAGTGGTTGATACACTATTTTATTGCTTTGTAGAAATTGTAGATCAAGAATTTCGCGTTTGTTACCTGTCCAAGTTAATGCACCAAACTAAACACAAGAACCTGAAAACCCCAATGAAATTGATAGATGAAGATGTAGACGGAAGAGGAAGCCGATGTAGACAAGATTTTACGCACACGAGCAATTTGCACAATAGATCCGAGTAACCTGCAAAACACCGATGCTTGACAGAAAAAGATGGCGTTAGAAGATATATGGGTGGACTGCCCGAGAAGCGGGTCCGGGAAGCGATGAGCTTCCTTGGCGGATGTCAGTCCACGTTTTCAATAAAGAAAAGGAGCATACATGATAAAGGATGTAAATAAAGACTAGATTTTTTCGATTGCGGTAATAAATGGCGAGCAACCGAAGCGAGCAATGACGAAAGTACAGAAACGAGGAACGAGGAAATATCTGGATTTGTGTTACTGTGACCTTTACATCTGAGAAAATCGCGTCGGCCCAGAGTCTAATCGGCGGCCCGATGTGATCGCGCGTCGGCCCAGGGCCTGATCGGCGTCGGCGATCGGACAAGATCGATGTGCCAATATTTGAGGCCCAACAATCGGGGAGCGTGCGATAGGATTGGAGGATTGGAAGGTGAATGTAGTCTTTGGATGTGTCGAAGTTGGCGAGACAACTGGAGCAGGTCACCGAGATGATAGATGGTGATGCGGCGCGATATAGCGAGGGACGAGTAACGGTGCTCCTCTCAGGGATTGATTTGGACAGGATCTGCCCTAATTTGATACAATTGATGCTAAGAAGATCTCTCTTTCTCTCAACCTGTATCTTTCGCTCTCTGTTCGCTTTTTCGCTCGTTCGTAATCTCTTCCGTTCTCTTCCGTAGTCTCTTGGGGGTTAGAAGCCGAGTTGCTCGGGCTTGCTTTTATAATCGGCGCCGCTCCTAGAAAATCGGCGCCGACCATATGGGTCGGCGCCGATCGCGGAGAAGACTCCCGAGATGGCCAAATTGATCGATTCGAGAAAGATAAGACTTATCCCGACTACGGGGAAATATCCCGCTTAGGGAAGATTAAAAATGGATGCAATGCATGGGTAGAATAAATTTGGGGTGGATAAGTGATTAAGATGCATGGGAAGAAGCGTAATCAAATATTTAATATTTAATCACTCATGGATAAGATGTGATGGGATGAATTAAATTTGGAGTAAGCTATTAAATTGCAAATTGGATAATATCCCAAGGGGATAGTTGGTGACGTAAACGTGCCCCAGGTTACCTAGGCAAGTAAACGGATGGGAGGGACACTAAATTGAGTAACCAATTTTAGGTGTCTACATTTTGCCCCTTTTTGTCAAGTAACTTGCGATAAGCAAGGTTATGAGACAAAAACAAAGGGATGGAAAAAGAGAAGAAATTGTGGTGATGTGATCCCCCTCAAACTAGGGATGGGATGAATGATAGAACAGACGGTCCCGAGTTTGAAAGAGGTAGATGAAAAATGCAGGATGCCCCAGTCGGATGCCTGGAGTAGATCTGATCATTGAGGATGCATTAAAATAAACACCAGGGGCAGCAACCTAAGGAACTCACATTGGTAGGGAAAACTAGCCGGTCTCCTCATGAGACGACGTTAGTGCCTACAGACCCGCGAGTGGAAGGAGAACTGCAAAAAAAAGCCAGCATCGAAAGAGAGACACATTGGTAGGGAAAACTAGCCGGTCTCCTCATGAGACGACGTTAGTGCCTACAGACCCGTTTAACTCTAAGCTGCCGAAAGATACGAGTGTCCTACGCAAAGGGAACAAACCCGAAATAGACAATGACATCTAAAAGATGTGCCAAAAGGCAAGATTCAGCACACAACAATGATCAGATAGACCAAAAAAGCCAAGTATCAACACTATGGCAAAAAGAGATGGAAAATCGGCGGCGACTAAAATAATCGGCGCCGACCAAAACAAGCGGCGTCGACCAAAAAAATCGGCGCCGACCAATCCAGACGCATATAAATATGCGAGCGAAAAGCGTAAGCGATTTATTTTCAACGTGACGATTGATTCAGAGAGAGATAGATTTGAGATTTGAACGCAATGGAAGCCTCTGGGAGCGGACAGAAGCGCAGGAGGACACGACCTGGGGTAAGTGATTATAATCGAACCCCTTCGTCGTTATGATTTTGTTTTTTGTTTGATTTTTTTTTTGTTTGATGGATACGAGGCGAGTCAGTTTACGTCCTGGCGAGCGATCGGCGCCGATTGGTATAATCGGCGTCGACTAGTTTTGGATCGGCGTCGATTGGTAATAATCGGCGCCGACTAAAATGAGAACGCGCCGATTTTATCAAATCGCGCGCCGATTGAAAGATGTTTAAGTTCATTGTTTTTTTATGTTTGGGAAGATGTGATTTATGAAAACAAGAGACTAATTATGCTTTTGATGTCGTGGATGCGAGCACGAGAGACTCTTCACATGAGGATGCCATCCCGGAGCTATTGGAGCGATCCTTGCCTGATGTGACAGATCTGGGGCAGCGGCATTTAGAGCGGCCGGGCTCGGGGATTTAGATATTATGAGGCGAGTGCCACGGGATGTGGAGCTCATGCGGCATTAGTGCGACGCGGTGGGACAGCCACACGTGCACATTTTGGTTTAGGGCGGGTGAGATGACTATCACCCATGAGGATGTATATCTGAGGATCCTCCGATTTACGGTCACAGGGGACCCGGTGAGATCACACCAGGAAGCGGCGGAGAGGCCAGGCCACAGTGCGGTTATGCGAGAGACGAATCGAGATGATTCGGAGATAGTATGCAGAGGCGTGAGATATCCTCACAGTCTGAGCAGAGATAGCCCTCGGAGCGAGGCGGATAGCCACGGTCGAGATGGCTATATCTTATTTTGCCTTGCCAGACTCAGGAGGTGGGAGATTCCCATTGCTACTGCTAGACTGCGTGTGCGACATCTTGCAGTACAGACAGATTTTTGCCTTCGCTGATGCCCTGATAGCTCAGATTTACTATGAGCTATGGATGTACCTCTTAGTCGGAGGACGAGGATTGGCGTAGCTTTGTGCTCCATTCTTTGGCGTATGAGCACATAGCGTGATGGAAGGCCATTCGGGCTTAGTGGATGCGCGGCGGTGGGAAGTGTGGACTATGGATTTCGGAGATGGCGGGCTGACATGGCCGCAGGAGACACAGGTAGATCAGCTGAGTGGTACTCGGAGCGTTTTAGGACGCTTACACCAGATCAGGTTATCTGGAGACCATATCGGGCATTTCCGATATGGGTTGGTCAGGATGCCCACTTGGTAGCATTGAGACGGAGCCGAGTGGTCAGAGGTCGCAGACCAGACATGTGGGAGCGAGTCCCATTCATGCGAGATCGAGGCGATTTGGTCTTATCAGATGCATCGGCCACATATACGCCATATAGGCGGGATGGCGAGAGAGGCAATTTGCGATTTTGATCGGCGAGACCCGAGAGAGGCTCCACCCTCGCGATGCAGTGATGATAGCGGGGGTGGATGAGGGCTCGCGGCGTGGTATGACACGAGCTTCCACGACATCTCCGCCCTCGATAGATCTTTGGTGAGGAGGACATAGCTGCGACACTAGGCAGGTAGAGGAGAGCATGCCACACTGCGTCTGAGACACATCGGTAGCTCAGAGGAGATCGGGGCCTTGGCGAGAGAGAGGGATTCCCCGGTGCGGAGAGAGACACCGCTCGCCGAGAGCGAGATACGGCGATCAGCCCGGGGACCGCTATTTTCGGCCTGAGGGAGGCCCTCGGGGCCAAATACGGAGAAGGCGGTGCCATATCAGTCAGCACACGGGGCACGGCTCTAGGAGGGATACCACCGGCGCGCCGGCGGCCAAGCGGCACCAGCGGCCTCATTACGAGCAAGATGCTTGTGAGCCTTGAAATGTACGTGCAGTCTCTCCTTGCTTTGAGGTGAGATATTATGAGGATGCCCTAGCGCAGCATGCCCGAGATGTGCCTCGGTATGGGCGGAGGAGGAAGCGAGGGGCAGGCTACGGCGGCGGAGCCTCGGGCGGAGGAGCAGGAGAAGATCGAGGTGGGCGAGACCTCCGGCCAGCAGTGCATCGAGCTCGGTAGGCGGCGGCCAGGAGAGACAGCCGGGTGGAGAGGAGGGTGGAGGAGATAGTGTCCTCCACGCTTCGGATTTTACTATATAGAGATTTTTGTATTTGTATAGTGATGTAGCCTCGATTGGAAGGCATTGTATAGATGGCTCGATTAGAAGCCACCCATTTTTGTAAAAAACACACATGTATATATATAGATTGATCACGTTACTTGGCATATAATTGTACTCATGTTTTTTTTTTTTTTTTTTGGTTTTGATATACATGGATAGATGGATATAGATAGATGTTATTGGATAGATATAGACTGATAGATGATAGAAATAGATGTGATTGGATAGATAGATGTGATTGGATAGATATAGACTGATAAATGATATATGTGATGTGGATAGAACTTTGATAGATGGACATGATGTAACTTGGAGGTACATGTGTCTGATGTTTGGATTAGATATGGATAGATATAATGTATCTTGGATGTGCATTTTGATGGATAGATTTAGATATAGATAGATGTAACGTACCTTAGATGTACGTACTTTTCGATATTTTGATGGATAGATAGATAAATGTGTTTGATACATGGATGTAATTATAATGAGAAATGAATAAAGATAGATGTTTTGATAGATGATAGAAGATAAATTGTGATTGAATTAACATGTGAAATGTCAATTTAACAGGATGCAAGACAGAGAGATGGAGAATACTCCTTGCAAGAGCCTAAGATGAAAGCGGGAACAACCGTGACCTAGAAGAAGACACTCGGAAAAGAAGGAAATGATAAGTCGGACTTCCAACCGACCATAGATAAAATCCCGATAAGAAACCGAAAGACCAAGCATCTGAGTCCTATATAAGATTAAAATAAACGACACTAACTAGTCGCAAACCGGATCTAGGATAGAAGCGGAAAGAAAAGTAAGTAAGTACCTTGTTGGAATTTACTGAGGGACAGAATACATGTCCATAATAGGGAAAGAGGATTCTCCATATGATCGACCAAAAGGTCCTAAATCTCGGCTTCATAGTTTTGATAGAAAAGCAAAGCCCGATCGATACGGGAAGTTTGCTTGATATGGAAAAGCGATCGATGCGGGAAGTCTTTCGGTGATCTTTAAAAAGTGTATAAAGCTGATTTGGAAGGCTGATTGATTACAAGAAGCCTTGAATTTTCTTTGAGAAAGCAGCCGTCCTTGAGGAGCGGTGCTGTATTGTGAATTTTAATGATAGCCATCCTTGAGGGTATGGTCTATTTTTTTAAATTTTTGATTCACTTGATAATATATGGATATTTGTCCTTCGAGGATCGAGTCTATCTTTTTGGATAAGCATCTTTCTCTTTTTTTTTTTTTTTTTTTTTTTTTTTTTTTTGAAACTTTTTGGAAGAAGCGAGTTTAGACCTAGATAGATCGGATGGAGGAAGAGAACATGGAAGAACATGTACTCTTGCCCGAGCAGATCGATTAAGATATAAGTACTTGGGACGGATGAAGTGGTGATTAAGGTATTCCTACCATGAGGAGGAACATATCCAAAAGAAGCGTGCGATGAGTAGAGCCGCGATACTCATATTTAAGGTAAGCGAGGCAATAGGCGGAGAACCACACAATTTCAAATCACCACGAAAGTAGATAGTAGTTCTTAGGACGGATGAAAGATCGAGTTGCGACTAGATTTGTGTAAGATAGATTTTAACAATAGAAGGGCCGTAAATGCAAGGCATTAAGAGGTTCGCTTAGGGGATACCATCCATGGAGGATAAGCGATAAGCCCAGGACCCATATTTATGAGTGATAATGTAGGGGCCCATCGGTTGGGAGCAAACTTACCACGTTGACTCCTTTCGAGTGTAGTGACATTTTGATTTTCCTTAAGAACAAGTCACCAATTTTGAAGTCACGGTGTTGCACATGCTTGTTATAAGCACGCTTGACACGCTCGAGATAGACTTGATGATGCTCAAGAGGCGTTAAGGCGCCGCTCATCTAATAATTCAAGTTGTCTTTAGGCGATTTTGCGATAATCCTCATCGGAGACAAATTCTCGAGAGAAACACGGAGAGATGGGATTTGGACCTCTAAAGGAAGAAACGGCCTCGAGACCCATAGGCGAGAGAGAAGGAGTAGCACCGGTAGGAGTACGAATGCTAGTCGATAAGCCCCGAGAGCGAAAGGGATATGTAGATGCCAATCCCTACCGGCTCGACTAGTTACCTTTGCGAGGATATTACGCAAAGTTTTATTGGAAGCTTCGGCGACCATTAGCTTGAGGATAGTATGGAGAAGAAAAGCGAGCTTGATATTGAAAGCGTTGCGAGAGATTCTGCAAATCAGCGTTTTGAAGGACTTACCATTATCGTGATTAGCTTGTGTGGACGCAAAGCGACAAATGATGTGTTGATAGGCGAAATCAACTATGGGTTTAGCCTTTGTTGAAGAAAGAGGATGGCTTCTACCCACCCAGTAAAGTACTCGGTGGCGGTAATGATAGAATGATGGCGTTGTGAAGAAGCGGGGATTGATGAGACCAATAAGATCAAGACCCCGCTGCGAAAAAGGCCACAAATCGCGCGAGGTTTCTGAAAGCGACTAGGGATGTGCGTGAGATTGGAATATCTTGCGACACTTGACGCACTTCTTAGTGTATTCACAACAATCTTGATTAAGAGAAGGCCGATAATATCCCAAACGTAAGATGCGCGCTTGGCTAGAGCTAAGCCACTAAAATGTCCACCACAAATACCGTCATGGACCTCCTGGATGGCTTTAGATGATTCATGGGTTTTGAGGCATCGAAGCAAAATACCATCAAAGCCGCGTTTGTAAAGAATCCCACCTAGGATAGTATAGCGATTGGCGCGTTGGACAAAAGATCTTCTACCATTGGAAGTCAGATCTGGAGGAAGGACCGAATGAGATAGATAATCAACTATCTGTTGATACCACTCATCCTGAGTATGGGTTGTGACAGCATTGATTGACGTTAATTGCCCAAGATAAGATGGTTGATCTAATCGTTGCACAGCCACATAAAGACGCGAGTCTTCGGTAAAAGGCGGGATAAGGGAGGCTAAAGAGGCCATGGTATCCGCAAATCGATTTGCAGTACGAGGAATGGATTGGATAGTGAAGCTATCGAAAGATTGGAGTTGGGCAAGAACGATGTCACGATATTTTTGAAGGATATCATTCTTGCATTGATAGACACCCGTGACCTGATTAACGATGAGTTCAGAATCACCGAAGATGTCAATATGTGGAGCGCGAGATTAACGGCATTTTGAAGACCTAAGACAAGAGCTTCGTACTCAGCCATATTATTGGTGCACTCAAAGTTTAATTTGTGTGCGGCCCGGGATAAGCGTACCCCGAGGAGGAATCATCACGAAACCCGCACCTCCCCTTTTGGCATTTGGATCCATCAAAGAAGAGTTTTACTTTAAATGGAGATAGACCAAAATCAATTTGTTGGATAAATTCATCGGGAGGCGAGCAAGGAGGGTCACGAGTGTCGGAAGAGGAGCACTAGCTAGTTGATCTGCAATAACCTGACCCTTGATAGCCTTTTGCGGGATAAACTCGAGGTCAAATTCTGTCATGAGCATAAGCCAACGAGTGATGCGATCATTGTGATAAGGCTTTGCATGGATTGTCTTAAGTGGATTGACACTTGTGACGATGTAAGTTTTGTGATTAAGAAGATAATGACGAAGCTTAGAAGTTGCAAAGAAGAGAGCGCCACATAGTTTTTCAGCCTCGGAGTAACGTGTCTCATACTCATGGAGGGTGCGACTGATGTAATAGACAGCTTGTTCTTTACCACAAGTGTCCCGATGCGAGATCATGGCTCCCAGAGCATGGTCAGTCACAGAGATATAAAGATAGAAAGGCTCCCCCTCGCGTGGAGGTGTAAGCACGGGTGGAGAAAGAAGATAAGCTTTGAGATCATCAAAGGCCTTTTGGCAATGCTCATCCCATTGAAATGAACATTCTTACGGAGAAGATGGTGAAAAGGTTGACAACGGTCGACAATTGGGAAATAAAAGCAGCTTAGCGATTGAAGGCGTCCTTGGAGGCTGCGGAGTTGCTTTAAGTTAGGCGGGGAGGCATCTCAAGGATGGCTTTTATTTTTGCGGGGTCAACTTCAATACCCACGATGGAAATGATAAACCTAAAAGTTTACCAGTGAGGCGCCAAACACGCATTTAGATGGATTTAGAAGCGAAACGAGAAGCGGATAAGCCTCTCAAAGAGAGGTGCGAGGATGAAAAAGATGCTCTGGCGGCGCTTGGACTTGCGAGGAGGTCGTCAACATAATCCTCTCTGATTTTGTGTAAGAGATCATGGAAGATGTAGGTCATTGCTCGTTGATAAGTTGCTCGGCGTTCTTAAGACCGAAAGGCATGACACGATAGCAAAAGGTCCCCGAGGAGTTATGAAGGAAGTCTTATGTTGGTCTTACAGTGCGATGAGGATTTGATTATATCAGAGAAACCATCCATAGAGAAAGCATCTCATGACCCATGATTAAATCTACGAGTTGATCGATATTAGGAAGAGGAAAATCATCCTTGGGACAGGCAAGATTAAGATCCCGGAAGTCGGTACAAATTCGAATCTTCCCAGTAGCTTTAGTTACTGGTACTACATTGGACACCCATTGCGGATAATCGATGGGTTGGATGAAGTTAGCCGAGAGCAAGCGCTGTAATTCTTCTTT
This sequence comes from Taxus wallichiana var. yunnanensis, assembly GCA_018340775.1. Classification (NCBI taxonomy): domain Eukaryota; kingdom Viridiplantae; phylum Streptophyta; class Pinopsida; order Cupressales; family Taxaceae; genus Taxus; species Taxus wallichiana. The sequence goes on along the minus strand of CM031236.1, from coordinate 515,385,359 downwards.
AACAAGAAGGGCTACTCTAGGGTGCATTTTACGCAATTTTTGCTTAACTGGTTTGATGTTGGGAAGGGTAACGATATTGTGGACCACAATATCGGGATCGAGCCCTGGCATATCTTCATATGACCAAGCAAAGGCTTGCGATGTTTGGAAAGGAAAGTGGTAAAGTCCCTAATTCTTGTGGATTAAGGGATTGGCGACCTTAATGATGCGAGGGTCTTGAAGTCCCTATATTAAGGTCGATAGTGGCCTCGTTGAGAAGGGTAGGCGTGTCGAAGGAATGGTTTTGGGAAGATATGAATCCTCTGCCCTAGATAGGTGAGGACAGAATCGTCATCATCCACAGTGGATAGTGTTGATAGTGGGAGAGTCGTCTCCAACTATTTCGGGGAAGATTAATGGTATAGAAGTGGACCGATTGTTAGTCTCATAGACTAACGGCCCTAAGAAATGGTATTGATCAAAAAAAAAAAAAAAAAAAGTTAGGTGGGATGGAAATGTCATCGTCCACATCAAGTGATGCTTACGATTTAGTGGGGAAGGTGGTTCTTGATAGGAAGAGGTTCATCAAGAATAGTGCGGTGGCTTTTGAAATGGGTTTAAATCCCAAACCAAATTTTTGATGTGGCATGAGAGTGGGAATGGATTTGAGGTCATGTATACCTTGTTCGTATTTTCAAGGCCAAAACCTTTCCACGCGCATCGATATAGATAAGTTTTGCAAGCGTGGGATTACGTAGATAATCAAACCTGTTAGGTAAGGTTTGGCTCTAGGAGGAGAATCCGGGCGATAATGAGGTGTATCAAGACCACCGTAGATGAAATTGAGTGCATTGATTGGGCGAGACCAATGGTGACGATGCGGCAGAGACTGTTTGATATTCGGGTTGTTTATGCGGTCTACCATACTCATTAGGTTTGAGATGGGCATCGAAAAAAAAGAGAGGAAGCTCTCTAGTGAGAAAGCGCTGCAATGTCTCTTCAGATTTTGTAAATCCGGTAGTTTGGTTGCGGTATAGAAGAAGATGAGGCCTGTCAGGAGAACATGGATTTTCTTTTAAAGGGGCGAGATCGTGTGGTCATGTCGCATTGTGCGGAAGGAAAAGGATCTCTGGATGAGTATATATTTTGCCTTCATATTGATATTTTAGGCATCGATGGAGGTGGATGGGACACTGATGCATTGCGCGAATCCGAGAGGCGTCGAGGATCATGTTATAGTGGAACTTTCCTTGACAATATAGAAGAGTTCATGAAGCGACTTCTTACCTACTCGAATGGGTAAGACCACGGTTCCTAAAGTATTGCTAGCTGATCGTTAAATGATCGAAGGCGAAAGGTGGGGGGGTGACACCACATTCTTGATAACTTAAGTTGTTCGAATGTGTGGGAGGAGATGACATTGAGAGCAGCTCCACTATCGATCATAACACGTTTTAGGGTAGTGTTATTGATTTGGGTGTGATGAAAAGAGGAGCTTCAAATCCTCTGCGAAGAAAGAGGAGGAATTTCGAATCCTCGAAAGAAATGGCGGTTGATGGTCCATTCGGTCCAACAACTAACTCGAAGGGTTGGGGCTCATCGGAATTTCTTTGCGATCGACGCGCAGATTATCGATTAGAGCTGGCGATGTTGTGGGGAGGATTGGATGAGGTCAAAAAGAGACATTTTGACCGAGCACAGGTGAGTTGTTTCATAACACTCTCCTCAGCGGATACGGGAACTTGAGCCCGAGTGCGGCACGAATGGAGACCTTGGGTCGTGGGGGCGATGAGGAAGGAGACACGCCTTCGGGGGGGCTGCGAAATGACAACCCGTGGTCTAGATGTTGAAGATGAAGATGGGTTATCATAATGTTGGGTTCTAGTGGCGATATGGATTGTGTCAATTTGGGAAGGAGGAGATCAAGTGGAGTGGAACCACTAGAGTGCGAATGGATGGTTGAGGTTCGGATGAGGCTAGGGTGACGGGGAGGTACTTGTTCCTCCTCGTGAAAGGTCACTTTCTTCCAGAAGGTTCTTGACAACGGCTTGAAGAGCTTTACATCCCTCAGTGTCATGACCTGGAGTACGGTGGTAAGCACAAATCAGATCAGAGTTAAACCAGGTAGGTTTCACTCCTTTGGGGTTATAAGGTTTAATCGGAGGAAGGGTTATAGATGCAGATTGGATAAGTTGATGAAGGATTTCGGTATAGAATCCGGTAGGCGAAGAGGAGGATAGAGATGATGAAGATGGTTCTTTTACCTTAATCATTTGCGAGGTAAGAGAACTTGCATGTTAGGTTTAACTTGATCTGTTTAGGAATCCTCTTATTTGTTTGGACATTTGGAGGAGCAGTCTTGGGTGCTTGGGATGGGAGTAAATGAGACATGATTGACTTTGGTGGAGGAGGAGCCCTAAAATAGACTTTGAAGGTGATGGAGATGTGATAAATTTTGTGGTCTTTGGAGACAAAGGGGTTGTTTGGTTGAATTTCTTGATGACTTAGATGATGTCGGTTTAGAAGAGGAAGAAGCCCCCAAAGTAGGTGAAATTGGAGGAAGATAGGGTGACTTGGTTTTAGTAATGGTCTTGATAGAAGAGGTGATGTCTTTTTAGTAGGTAGGTCTATTTTTAGGGGTATTGATGAAGAATGTGTTGTGGATGAAGATGATGGCTTTGATGGTGTGTAGAAGAACACGCCTTCTCGGCGGGCAAATCAATCGTTTATGAGGCGTGGAGAGAGATTTTTGTGGAAGAGCACGAGAGTCTTGATGGTCGAAATATGGGCTTCCCTTTTTGGGGATGGTGACAACTTCAACGGCATAAGGTGATTGCAACCTTTCGGAGGAAGCAAATGGGGAGACAACGATGGTATGATGTTAGATTTTGGTTGTCTCGGTTTAGGTTGGGAATCGAGCGTATAGATGTTGATGTTACTTCTTTTGATTTTTTCTGAATAGGTGAAGTAACATTAGTAATGGAAGAAGTAAGTGATGAAGAAAGTTCCTTGCGAAGGGACCACTTTTGGTGTAGTGTCGGGGTGGAAAAAGAGAGATAGGAAGAGTCAAAGTCGAAGACACTTAGTCGAAGTTGTACGATTATAGGTATGTTCACTAAGGACATAGTTGTAGCGGGAATGGGAGCAACAGAAGTAGATGTGTCCGAAGTGGAAACTCGAAGGGATGTGATTGCCTCGAGCATTGAAAGAACGTCTGATGATGAGACAGATGCGGAAGACACTGTCTCGGGTATGGATGGGAGATCGGACGAAGGAGCGGAGAGAGATGAATCCGTGCTTAGCAATGTAGGAATATTCAAAGGTGGGCTATCGGAAGATGGGGGATTTTCGAGTGATTGGTGAAGTGGGAGAGGGTTACGATTCGATTGCCGTGTTTGTAGATAGCGTGGTTTCGAAGCGGATTCTTGATAGAAATAGCGTTGATAATGTGGGTGTTTGGTTTTGAGATTCGAAGAATTATGATTTGGGGCATGATTGGGGAAGGGTTGTTTAAAAACGTCCAGTGCTTGATTTGGGGGAGCATTTGGGTTATCGAGGATAAGCTCGCCTTTATCGATGAATTTTTGGACAAGGTTTTGAAAGTCGACATCGTTGATGTCATGACCTTTGGTTACGTGATAATGCGAAATCGTTTTCCCTAAACCGAGAATGGGCGTTCTCGGCTTTCATCAATGTCCCTAATGGGGAAGTTCGATCATGCGAACTTCCAACATTTTCTAAGATAGAGGCATATGATTCCCCCGAGGAGCAAAGGATCGAGATGATGAAGCCCCTTTTCGAGCGAGCGAAGGGTCTCTTCGTGGTGGTTGATTAGGAGTACTATCGAGTTCTTGATGTTTTTAATACGATAGTATTTGTGGACCCTTGATTCTTATCTTTAGGAGGAAAGAATTTGGTTTGGTGAACCGAGAAAAATCGGGTTTAGACTTGGAGCGAAGTTTTAGTTTTCCTTGTTGATAGCACGAGATTCGAGTTTGCGTGCCATCGTGAAGGCTTCTTGAAAGTATGAAAAGTTTGGATTCTTAACGTGGAAGAAATGTGACTAGCACAAGATCGGGTGAACAACTCGATCTGTTGAGATTGAGGAGGAGAAGGACAATTGGTTGATTATCCCTCTCCAGCGAGCAACAAATCTGCAATAGACTCATCGTCGAATTGGCGAATGTTGTAAAGATCTGTGATTGAGATCTTATGGGCAATATTTATTGAAAAGTTTTCAACAAACATTTGGGCCAATTGAGAGAAAGAAAATAATGAATGTTGAGAATATTATTGTACCGGTCAAAGCGGGACCAGCTAGAGACATAGGAAAGGTCACGGAGCATGAGCTCACGATCTTGGACAATGAGATAGCAAGCATGTTTGAATGCTCGAGATGTTGTTGGGGTCTTCCACTATGAAATTTTGAAAATTTGGGAAGTTCCCATTGGGGAGGATAAGGCTTAAAAGCCATAGAAGGATGAATGGGTTCATTGCATACTTCTTGAAAAGGAGTATGAAGGCGGGCTCCTTTTGTGGAGGCTTCCAGTCTGCAATTTTCTTGAAGAGAAATTGAACCACATCCGATTGGGGAGGAGGTACATTGGTTTGTCCTATATGAGAAGCAAGTAGTGGGTGTTGTTGAGGTGTCGATGGGGATTCATCATGTTGTTGGATAGGATGATAAGAGGAATAACCGGGTGTTACAGGTGACACGGGTGGGGTATTTCTTTGTGAGGCGGCTTGCGTATAGCGCGGTGCGAGATAATAAGTGGTTGAGCAAATAAAGGTTGGGTGACGGATGGAGCTGTGATTGGTGGACTCTATGTTTGTTGATTGGATCGGGATAGATTGAGGAATATGAGTGTTGGTTGGATTGGTCATGTTGGGGAACAAGACACGAAAGGGGCCCTCTCTTTGCCGAATTAGGTATCAAGGGTGCCGATACTAGAGGATGGGCGAATGTCACGATCGCTGGAATATTGGAAGAAAGACCCCTAGAGGGCGAAGTAGGAGCCAAGCTGCCTATTCGGAGGGTTGACTCATGAAGAGGTATTGACCTTGAGAAGCGATAGAGGCATAGGCGAATTGGCGGCAATGTGCGGATGTGCGAGACGCATTTACTATAGCAGAGCGAAGACCTCTCGAAATGGGTTGTGGAATATTCGAGGTAAGCTGCGGTGTTAGGGATAGGTAAGACTAATTGAGAATTAGTCGACATGGTAGGTGGAAGAGAAAAGGGAGGCATAGGGACCTCGCCCTTCTCGTGGCTCGAAGCAAGAGAGAGGATGAAAAGCTGTTCTACATAGGCACGGGATGAACCACGAGGATAATCGTACACTTGTTGGATTGGTGGTCCTTGATCGAGATATTCGAATGGACTTGTGTACTAGGTAGTCCATGAGGGCTGCGGATTGCGATCAAGGAGAGCTGAAATTCGAGATCTCCGCGAGAATAGACTCGAATCAGAAGATATTTACGATGGACTAGGAGAAAATTTGGGCGTGATGGGATTGTTTTGGCTTGATGGAAGGGATTATACGACCATGAGGGGAACCAACTAACGGTGGTCAGGAAGATGGGAGGGTGCCGAAACATCCCGCTGGTGGTGATTTCGGAGGAAGAAGGAACTGTTGGGCCATTTTCCTAGATTGTGCGACCGGGTGATAACCGTCATAAACAAGCAAGAAAGAAGATTATCTAACTAATGCACAAACAATTCAAGCAGCGCAAGTGATTATCTCCTTTAAATTTTGATGCTTTTAAGAAAAGAAAATGTTAGGGAAGGCTTTTAGAAGCAGGAACTACTCGAGATAGCCAAACTAAGGATGGTTTGGGTAATGTTTGGTGAGGAGTCGAAGGCACTTGATAAAAGACCAGTGCGTGGCTTGATATAGGGGCCTACCCCGCACTTCACACCGCTGCGATAAGGGAGTCGGGTGCTTTGCCAATATATACCAAAATCTTCGTGAATTTATAGCGCGGCCGAGTACCGCGTAGGCTCTTCCTCTTGGATATCACTTCCAGTAGGCGAGGCGGGGAAGGAGTTTTGTTTAAATGCTTTATACCTAGTGATTTTGGCTTTGTGTGCAAGGGTGAAAAATAAAAATCAAATAGTGTCACTACCGATTTTGATCAATTTTCCAGCCTATTTAAAACTAGATGAAAAAGCATGCAGCAATGACAAAGAAAAGGTTCTTTTTAAGCACTTAAAACGAAATGTTTGATTTCGATGAAGACAATTCAAACAAGTTCTTTCCCAAATGCGATTAGGTTCTTTTTAAGCACCAAAAACTGAAGTGTTTGGATGTGATAGACAACCAACAAAGAAATCCTAAAAAGGAGAAAACACCGAAAAAGAGGAATACCTGTAGGTTTAGCTCTCCAAGGTGTGTGGACTTCAAAAAGCGCGTTGTTGAGCTCTTCCCCTCGAACAATCCCACGAACAAGCAAAGTGCTCCATGAAAAGGATCAAGCAAACAACAAACAAGATCCGGAAAGATACATCCAGATAATGGCGAAGCGAAAAACTTCTATTTTAAGAAAATAGAAAAATTTCAAGATAATGATTTCGCCTAAGAGCAAAATTGAAATGATGAACAGAAATGCTCAAATAGGTGATAGAAATCGGTGAAGAAAAGGAACAAAGTTCAAAACTAGGAAAGAAGTGAACTTACCAATAAGGGACTTTGGTTCAAGTCCCCCAGGCGTGCGAGAATGTAGATCAAGAATTTTGCGTTTGTTACTGTCGAGTTAATGCACCAAACTAAACACAAGAACCACTGAAAAACCTCAATGAAATTGATACGATGAAGATGTAGACGGATGAGGAAGCCGATGTAGACAAGGGCGCGCACGAGCAATTTGCACAATAGATCCGAGTAACTGCAAAACACCGATGCTTGTGAGAAAAAGATGGCGTTAGAAGATATATGGGTGGGTGCCCGAGAAGCGGGTCAGGAAGCGATGAGCTTCCTTGGCGGATGTCGATCCACGTTTTCAATAAAGAAAAGAGCATACATGATAAAGGATGTAAATAAAGACTAGATTTTACGATTGCGGTAATAAAAGCAGCCGAAAGCAATGAGGCGAAATACGAAACAGAACGAGGGAAATAATATCTGGATTTGTGTTACTGTGACCTTTACTGTCTGCGCAGAGAAATCAGCGTCGGCCCAGGTCTAATCGGCGGCCGATGTGATCAGCGTCGGCCCAGGAGGCGATCGGCGTCGGCCCAGACAAGATCGATGTCAGCGAAGAAAGCGGCCCGAACAATCGGGGGGCTGTGCGATAGGATTGGAGGATTGGAAGGTGAATGTGTCTCTTTGGATGTGTCGAAGTTGGCGAACTTTGAGCAGAGTCACGGATGATAGATGGTGATGCGCAGCTGATATAGCGAGGGACGAGTAATGGTGCTCCTCTCGGGGATTGATTTGGGCGAGGATCTGCCTAATTTGATACAATTGATGCTAAGAAGATCTCTCTTTCTCTCAATCCCGTATCTTTCGCTCTTACATTCGCTTTTTTTTCGCTCGTTCGTAATCTCTTTCGTTCTCTTAGTAGTCTCTGGGTTGTTAGGCTGAGTTCAGGCTTGCTTTTATAATCGGCGCCGCTCTAGAAAATCGGCGCCCGACCATATGGGTCGGCGCCGATCGCGGAGAAGACTCCCGAGATGGCAAATTGATCGATTCGAGAAAGATAAGACTTATCCCGACTACGGGAAATATCCCGCTTAGGGAAGATTAAAAATGGATGCGATGCATGGGTAGAATAAATTTGGGGTGGATAAGTGATTAAGATGCATGGGAAGAAGCGTAATCAAATATTTAATATTTAATCACTCATGGATAAGATGTGATGGGATGAATTAAATTTGGAGTAAGCTATTAAATTGCAAATTGGATAATATCCCAAGGGGGGAATATTTAGGTTCCACAGAGGCCAGGAAATCACCCATCGAAGATATAATATTTTTTGGTCTCAGGGCTCTTAAGGGACTACACTTGGACAAGGTAGCCAGAAGCAATGAAACCACCCCGAACTAAAATAGCATTCACTAGGCCATCCTAACATGTTGGTCTAGTCGGTTTGGTGCCATGAGCTACCATTTACAATTTTTTACGTCGATAGCCTTACACTAACTCAAACTGAAGTATTTTGCACATTTGTAAACAAGAGGATGACGAGAGAACCAGATTGAGATGGACAAAAATGAGAGAGAATTTTGTATAGGGTCCCTACGCGGAGGTGTAGGATATGACGAGATGTCTCTAGGTTCCATGAATTACGATAAATCACTCGTCAAAGATATAGTGTTTTTGGTCTTAGAGCTCTTAAGGGACTACACCCGGATGAGGTAGCTTGGAAGCAACGACACCACCCCGCACCGATACAAAGAATGAAATAGTGTTCACTAGGCCATCTGAATGTGTTGGCATAGTTGGTTTGGTGCAACGAGCTACCATTTACAAAATATTACATCTAACAACCTTACACTGACTCAAACTGTAGTATTTCAGTGTTTGAAAACAATAGGAAATTGATAGAACCAAATCGAGATGGAAATAACTAAGAGAGGATTTTGTAGAGGGTCCCTAATTAGAGGTGTAAGATCTGATGAGACATCTCTAGGTTCCACGGAGTCTAAAAAATCACCTATCAAAGATATATCATTTTTTGGTCTCAGGGCTCTTAAGGGACTACGCCCAGATGAGGTAGCCTCGGAGCAACGACACCACCCCACACTGAGATGAAGACTGAACTAGCATTCACGGGCCATTGAGATGTGTTAGCGTAGTCGGTTTGGCACCACAACCTAGAATTCACAAAATATTGTGTCGATAGCCTTATAATGACTAAAACTACAAGTATTTTGTGCATTTGTGTTTGTTAGTTTTAAATTTCAAGGTACAATGATTACATTGATAGGGAAGTTGAAAGCCATATTAGTCTTGTTGATAGTACTAATTACCCGTGAAATCTAATTCTCCATATTTCATTTTCTTTTCTCATCTTCCACATCATACATCATTAGGCCTACCTTGAGGTGTGCTCCTCGGTCAAATAATTTATCGGTATGACGTGGAAGAATCTATCGAAGTGACCCTCTAAATTAGGCCTTAGGACCGAGATGACTAGTTCTCTTTAGACCTGTCAAGAAAATATGAAAATATAACCAATGAAAAATTAAAATTATTTTGAATCCCTTCAAGGACTCACCCAACGTTGTTCATATAAAATTTAAGGCCTAAAAACGTTGATTTGATGCTTCAAATCTCTTGCCCTAACATACTTTTCACTATTATTTATAGTCAGCCCGAGAGCCTAAATTGGCAATATCTTCTAACATATTTTGATTCAAAATCTCAAATTTTATAAGTAGGCCTTTCTAATCATGTTGAATATGACTCTTTTACCAGTGATCTTGAAAGGATTACATATCTATCTCTTTTGAGGTCTTTTCCTTGCCAAATTTGTACATGCAAGGGTTTCTTGGCATACAATAAGACTTTGGATGCTTTATTGACCCTTTTCACTATGTAACACTTAATCAAGATTTATTTTAGTCACTTAGAATCATATTTCCCTTGTGTCTAAGTAATTATCTAGCAAAGATTACATTTAATCCATGGCAATGCATGTTAAAACCACTATCCTACCTCCTTAACTATTCACTCAGATTTCTTGAGGATTGTGTTTAGAAACATTACATCCTTCTTATCTTATTTAGCCATATGACACTAAAATCATCTTTACTAAGTCATATATCATTTGGATATACTAAAACATACAATATTCTTAGAGATTCAAGGTCAAAACATGCACAAATACTTACTTGCATGACTAGTTCAGGACAATATAGTCTTCACCATTCATGCACATTGAAAATGCATGTATAAATGTGTATAATTCTTGAATAGAACATTATGGAAGAGATCAATTTCATTTATCTAACTCTACATACCTCTCACATAACTTTGATATCACACCTCACGAAAGATCCTTGAGACCAAAACATGTTATATCTTCGACAAATGATTTATCATACTGTGGCACCTAGAGACATCTTGTCGAGATCCTACACCTCCAGTCGAGACCCTATACAAAATCATATCTTAGTTTTCTCAATCTCCATTCTATTCTCTCATTGTGACATTGTTTGTAAAAGCATCGAATAGTGTAGTTTGAGTCAGTGTAAGGTTATATGATGCAATATTTTTTAAATAGAAGCTCTTGGCACCAAACCGATTGTGCTAACATGTTAGGGTGGCTAGGTAAATAGTAGGGGAGGTGTCATTTCAGAGGTCAAAGATCTCAGTGCTTCTGGGCTACCTTGTTTAGGCATAGTCCCTTAAGAGCCCTGAGACCAAAAAATGTTATATCTTCAACAAGTGATTTTTCAGACTCTGTGACACCTTGAGATGTCTCATCAAATCCTACACCTCCATGTCGAGACCCTCTATAAAATATTTTCTTCATTTTATCCATCTCCAATTGTTTATCTCGTTGTGTTGTTGTTTGCAAAAACGTCAAATAGTGCAGTTTGAGTCAATGTAACGCTATCCGATGTGCTATTTTGCAAATGGAAAATCTTAGAACCAAACCGATTGCACCAATACATCAAGATGGCTAGGAAAATGATATGGGATGTGTTTTTTGGAGTACAAATTTCCTGGTGATTCTAGGCTACCTCGTCGGGCGTAGTCCCTTAAGAGCATTGAGACCAAAAAATGTTATATCTTCGACAGGTGATTTATCGGAATCCATGGCACTTAGAGACATCTCGTCAGATCCTACACCTTCGTGTTGGAACCCTCTATGAAATTCTATCTCAGTTTTATCCATCTCCATTCAGTTCTCTCGTTGTGTTATTGTTTGTAAAAGTGTCAAATAGTGCAGTTTGAGTCAGTATAAGGTTGTTTGATGCAATATTTTTCAAATAGAAGCTCGTGGGACTGAACCAACTGTGCACACATGTTGGGATGGCACAGTAAATTCTACGGTAGGTTTCGTTTTGGTTCCATGCACTGCCGATGCTTCCAAGCTACCTCGTCCGGGTGTAGTCCCTTAAGAGCCCTAAGACCAAAAATGTTATATCTTCGACAGTGATTTCTCGGACTTTGTGGCACTTAGAGAGGTCTCGTCAGATCCTACACCTCCACTTTGGTACCCTCTACAAAATCCCATCTCTATTTTTTCCATATAGATTTTCTCCTCTCACTATCCTATTGTATTCAAAAGTATTGAATAGTCCAGTCTAAGTTAGTGTAAGGTTGTCCATTACCAACCATGTGAATAATATAGGTGGTTCATACAAGATAATTGGTGAAATGATAATTTTAATAAGATATTTTTACAATATAGGTGGTGAAATTAGAATTTTTGTTTGTTGTTCCTTTCTAATATTTAATTTCCCTTAGCTTCACTTGGCATCGAGAATAACAAATTCTCTACTAACAGTGCCAACCATGTCAAAGTGAAGCTTTTTTAGCACCACTAACCGACATAAACATGTTAATAAGAAATTAAATAGAATTTTAAATCCTATAGAATTTAAACAAAATCATTAAAATAAATATTCAAATTAAAAATTCATGAAGAACATATCTTTGTAAATTCAATCCAATGAACTACATGGATTAACTCTACTCTTGAAAGTAGCAAGAATTTCTTCATGATTTGATTCATGAACCTTCCACATATTCTTGTTTAATGACCTACCTTGATATTTGATCAATTTAATATTTGTTACAAGAACCAAATGTGAATAGTGAAGTATCTTTCGATGTAATTCATAGTCTTCAGACAACCAAGTGTTTAATTTTTTTATAGGATATCGTCGAAGCCAAGTTCTAGTGACTACCACCGACTGACCCAGTGAGATATTCAAGGCCTTCACCATCAATGATTGTGGAAATCAATATTTTCCCCTCTACAAAATGAGACAAGAAGTATTATGTTACCTCTTTATTATATTCTATGCAATAACTATAAAAACATGTCCTACATCATAAAGTAAAACTCAAGTCAAATTTAAAATACATTAAGATTTGATCATTTAATAATTTATAAATCTAAAACATGACATACATATGTACCTCATTGCACTAAATCAGAGACTTGGTCAAAGTCAGGTGATGTTGTCATATGATCTAAAGACACTACAAGTTATAATGCTTGTGGAACTTCATATACATTGTCGAGTGGAATTAGAGGTCTGTAAATCCATTTGTCTGCCCATTTTCGTGAATCACATTCATTCCATGTGAAATCAATGCATGATATACAAAAACATGCCATGCTCCTAGTATAAATATTCCAAGAACTTGCATCTGAACTACGGAACTCGTGTATATCACTTGATCCTACAAATGTCATACAATCTTCATAGCTTGCCAAATTTTGTTCCTCTATTAACCAAAAATAATATACGAGCCATTGAATCGTATTGAGATCCCATGTTCTTGACACACCACTCAAAAATTCTTCTTGCATCTATAAATTTAGCACCATCCTTGAACTTTAACTCTTCTCTTGTAAGTGCTCTTTTCACACATGCTCTTGCACCATCATGCTCTCTTTTCCCATGTCCGCCTTAGTAAAACTCCAAATATGTTGTACACATGTTTCTTTGTGCATCATGCTTAACCAATAAAACATCTCGTGCATTCTTGAATTGTGATGTACAGTTGTTTGACTAAATGTAATGTTGATTGAATAAAATGTTCCTCTCATTAAAGTTCACATAAAACACCTGGAAACACCCTTGCACATATTCTATAGAATGTGTCCAATCATCACTGATGTAGAAATGATACTCTCTTAATATTTTTTGATCTTTCTCAGTGATTTCTGGAGAGTGCATGAATGTTATATGCATGAAAATAGAAACTTGCATCAAGTTATAGTATTGAGACTGAACCTCCATTTGTGGTTGCAATGTGTAATTCTATGTGAAGTCAACTACTAAAACAATAGTGCCAAGTGGGAATGTGTCCTTTCTTAACTTGAATTGTTCATCCAACCATTGAGCTCTATGTGTGTGCTTTACATACTCATAAATAATTTTCTCTCTGAATTTGACCAAATATTCTTTTACAGATAATTGTTTTGTAACAAGCTCACACCTCTTAGATTATTTTCCATATTTTAATTGATATGCCACTTATTTATATTTGTTGAAACCAACAATTTCATTTCCTATTGAATCTATTCTCTCCTCATGGATATAAATTTTCAGATTTGGCAAGCCACCACATACATTGCACGTTCCATCCAAACATGTTTTGTTATAAAAAAAATTGTCTGCTTGATTTTTCACAAAATATTGTCAGAATAAATTCCCTTGAAGATTTTGGTGGGACATTTAATCCACACTCTTGCAAGATGATTTCAGTATGCAAAACACGACGTATTTTACAAAAAAACATCATAATGTATTGAAAACTCAACATGGATGCCGCAGCAACAAGTGGTACATGAGTGATTGATTTTTACATAAAAAAACTATTTGCCATTATTAAAAAAAAAAACAAGTGGTACATGAGTGATTGATTTTTACATAAAAGGTTTTGTCCATTTCAAGGAATCTTTAGCTAATGTTAATTTGTGGATTTTCATTTTTAAACTTAAAGAGAAATTGTATTTGAGTCATATCTAAGAAATGTTTTGCACATGATTTACGATTATGAGAACCTATTCTTCTTTTTATTGTATCTCTTCAATTAGGTGACACCCTTATGTTCTCATTCCAAAATTTTATAATTAATTATTTTAGAATATTAGATGTATTCTTGTCTTTCCATAGGATTCTACTAGAGAAATTGCTATAGTTAGTTTTATTAAGTGACTCAAGACTTTTTGTCTCCCTATTGCTTTCATTAGTGTTTTTTTGTTTAGCTTCAAAGCACGCTTGTTTTTCTAATCAAGCGTTTATTAACTATTTTATCACTTACTATACAATTATTAAGTGCATGCGTGCAACGTTACTATCTTTTGTGCATCTTTTGGCACCTATAGTTTGGTATTATTTATGTATATTTTCAACAATTGATGCATTTCGATCAACAACATTAGAATTTCTTAACCCCATGGTCTTCATTGTAGGTCTCATCTAAATTAATTTCATTAATGTAACAAATAATTGACATCTTTGCGTGTCATTTAAATTCACAAAGTAATTATCCCAAATTCCCTTAGCTTTTCTTCTTGCATTTCTGTGAGACATTTTGTTAGGCATTGGTTTTATAATGTTTTCATCAATTTCAATTAAGTTAATTGGTTTTCTTCGCAAAATTGAAGGATATGTTCTATAAGGTGAAGATTCATTAAGAGGGTTACTTTCTTCATTCAGTGTTTCCATACAAATTTTAGGATTAACATTTGGATTCTCAAGTAAATGTTCAACATTTGGATTCTCGCGTAAAATTTCAATTCTTGGATTCTCAGGTAAAACTTTAACATTTGGATTCTTAGGTAAAGCTTTAACATTTGGATTCTCAAGTAAAGGTTCAACATTTGGATTCTTAGGTAAAGGTTCAATTCTTGGATTCTCAGGTAAAACTTCAACATTTGGATTCTCAGGTAAAGGTTCAACAATTGGATTCATATCAATTTCTTCATCCATACCAACATTATCATTCAATTCAATATCAACATTCATAGAAAATCATAATTCTCATATACATTAGATACATTTGATACAACAGAAGTACCTTTCCCTACACGAAGTTTTTGCATCCTCTTCACTTTCTTAATTCTCAGCTCTTCTAATTGCTCTAGTGTCTTGTTATTGAATTTCTTTGCATCCTTATGTCATTTTTGTCGCCCATGATTGCAAAATAATATATTGTGGGGTAGGGGACAAGATGAAGTACTAAAATTTCGGAAATAATGTACAAGAATCTATAGACCATGAAAAATACGATAGAAAACTAATGAAGAAGGGGGAAAAGACGTTGGGGGACGCAATAAATAAGTAAATAACATAGCGCATGTGCGTTATAACATGTACGCGTTTTTCTGTTTCACTTTTTTCAAGCCATGCCTCGAGGCTTGGATCCATTTTGGATCCCCAAATCTGAGGCATGGACATGCACAAACATAGAAAACCACGTGTTTTTGCAAGAAAATGCAAAAATCTCTCTTGTCATCATAAATCGACATAAAACGGTTGATTCGTTTAAAAAAATTTATACCACGACGTAAAACAGACTATCTAATTTTTAAAAATATAAGTTTTCAAATTTTCTAACTAATATAAGGTTTCCATATTATTTATTTTCCAACAATTCCTTTTTATAGCTATTTCCTTCAAGTTTAAAGACACCTATCATTTGTCATATATATTTTTTTTGGCTCATCGAAATTGAAAAAACTTATACTAGCCCAAACTAGGCCAAATTCTATACACATTCAAAAAAAAACAATATCTAATTTTTGATTTTTTGAGGTAGTTAGGGGGTATGGTTGGAACTCCGTTATGTTTTTAAATTTAAAATTTATGTATTAGAAAAATCATTAAAAAAAAATACTCGGTAAAAAAATCTAAAAAAAATGTAGCACAAACTAGATGCTCCTAGCTATCTTTCTATGAAAGGGTTTTCAAAAATACTAAATGGTTCTCAAAAAATGGTGGGGGACATGAAAGTAACTATGTTATATTTTTTTAACAAAAATAGGAGCACATGTTGGTATTTTAGTTATTTGACCCATTTAAAATTATTCATTTTCAATTAAATTTAGCAGCCTAGAAACTAGACTCAAAATTCTATGATTCATGTTAAAAAAACATCTTCCAATTTTGATTGTAACTATTTCAAAAACTTGTACAAGTTGAAGTTTTTATTTTTCAGAAAAATTCATCCATTTAAGACCCCCTTTTGGCCCCCCAACTTGGTGCACTTACCTCGGCGTTGTCTCTGCAAGATAACACAACACTTGTTAAGACTTTATTTTCTTCTATCTATCTTCTTCTATTTTATCCCTAACATTCTTCTAAGTACTAACTCATATTTTCTTCTACACTTTTCCTATTTTCTTCTAAGTGTTGGCTAAAATGCTTTCTCGGCACATGTGCGCCCTAAGGATGCCTACACTACCTTTTTGGCATTTGCGTGCCCAGTGCATGTGTACCTTCTTCCCAGTGCATGCGTGCCAATCATGACGTGTGTGCTAGAAAAAATTTCCACCCCTCTCGACATGTGTATGTGCATCCTTCAAAACGTATGCACGCATATTTTGACACATGTGCCTACGCACACATGTTTTCCCCAACCTGGATGCTTACACATCTCTTTTAGCACTCGCACCCACGCACATACCTTTTTCAACGTATGTGCATGCACACACATGCTTTTTCAACACTTTCGGGTGCTTGATGATGCTTGCATGCCCCTAAGACGTGCACACACATTTTCATGGCCCTAAAATGACTAATAAATGCTATTAAATGGAAAATTTGACAGAGAAGGATAGGGCACTCACGAAGGGTCCATCGTCCTCCTCCCGTGCGTACTCTCGGATCTGTCTTTGCACCCCCTATGGCTCTAAAATCTCACCATCTCTCTCACTACTTAGAGCACCTCACGGTAAAAATCAGCAAGGGTTTGGTAACAAATGAACTATTCGCGATGTTTTACCCCTCGGGGAAGGGTATATAGGGTCATTTTGACCCCATCGCACTGCGTTTTCACCCTAGTTCTAGCTTTGAGGCATGTTTTACCCATTGTGGTCATTCTATCTTCTTCTATAACCATTCACATAATTTATTTTTAATAAAGAAATGTTTTTCACTCATTTTTAACCCATCGGGACATATTTTTACTACCTGGCACCCGTTGCTTCTCCCTGGGGCATTTTTATTACTTTTAGGTGATCTTCCAATCCATTAATTCTTTTGACCAATCACATTATCTAAAAATTGCAAACAAACATAATTTTCCAAAAAAATATAATTTTTTTCAAAAACTCAAAAAAAATCATAATAATTCCAAAAATTGTAAAATTGGTAAAATGTCGATACACAATTTAAAGCTTATATCAAACACATTGTATTCAAACAATGTCTTACGTAGATTTTTCATTTTTTTGTAACAACATCTTGTTGGTCATTTGAATTGACCCCATTAACAAAGTTGGTTTGCTTACTATGTCTCAGTACTTCCTAGCCAAACGAGTGTTTGGTATTGTTTCATAGTGCATGATTGCTTTTTCATTGGACCCCGTGTACAACATATTTCTCTTTGCATACATATTTTCTTGGGGCACCACTTTTAACCCTTGACGTTTTACACAAATATTTGGGAAGGCTAAAGCTCGATAACAAAACATTTGTGCAACTAGCTTAGATGTTGTTAGTTTATGTATGTGTTTTTGTACTTGTTTCCCCTATTAAGTTGGCTTGTTTACTTTATCGTATTGCATTGAATTTTGTATGTTGCATGGATTTGGTGTTATAACAATGGACGATTGTTTGTACTATGTATTTTCTTGTCATTCTACACTTCCGTCGTATGCTTATATTTTTAGTAAGGACTGGTGATGAAGATTACTAGCAATATGATGAAAATAAAGTTGTTTAAAAGACACTGGATGGATTTTAGCTCAATCCCCCTTTCTCATACTATTTTTTCTTCTCTCTCCATCGCACTCATCTTCGCCATTATTCCTTTATGTTCTAAACTTCTATGTACACTACTTTCAATATAAATCAAAAATATTTGTTGTCTCGCCATTCAAGTGGGAATTTCCTCTCACAACTCGGTTACTCAATATGACGTGGAAGATGAGCAACACAAATGCAAGATGGAAAATTATGTATCTTGATCTTTGAACCTTGGTCTTATAACATTTCTAGTAGGACTCGTTAACAAAAACAACTCTTACGCTCAGCAACACTACCCACATCTCTTTCCTCTTTATCGATATTCAGTATCTCACCGTCTGTCTCCCATTACTAGGGGAATAGTTCCCCACTTTGGTAATTTCTTAATTTTCATTTCGATCATCGATTGAATTATTTCATCACCCCATCAACACTGAGTGGACATCCCTCGCTCTACTAATTTTTATTCTACTCTTAGCAAACATTTTATGCGCTTACGCTTGTCTACTATATTTGAAGTGACATAGCTTACGCCACCCCAAAGAGGGAAAAATGTAGACACCTAAAATTTGATGACATAAATGTTATCACTAACATTGCATTAACTATTCTCCTCCCTAGAAATTGATAAAAACTTCGTCAATTAGGCTCCTTCTCCCTTCAAAATCATCTTAATTAAGAACTATGTGTTGATTAAACCTCCTACCTTGCAGTTGACTAATAAATCTTCTTATTAGCAAACGCCCACTTCTAACGCATCCAAAATATATCATAACCTCCTCCAAATGCTCCTAAAGCTTCCTAAGCCTACTTGGGATTCCTAATAAATCTTAAAAGGTCAATTACCCTCTAAACCTAGTCAAACCTTGCTTTGACTTGCTAAAAATGCTTTTTGGACTTATCTTTAGTCCCACATGCACCAAAATCATTTCATTATTGGAATTTGAAACCTATAAATAGAACCCCCTTATCATTTCTAAGAATTTTTCTCCTCGTCTAGCATAAACTATAGGCAATTAGAATCTAGAGCATTTACCCCATTTGTTGAGATAATATCTTGACAAAGGCACCCATTATCCAAGCCCGAGTAATATGAAGAGAGCCATATGGTCTTGAAGCCATTTTTGGTGATACTTCATTCTCAAATATTGAGAATCATACCAAACAACTAAATTTGATTGTTAGGATCTTCATAGGTTCATGGTTTTATTAGCATTCAAATAGTAGAGAGTAATTTAGATATGTTAGTTTGATGCTTTTTAAAATTTATATGCATGTTAAAGAAGTAGCTCTCTCTAAGATCTTATCTTAATGAATCTTGTCGAGTTAGTTAAGCTTTGAAACTTCTTAAGTGTTCTAGTTTCATTTCTTAAGCTTTCTAATTTACATGAATACACTTACTCTTGATATTGGAGTTTTCCTATGGCTAATAGTTTAGTCTCACAAAGCTTGAGATTATGAAAAAGTTGATCAAATGAAAGGGAAGTCTCAAAGAGAACAATCTCCTATAGAGGTGGTAATAAAATCTGAATAAATAAGTCATAAAGCTCAATATTTGCAAGGACATTAGACATCTTGGCTAGATTGTTTTTGTAATGCAAGCCATAATCGGATAATTTTTCGTTAGACCCTTTTTTAAGTTGTGCCACTTGAGCATAGGAGATCTTAGAGACAATATTGATGGAGAAAAATGTGTGAGAAAGGAATCGACCGAGATGCATGAAAGAGACTACCAAATGTACTGAGATACTTCATAGAACCAACACATCGCACAATCTTGCAAACTACGAGGGAAGATCTTTGCTAAGATAATATGATCATCCGCATAGTCAAGGCATGCTACATGGAATGCTCGGAGATGATCCTGTGGGTCACCTTGGCCTTTAAATGCAAGTATCTTAGGAGAGATAAAATTTGGTGGTAAGGTATAAGTAGATATGGCAGGCATGAAAGGAGTATGTAACAATGAGGTAGAATCTAGAGATGGTGATGCGTGTGAAGTAGCTAGCTAAAGCTAACGAATATGGGTCTATAAGTCATGATATAAAGAGTTCAAATATGAGGAATTTGAAGAGGAAACGAGATGTAAAGGAGGATTCTTGGGGTGAATGGAATGATCGTGGTGGTGGGAATGGGAGCGGAAACATAAGCGGGGGAGTGGAGACCATGGGAGCAGAGGAAACAACTATGGTAGTTAAAGCATCACGATCCCACTAAGCGGCGATTAGAGCATCAAATACACGAGGGAGATGAGTAGGGTTTTAACACAATGCATGGTGAAAGTTGGTAATAATGTTAAGTTGACCTTGGTCAACATTGGTATCCTAATTGTAGGACTTCTCACTATTACACACTTCAATTTCATGAAGAGGCACATTATTGGAACTATCCAAGGGATCGCTAGTAGGATCACTGAAGTAGATATATCGGCCATTAGTTTGGAAACCCTACAAGTGAATGAGGAAAGCTCACAATATCGAAAATTCCCAAAATGACCACTATGAGTGATGGACATACAAAGGAAAATCTCAAAGATGGATGGTGTGTGAAGATCGGGTTCACCAAAATGATTAACTAAAATTGTAATGTATATATTATTAGTTAATCTAAGTTATGAACAACTATAAATAAAGTAAATAGATGCTATAAATAAATGTAAAGATGACCCAAGAACTTAAACTAATGGAAGTAAAAACCCTAATGTGCAAGAGAGAAGAGGAAAAACTCAGTCGAATAGAAAATGCTCATGGGACTGTTTTGTAGAGGTGACTAAAAAATTTGGAATCAAGAACAAATGTGGAGGATGTTAGTGTGTGTTATTTTCCACATCATTAGGTGAGTCATCTCACTTAGGTGAGATCGTAGGTCCATGTGTCATTTAGGGGTCATTATGAGATTCTCTTACACATCAGTGTGTCAGCACGTTAGTGCGTCAGTGCATCATATGCATCATTGGGAGTTACACTTCTATTCTGGGAATGTAACTCCCCCTCTCTACTCGAGTTGTCATGATTGCAGCATTGGGGGTTACTCAACACCTCCTATATGTACACCCCATTTGATCTATGAGATAGAGGAGAGTTTTATGGCTTAACCAGGTTCTACCCATGTTTCAAATCTTTGCATGCACATTCGGTTGATGCTCACTCCTCCCGAGATCTCTTCACGCTGTCATTCACACGTTTGTTGATGTGCATGTCATCCCTCGTGATCCTCGCTTGTGGGTTTTAAACCCTCTTTCATGGTATCAGAGCGGATCTTGTGGATCCATGCACTCTTTGGCGTTTTGTGCATTTTTCAGCTTCCGGCGTGATATCCAGATTTTGTTGCGTGTGTCGTAATGGAAATTCCGACCATGCTCTTCTTACATTTTTCATCATGGAGAGTGCTCTTTCAAGACTTGAGTTTCATAGGATCGCTTTACAGCCTCCGCCACTTCTCACCAGGAGAGGGATCTATTCAGCTTGGTGTGCTTCCATGGAACGTTACTTCACCCACAAGGGTCTTTCACCCTTCATACTTGAGCTCATTCCTACACCCACTGATCATCATCATCTGGAGGACTTCCTTGACACTTGTGACCATGTCTTTGGTCACATGATGATGCATGTCTCTAGATCTCTCTGGTTTCACGTGGCAGACTTAGATCCTCCCCATCGTGTCTAGAGCATTCTTTAGTCCCTCTATGGAGACCCTTCTCATACTTCCACCATTGTTGCTGCTGCTGATTCAGTTGTCTCCTCTATTTCTTCGTGTAATGATAGTTTCACTGACACAGACTCGCTTGGTTCTACTTCTGATGACGAGGATTGTGCATCTAGTTCTGATGTCGAGAGTACTACAGAGGACTTCTCTCCTCTTTCTCTCACTATTCTAGAGAGTGTTGACACTTCCCACATCTCATCAGATATTGAGCAGTCTCCTTCTCAGTCTCATACATTCATCACACCAGCCTCCTTTCCACTACCGGTGTCCGAGGCCCACTTCACTCCTCTACCTTCATTGGATGAATCATACCTATCTGACATCGCTCTTTTGTTTATTGAGCCCCCTTATTGGGACAAGTATCTGCCTGACCTTAGTCATCTTTTCACTGAGTATACTTGTGATGCACTACTGAGTTCCTCATCCATCTACGGGTATTTGAGAGGATTTCATCATCTTTGTTGTTGGGAGTGCCCCTTCCGGGAACCATGTCACTTCCACATTTCCAGAGACCTTCATTGATCCACCCTCAGCTATGGATCCCTTTTCTATTATGGAGGATGTTTTGTTCCCTTCACATCACTTGGACATCCTTTCATGGGTGTTCCTCTTTTTTACTCTGACAATTCTACACACGTGGCATTACCTTCAGTTCCTTGGCACTCACTCGCTAGACCTATGTCACACTTTCGTGGACCAGACTCAGAGTTCTTCGTGCTACTGCCTTCGGTTTCCTTCATGGAGTGGGCAGACTTTCAACACATCATTTTTGTCCTTCCTAAGGGAAGGCACACCTGTTCTGCATGTACGGTGGCTCTTCTTCAGTCCAGAGGTAGAGGATCTCATCATCGACATTCTTCTAGGATACTTCCTAGAGTTGCAGAGTTCATATCCATCCATGGCATCTTTTGCATTCCTCTCGTCTCCCTCTTCTTCTCTCTTCTTCTTCTTTTCGAGAGATTGCCTCTTTGTACATGGGTACCCTTTCAGGCTCGTCTATGGCGGGACCCATATTTGGCATCTTTCTTAGATTAGAGAGTGTTTTTTCTCTTGTGGTGGATGTTTTTCCCATTGGATTTTCCTTCATTGCTTGGGATCTTTTTCTTGTACATGGGTACCTCATCAGGATTTGTCTCTGGGACCCATTTCTCGTTTTTGACTTGCCACCTCATCCTAAGTTACGATGAAGGGGGGGTGTTGGTGTGTGTTATTTTCCACATCATTAGGTGAGTCATCTCACTTAGGTGAGATCGTAGGTCCATGTGTCATTTAGGGGTCATTATGAGATTCTCTTACGCATTAGTGCATCAACACGTCAGTCATCAGTGCATCATATGTGTCATTGGGAGTTACACTTCTATTTTGGGAATGTAACTCCCCCTCTCTACTCGAGTTGTCATGATTGGGGTTACTCAGCACCTCCTATATGTACACCCCATTTGATCTATGAGATAGAGGAGAGTTTTATGGCTTAACCAAGTTCTTCCCGTGTTTCAAATCTTTGCATGCACATTCGGTTGATGCTCGCTCCTCCCGAGATCTCTTCACGCTGTCGTTCACACGTCCGTTGATGTGCACATCATCCCTCGTGATCCTCGCTTGTGGGTTTTAAACCCTCTTTCAGAGGAGCTCCGAAAATGAAGCATCTTGAGTGTCCTGGATGGATTGGAGTGTGTAGAGAGGGACTAGGGCACCCATGGGTGCTCTGGTATGAAAATTGGGTTCCCAGTGCGTGAAAAGTTTCAAACTGATCTTCATAGGTTCAAAAGATGGTATAAAACCCTCATTATCTATCACATTAATTTCAATGTACTTCCCCAGATGTCATTGATATTCCAAGATGATGAAAAGACCTTCAAAAGATCAAGAAGAAGAATCAAAACCCTAAAAAATAAGAATGCAAAATGAATGGGTCAATGACCTCAATTGCCACAACATTGGGCTTACTAATTGAGCACTACACTACATTTCGGACCCAAATGTAGTTTTGGTGTGTGTACATCATGTGCCCTAGGTGCTCTTGTGCCATTCACACTTTTTTAAGTAGCGAGAAATAACTAGATGTAGAAAATGTAATAGAATGTGTGCATGGTATAGAATAAAATCCTCCCTCTATGATGTGTATGATGTAGATGACCTAGCCTTGTGCCTTGTGATGGAGCTATGTGGATGTAAGTGATCTCTAATGCAATTGCTGGATCCAACTCTAGATGAATGATAATAGTGACTAGTGCTCGACCCCTCATTATAGTCTCATAACTTTATATTTATAGGGTTATCTTGATCTAATTTTGTAATTAACCCAAAATGGCCAACAACCAAAACGATAAAGATCTAAAAATGGCTAAAAAGAGCCCAAAAAGTGAAGGGAAAGTATGAAAAGGATCGGGGCATCATTGGTGGGACCAAGGCGCCCATGGGCGCCCAAGACTAGCCTGAGCGCCCCAGATCGAGGCTAAAAAAATTTAAAGTGGCGATACCTTCTTGGGCATGTAGTTGTAAAAGTTTGAGAATGATGAAATAAAATAAAGAAGATGGCAAAAATATGGGGGTTAATTAGTACTTTCTTCACTCAAAAACCCTCTAAATAGTAGTATGAGATCGGGACTAAATAATGTCTAAAGCGCATGATTTTTTGTCTACAAAAATATGAGTTTATACCTCATATAGAACCAAGCCTTGCACACCAATACATGGAAAAATGAAAAACCTTGACTCTTGTGTATTCAATCATATTAAAATCACCTCAAATAATCTAGAGAGCATCATGTATGGAGTTAGCAAGCCATATCCATAATAGATCTCTTTGAACCACATCATTAGATGCATAAATATTGGCTAAACCTAGGATACACCCATCAAAATCGGAAAGAGTCTAGACCACTCGGTGAGTGCAGTGAGCCCTATGAGATTACATGTTGAGTAAGGATATGTGTAATCAAGGTTATGAAACCTTCACACTAAGGGTCTTGATTAGATGCGTTGAAAATAACATTGAGTTAGATGGTGCAAGAAACAAAATGAAGTAGAAATCCTATGATTTTAACTTCTTGCAAACAAAAAATACACACATGATTAAAGTGTAGACAATTGTCCCTAACTAGATACTTCTGAGTAGGTTTAGTGTGGCCACTATATTCAAAGAGTACACAATCATTTGATTGAATTAGTGTATGGATCCCTCATCATCAATATTGGAGATGGTGGAAAACTGGTTGTGAGAAGGAGTGACATGGGAAACATCTTCCATTGACCATGGTGTGCATTTTTCTTGCACAAATTTTGCATCTTCCGTTGGTGTGGCACTACGAGAGAAATTAAGGAGAGATTTACGAGCGATAAAGACTTGATTTTCTTTCATGAATGGCTCTTTTGGAAACTAGAGAGAAAAGGAGACCAATGGAGATGGATATTTTGAAGGGACAACAACAGAGACAACTAGTGAGGAATGGGTGAGAGATGGGGTGGTCGTGGGTTGTGAATGCATGACTTTTTTAAAAAGAGTAGTAGAGGATTTTTCTCCATTAGCAATAATCGAGTGATAGGAATAAGTTGAAGGTTTTGCAGAACCACGAGAAACACTCTTTTTATTCATTACTATGGCTCACCCATCTAAAGAGGAAGGAGCTTTAGACTCCATTTGAGCCTTTTCTTGAGACACAGGGTGAGATTCGACCATTAGAGGACATTCACTAATCATGAGTTCAAAAGCTTGTAACGAAAACAAGTATTAGGTAAGTTAATATAAAGGACTCATTGAGAACAACCGATATCTTCAGACACCAATTTTTGATATCCCTATCCCTCATCCCATGTCTTCTCCCCTTCGTTGTCATTCCTCACATACGTATCTCTCCTCCCATTCAAATTTACCCCCTCCCTCCTAAATCCCATTTATTTGAATTTTCCACCTTACCCCATCATTAATTTCTCATCCCCTACTTAATCCCTAATTCCCCTTAATTACCCCTAATTCCCTTCATTAATCCATTTATCCTCTCTAAATGCCTCTTTTTGTCCTCGCTAGGTCTTAATTTAATAATTTTACCTCCCTTTGCCTTTATTTAATACATTGTTGTCTCCTACTCCCCGATATCTTCCTTAAGTAGCCCTAACCCGTATTTACCATCCAAAACCATAATCCTGCCTCACAAGGGCTTATTGTCTCGAGCTTGTCAATCTTCCACTACCCAAATCAACGGACCTCCGCAGATCCACCTGGCAACCCATCCGAGTTGCCGTAGACCCTATAAATATGAAATAACCCCTTCCTCTCTTGAGGATGCAACTTTAGATTCTTTGAGATTTTTGTGATTTTTCCTTCGTTTCTTGCCCTTCTTTCAGTATCTGTTATCACCACCTTGGAGCCACTTTAGAGATCTTATGCCTTACCTTTGGAGAGTTTAAGTATCTTTCTCTTTTTGCATGCTTGGATCAATCATTTCCATTCCATCATCATTCCCCATTAGTTTTGCGGGTTCTTTATCCATCTCAGAGCTCTGCCATTGAATCAATTATCATCAATCTCTCTTTGCAGATCATCATTCTCATCCATTTTTATCCATCAAACCCTAGATCACTCCCTGATCACCATCGACCATGTTCATGTCTGTTTGGTTTTCAATCATCCATTATGTCAGTTATCTACTTTTTGATCCCCCATTTCCTCATATTTTTCAATCTTGTCATTCCGCACACCAACAATTTTGAATCTCATCGTCATCACATCCAATCGTCACTAATCGAACCAGTCGTCATCGACCCTATTAGTTGTTCTCATTTTCTTCAATTTTCTTGCATCCTTTCTATTTCTCCCAAATCTATGTTATCTGTACCATCTCTTCATCATCTTTAGCTCGATCAGCTTGGACCATTGCCCCCATATCTATCCTTTCTACATTTTTTTGGGAACCGCACCTGCCCCCGATCGCCATCGATTATGTTTGATAATCCCAAGTAGCCGTTGACCCACATAGGTTTGATTTAGTTAGCATTTTCCATAATCAATTTTGCATCTTGCTTTATCATATTTTGTTATTGCCTATCCACTATCATATTTTTTTCTATATTTTTCAAAAAGTAAGTTGACATCCATCCCAGGAAGTTTTCACTTCTCAGGACCGGCTTTGTCAGCAACCCACTATCCTATCTACTAATCATTTTCTTTGTTGAGTTTCTCTTTGTTGTGCAGGTTATCAAGCTCACTGCAGAGGAGGATTTTATGCGCCCGTATCCATCATCATCTCATCTAGAGGTAGCTTTAAACCCTCTCATATTGGAGTTACTTATTTTCTTTGTTACCATTTCACTAATCTAAAATGAGAAGCGAGAAAATTTGTTCAACATCTTCAACATGAATATCAATGAAGTCTTTAAAGTAGTTGGATAAATCCACCTCAATGCAAACACATTTTTGAGGCCGAGCGTTAAAACACTTTGGTTGTTCTAGACAAATAAGTCGACCCGGTGGTTTGATCAAGTGTTCGACAAATCCCCATAAAGGGAGAGGCAACCTAGGAAATTCCACTCATACTGGGATTTTAAGCTTGGTTTGTTCAGAGACTTGGAAATCCCTATTCTAGTGAGAAAACATTATGAGTGTGACTTAAATGAACAAGGGGCCATGGTTGACAATGACTTTGTAATGTTCGATTTTATTGAAGCGAAATAAGAAAATCCCTTAGCAAGGTTTTCCACTCCCTCGAGCTTGACATCATGGTGCTACTAATGGTTGTGAACCCATTGGTTCAACATAGTTTTAGGGGGGTTTGGCCAACAAAATACCCACTAAGGATGTATGATTCAAGTCGGCTACAAGATTTATCAAATTCAGACAAATTAAACACAACATTAGGCAAAGGAGTCTCATATTTAGAATGGTTACCTTGTCGAAGACTTTCGGGATGAATTTCCTCACCTTCTTTGGAGCCATGGGTGTCAAGTACTTCGTCAATCAAACATGCATCAATGGACAGAGGTGGTGAAAGGGAAACCATTAATATCGGGCGTGACGGCGCCCAAAAGGCAGAGTAAATAACCCACTCCGTGAAATAATTCTGCATGCAAAACAAAAATCTTATCAAAATTCTAAGGAAACGACAATGTGATAACAAACCAGTACGACCAATCACAAGCTTAGAAGGACCTAAGACCCAAACCCTATTAATGTGTCCTATCAAACCCGATTAAGAGTCTTTGACTTCTAATTTTTGATTTTAACAATTTAAAAGTATTTTACAACGAAACTAAAAACATGTAAAATACAATATTAATACATAATATTAGTATACACACTCGATTCATAACCATTTGATTTTCTATAGAGAATAGAAAGCTCCGTACATGTTGACAGCAGCATAGAAAAACCAACTAATAATTCCACCAAACCTTAGACTTTTCCCGATAAGAAGAACGGCGTCATTAATTTATGAGGCGTTCAAATGTATTCTGTGTCACAATTGATTTTGAACAAGCAGTCATCAGTCGCAAATCTCGCGTATTCGATCTTCATGAGAAGTTTCCTCATAATATCGAAAGCCAAAAAGAAAATACGATTTCCTGGGCACCCTTTTTCTAGTTTTGCAGGTTTAAGGGCACCCAGTTTACTATTAGGACCTGATAATTATACAATGTTTAACACCGCCTAGGAAATGCCATTTTTATTTGTCTTCCTCCTCTCACTCTGTATTGCTGTTATAATGCAGAGAGGAGGAAGACAAATCCAAGAATTGATGTGAAAAGGGACAAGATTTGATGTCTCAGAATGATATATCAGATATATCTTCAACAATATATTCTAATTCACTCTGTATATTCCAATTCACTCTCACTCTGTATTGCTGTTAAAATACAAGCCCAAGATGTAGTTCCCAATCTCTCTACAGCTGCTGTTAGCCCAACGTCATGTCATACATATGCTTTTACAAAGCCCAGAAACCAATTGTGATACCAACAAACACCAGCATTGGTGTTTCACTCATCTTCCCAATTCGGTGCCAATGTCCATCCAAAGCCCAAATTAATAAAGGGATCCAAATGAAGATAAAATTTGTTATTCAGAAGGGGAATACTCTTGAATCCATCAGCGAAAATTTTGGTGGAAATGGACAAGATTTGATTTCTCAGAGTGATATATCATACATATCTTCATCTATATATTCTAATACTGCGCTATCGGTTTCTTTTTCTGAAAAATCCGAATTAGCACAACCTCCTTCACCTTCACCTTCACCTTCACCTGCACCGTCTCCATCTCCATTTCCAACACCTACAAGAATTTACTTGTTAGTGCTCACATTTGTTAGTGAGTAGGAAAAATATGTCTGTGAGTTTAACATCCGCATAGGAAAATAACAAAGTGAGCAATGTTTGTGAATGGTTCTTGGAACAACTTTAAGGAAAGTTGACAGATATTGATAATTGAGGATTACGTGGTAACCATAATCTTCTTGTTTGTATGACATAGAATATATATATGAATTAATTCTTATCAAGAAATCATTGTGTTTATTTCAGTTCAACCATCACATTTGATATCAAAATAGAGTAGTGTGAGTTAATTTTTGAAGAGACAATTCATTCCTATAATGACTTTGTTTATAAATTTTATAAATTTAAGAATGGGATTTTATATTAGTTTTGTGAAGTTTTAAAAATTGTAAGTAATATATTGTCTTTGATTTAGATAGTGCATTGAATACACTTGTATGCCATTTGTTAAATATTTGTGTATTTTAAAATTCTACATTATAAATTTATATTCTAATTCATATTATTTAAAAGTTAATCTCAAATTTTATATGTTAAAAAAGAGGTCATCATGCCAAAAAAATGAAGACTGTATGAATTAGTTGATGCTATTTTTTAAATTTTAATCATAAAAATTCTTGGAACATATCTAGTAATATTAAAACAATCCTCAAGTTTATTTTCTAAAGTCTAAATTAATCCATATTATTGTGACTCGCATTTCATATTTTAGACTTGAGAGCAAATTAGATTCAATGATAAATTTCAAACTTAAACTCAACAAAAACTCAAATTACAAACCACACTACAATGTTTCACCTAAATAATGTCATATAGAAGTGTATTTATGTTACATTTAAACCACCTTGGTACTAGAATATAAGAAGTTTTCAAATCCCAACATTAAATTTGAAATTAAAGTTAGAATATCAACATTAGTTTGACTTTATATTACATTTAAAAAGGGCAAGCCAAAGTTGACTTAGTTTTAGATTAGAGTCATTGGACTAAAGTTGAGGATGTTAATTCAACACCAAGATTAATTTAGCATTATGAGTCTAATTAGCTACCAAAATGACATTAAAGGATGACAATATGACAAAGTTAAGGAGACACCATGTTGACTTTAATGTTCAAGAATTTAGGTTCAACATTAAAATGATCTTTACGTGGCATTTGGTCAACACTAAGGTTACTTTAGCTTGATACTAGGTTTGACATCAAATGACTTGACTTGAGGTTGACATCAAGCCAAGTCCGTCACCAAAGCAACTTTAATTTAACATAAGGATGACACCAATGTGACTTTTAATGTGACAAAAATTCTAACATGAAATGTAAGACCAACTCTAAAACAATTTGCAATATTATTTCAATTTGAAATGTAACGTATCTCTCGATTAATATTTAATTTAATTTAAAATAATAATATTTTTTAATTAATTTAATAACATTCATGTTAAATAATATGAATTAGAATATAAATTTATATTGTAGAACTTCAAAATATACAAACATTTAACAAATAACATATGAGTGCATTCAATAAGCAATCTACAACAAAATACTAGAATACTTAAACCATGACAAATATAATATAAAATCTCATTCTCATATTGATACAATTCATAATCAAAGTCATTATAATAATGGGTTGACCCTTTACATATTAACTCACACTACAATATCAAATGGGAGAGTTGAACCCAAAAAAAAACACAATAAATTTTTTATGATAAATTCTCTATCTCCTACAAACAAAGAGATTTCACTTAATATCTTAAAAACTTCTGTTAAAGTCGATCTTACAACTCATTTACAAATATTGCTCACTTTACTATTTTCCAACACTCGTCTTAAACTCAGAAACATATTTTCGTACTACTCAACAAATGTGAGCACTAACAAATACATTCTGGAAGGTGTTGGAGATGAATCTGGTAAAGGAGGTTGTGGTAATGTGGGTTTTTCAGAAACAGGAACCAATAGTGTAGTACTACCATATATAGTTGAAGATATATCTGATATATCATTCTGAGACATCAAATCTTGCAGATTTCCACCAAAATTTTCGCTGATGGATTCCAGAGTATCCCCCTCCTGAATAACATATGTTATCTTCATTTTGATCCCTTTATTAATTTGGGCTTTGGATGGACATTGGCACCTAATTGGGAAGATGAGTGAAATACCAATGTCGAGGAATTCTGGTATCATAGTAGGATTTGCAACCTCTACAGCCTGATATGTTGTCAAATGCTCAAAGTACTCTGTTGAAACAATATAAAAAGTATTTCCCTTCTGTACATAGTAGGTTACGTTGGCTTGTGAATAATTTCCCATACATCCACATGTAATAGGAATAAGCAAGGATTGTCCCTCAGCAACAGAAATGGTATCATCAGGCAACCCACTCGCTTTTGCTATTTCTAACCTGCTCACACCAAATAAATCACTGATATTGAACAGATTAAGGAAAAGAGGTTTCTGGGCTCTATAAAAAACATATGTATGACATGGCGTTGGACCATCAGGGCAGCTGTAGCCTGTGACATTGGCAACTTCATCTTGGGCTTGTATTTTAACAGCAATACAGAGTGAGAGGAGGAAGGAGAATAGAAATTTAAACATGGTGCTATAACATTGTATAATTATCAGGTCCTAATGGTAAACTGGGTGCCCTTATATCTGCAAAACTAGAAAAGGAGTGCCTTACCAGGAAATCGTATATTAGGTGGAGACTTCCGTATGAAGATCGAATACTCAAGATGAGTGTCTGTTCATTCAAAGCCAATTCAGACACGGAATACGCTTCAAGTCGTCGTCCTTATCCACAAAAGTCAGATTTTAGGTGGAATTGTTGTTCTTATATGCTGCTGTAAACGTGTTGGGAACTGTCAATTGCCCATACAAAAACAACGTGAGTTATGATATGATATTTTTCATGATACAGTCATGCACATACATAATATTTGTCATTTGGTTTGAAGGATATAGAGCATTTTTAAGTCATTGAGGAAACCTATTTTGGAGATATTTCAAAGTGCAAGAAGGGTCTTTGAGTATTATTGATGGCAATAGTTGTTTATAATTGTAGGTATTAAATTTTTGAGTAATTAGAACATGTGTAAATGTATGGGGAATTATTATGCATGTCTCATGGGACACTTTAGAGATAGGGATATGTGGAGTGGACCTAACGTCCCAGAATAACAATTTCATGGACATTTTAGATTAGGCATCTCTCTTACTATCAGGGCAACAATTAAGGTTTCCTTCATGAAAAGTGCCGATAGTGTCATATGGCAATGGAAATCAATTGCAAGGATTTTGATTGGATTGAGAAGAATTTATTAGATATGACGTAGACATGAATGGAAAGTTATGGATTGAGAAGAATTTATTAGATATGACGTAGACATGAATGAAAAGTTATGGATGGAGGAAATGTCAACATCACTTTGCCTAATATTTTTTACAAGGTTTGGAACCACTATCTGTGATGAGCTTGATGCAGTTATCATGTAACTCTTACCAAATCATTCTAGTTATCTACAAATTTGTAGAAAATTTAGCTAATAATAACATAAAAAATAATATGTAGTTGAAAGATAAAATGGAAAGACGAATCTAACTTGTAAAATACCTTACGGATAATAAATACAACAAATCAATTTAGAAAAAACATCAATATAATATACAAAACCATGTAAACTATTTGGATGGAATAAATTAAAGAAAACACATTATGAATTTTGATTTATAGCATTTTATCTGTAGAATATCAAAACGAATAAATTAAAAAAACTTGGCACTCGTTGAAACAAAAGGAAAAAGACAAAATAAATAAAAAATAAAAAATCTTAAGTCTTGTGCACATAGAATAACATTGCAAGAGATCAAAGAAAATTTTAAATTAGTCCTAAATAATTATGTTAACCCTTTTGATTCGTCCATGTCGCATGGAAAAGCCTACAATGAGAATAACGACTCCCAATGATTTTGCTTAGTTTTTAATCCTGGAACACAAAAATAGGCTCTTGCAAGATCTTGTGGCAGATTACTCACAAAAAAATTGTCCATCGGGTGATTGTCGAACGATGGGATGGCTCAAAAGAAGTCCCATGTTTTCCTGCAAAACATGACATTAATACGTCTCAAGTTGAACTTAAAAGAGAAAAATCCAAGGTTGATATTTCTATAGAAATATGTTTAATGTCATTGATAGAGACTAACCAGAGATTGAAAATTACACCTCAAATTTTGCAAAGGGATCTCAAATCAAAATCCAATCATGCGTGTAGAATCCATACAGAATTAGACATCAGACCCAACTTAATGCTCTTGTGCTTTTTAATTTATAAAAAGTGACTAATAGGAAAATGTTTTTCTTTTCATTTTTGTTTTGAGGCAGCCATATTTATAATGGGTGTGGTAGGGTGGTTTAAATTGAGGTCATTATAGAAGGAAGCCATGTTTTTAAAGAAAGGTAGAATTTGTGTGACATTCACATACTACATGAGACATGAGGGGTTGAATTAACATATAGAAATTCTCAACAAGGAAACAATGTTGTTATCTCAATTTTGCCCGGCAAAATTGATCAAACACGACCCTATGCAAAAAGAAATCTAAGGGACGTTTCCGTCGAATGAGCCTATGTTTCAAATCCGGATTTTGGTCATGTTAGAAGCAGGCTCTACAATGGAATAGTAGGGATAGGGAAGAGCAAACAAAGTGTAAAAGAAAAACCAGAGGCTCAAAGGAGAGAAACGGAGAAAGGCTCAAAGTCTTCGAGCTTTACAAATAATTCAGAACGAGCCCAAATTGACTAAGTATGGAAGAATCAAGCAGAAGCTTCCACGTGCCTCATCGGCGCTTCTCCAAAGGTTAAACCCAAAAAGGTCCCCAAACAAGCACAGAGCTTCCACAGTGACAAAATAATAGAAAATAATCTTAAGTCTTCATGGTACACAAATAATAATATCATAAGAGACGTGTCCCAGGCCCGAAGAGGGATAGAGCCAGTGTTGAAAAGTTCAAACGAGCGAAAGGCACCACGTGTCTCAACGGGCACATTCAAAGGCGCGACCCAAAGCGGAGACTCAAATGAGCGCGAGGCTTCCACGTGTCTAGGGTTCAAGAAAGGCATCGGCCCGAATTGGCTAAGTATCGCAGACTCGCGGAAGGAGCCACGTGTCAGCTCGGCACATCTTCAAAGGTAAATCTAAAAGCAGGTCTCTCAAACAAGCGCCAAGTCTCCACGTGTCCCAGTTAGATATATATCCTCGCTAAGTAAAAGGAGGAAAACCGCGGAAGGATCCACATGTCTCTTGACACAACTTCAAAAACAAAATCCAAAAGCGGTCCCCAAACGCGCGCCAACTCTACACGTGGCCATGTTCCAAGTCAAAGCGGGAAGGCGGGTCGCCGAGGTAATTTTAACTTTTTGGCTTCATTTCCAAAAGACATAAAGTATAAAAATGAGTCGCACCTCTGTTGATGCCCAAGGAGCCATGTGTCAGGCCTAAATTACATGCAGGCGGTGGGCCTTAGAGTGGATTTTTGCCCAAATGAAAAATGTGGACCGGCAGGCCCGAGGATTGTTTTTTGACAAAAATGAATTGCGCGGCATTTTTTACATTTTGTATTTTTGGTGCCAAAAGGTGCAAGGTGAGTTTTGGGCCCACAGACCCATTCTACTAACTGGTTTTTGCCATTTTTGTATGGACCCGACTCAAACATTCAAATGGACATATCTTTTGACCCAGTGCTCGAAATTCAAAAAAATTGGCACCATTGGAAAGGTTTTGACCTCTTCTATGACATGGAAACCTAAAACTTTAATTTTGATGAGGTTAGATGAGTGAAAAATGGGAAAAATTCTTCATGCCATTAATATGCGATCCGATTGCTCCAATAACTAGATTAGATTTGATTCGATCTGCCATTCTTCCTTCTTCAACACGCCGAACAGACATAGAGTGGTAGACTCGACAGATTGTGGGAAGATTTGTAGGGGCATTAATGGCCAGTAGCTGAGCTTCAAATCAAGTTTCCCACCTATTTTCTTCTTCCCTCTTCGTTGCATCTATAAAAGAAGGAGTTGGACTCATTATAAAGGGTTGGACAGTTTTGTCTCAGCACTTGTCCCTTCTTCCCTTGTCTGTAAGGGAATTTGTGGAGCTTTCGAACCTCCCATTCGAGTTGTAATATAATTTTCTTCCTCTTAGCTACTGTAATGTACTGTATCAACTTTGGAGTAATAATATATGTCTGTGGATGATTCTCAACCCTCGTATGTGTTTATTGTTGTCGTCGATCTCTCATTATAGTTTGGTTATATGTGCAAGGTTGTTGTATTGCATTTCTATGGTCTGTGTTAAATTACAAACGGGTGTCTAACATTCCTTTGGTGCATCACCTCGTTAGCTTAGGTTTATTTTCTTGTATCTTCTCAACCATGTCTCCTTGGTAAGATAGAGTAGGTTTTATAATAGATCCTCTGCAATTTATTTGTGTGCACCTGAATAGAGGAATAAGAACCGGCCTTCATCCGGAGAGCTCTCTCGATTTCAAAGTCCTACACTTTAAGAGATGCTACATGTTGTGCAATCACACCGAGAGTCTTAAATCATCTAATTACAGGTACTCGGGGGTGTTATGATTTTGCACTAACATTTTTGCCATGCCGGTGGACAAGAGGTCTCCATTTTTATCGCAACAAGATTGATGTGCACTTGTTGCAATTTTTCATCTTTTAAAAAGCTCTAGAGTTTCACATCTGGAAATTCCAAAAGAGACAAAATCTACTGGTTTCAATAGTCCAAGCTTGTCAAGTTCATGAGAAGAATACAAACAAGGTCAAGAACCAAAGAGGAGGGACTATTTGTCTATTTGCACTTTTCCCCAGATAGAGGGAGAAGAGGGAGAAGAGCCCAGAGGTCTCCATCTCCACCAAAAAAAACCTTTTCAACAACCCCTCCTGGTAGGCCATTCATTCAATCAACAAGGGTTCTCAGGCCAATCATAATGACACAACCACCCAATCCCTATGTCAACTTCACTGCAACAACCCACTCCCTCTCAATGCACAAAATCCAGTCCCAGTTGCAGCATTAAAGAGCATCCCATATTTCACTGGAGAGAACAGACTTCTCCTAGTGACCACATTCAAGACATTGCAAATGTCTGTGAAATTCATGAGATCACTGAGATGGACATTGTAATCAAATTGTTATCCTCTTCACTCAAGGGTAAAGCTTCGTAATGGTTCAGGAGTCTAACAGCAGGCTCTATTTAGAATTGGGACCATCTGTGCATAGCTCTTCAAAATCAATTTGGAGAGAAGGGTGATAATATCTCCTTGTTGGAACAAATGACAACAATCAAGAGGGCCCCTAGAGAGCGGTTGATAGATTTCAACCTTAGATTTCAAAGCACATGGGACAAGATTCCATTGGTCGTGAAGCCCATAGATAAAGGTGCTTTGTTATACTTTCTTAGAGCTTTAAATTCTGATATTGCCTTAATAATTCAATCAATGGGATTCATAGCCTTACCTGCAGCCTATGACATTTCTATTAGAGCTAAAAATTGTCTAATTCAGGCTGGTAAGCTTGCTCCTAGGCCACCTATGCCTCTGTATCAAGAACTATGAGCTCCAAGCACTAGTCAAACACCCACATTAGCTCTCATGCCTACTCCAAGAAATCAAAGTTTATTGAAGCTTCCACCTCATCTTCTAGCACTAAAAGAGCTACAAGAGGTTATGAAATAACTACAAAATTTAGGAAATGAGCTAGTGACTATCAAAAGGCAACAAGCTCATAGTTCTAGGCCATATCAGCCTCAAACCCAGTATAAAGCTAGGCTCCCATATCAAAAAAATAGACCACTAGCTCAGCCGTAAATCAAAATCAAAACCAAGGACAGTCTCAAAATGCTAGACCTTTCCGGACATATGATCTAAACACAACATCAACATCTAGGGCCTTGGTTCCAACACAAAACAACATGGCACAAGAATATGATTGGTGTTTCCCACGCAATCAGCCCCATAACCAATCAATGTTTTTTAATGGTGCACTAAACCTAGCCTTGATGCTACAGACCATTAATGTGTCATAAGAGTCTAGCCAAGAGGAAAATCAGCAGGAAGGAGCTCAGCAAGAGGCACCTCCAAATGATACTATGCTTGTTAATTGGCAGGCTGAAGACTTCTGTGGAGTTAACCAAGCCCCTTCTCAAAGTGTGGTTACCAATACACGGTCTAAGAAAAGGAATATTGGAGAAGGACAGCCATCAAACTTAGGTAATCCTCAACCCTCTATTATTCCATAAGGTGTTGGCACTCAAATTACAACTCCTAATATGCAGAGTCAGCCCAAGCCACCTTCCAGACCCACTCAGACACCGGTTGTAACAACCCATGTGCAAGAAAAAAATGTACCAAGAAAGGGGCAGCAAAAAGATAGCTCATCCCCATTGAACATCATTGAAAAAATGAAGAAAAATAATGTGAATATTTGAATGTGGGATTCAATGGCTATCCCAGGGTAGAGAGACCTGTTGCAGGCTACTATGGCCAATTGGTCAACCTCAAATTAGCCCCCCAACCAACAAGAGAAAGCGCTTACTAATGCGGCTAGACTCGAAGGAAACCATGGAGGACAACAAGGTAAGAATTGAATCCCCCTCCATTCTATGTTTCATTGATCAATAGGGATAAATTGGTACATAATTACATGATTGATTAGGGGAAAGTAGATCTGTAATGCCAAAGTAAATAGCCGATCAACTAGGTCTTCAATACGAAGTCATCTCCAAGGGGGTAGTGCAATTGGATGGGACAACAGTAACAATGGTTGGATTCATCAAGGATTTGAGCCTCACACTGCACACCTACCCCAATGTGACTGTATTATAGAATGTATCAATCATAGACTTGCCACCACATTTTGCATTTGTTTGTCAAGGGACTTCACTGCTAAAATTGGAGGTCATTTGTCTACTAATTGGTCGTACATACTTTTAGAACAAGGTATGGAGCTAAGGCCATAATCAAATCTGATCCCATTGCAGATTACCATATTGAACCTCATGTGCCCATCCCAATCAATGTGAACTATTCAGCCTTTGATCAGGAGGACTTCCCAAGCACTTGTGAGGCAGATACCAAGGTTGGGTGTATTCCAGACTTGACCCTCGACAAGTGGGTGAACAAGAGGCATGCTTTTGACCCTATAAGGAGATGGAGGAATCTGAGCTAGGAGTCTACTATTTGTATGAGGAGAATCATCCTCTTCCTGACATCATCAATCCATACCACAGAGATGATAATGAGGTATGGCAGTTATTCTTTGATGGCTCAAGAAGTAGACAAGGAGTCGGAGGAGGAGCTATGCTTGTTTCACCTCAAGGTATGAAATACTACTCAACTTTTTGTTTCCAATTTTCTTGCTCAAACAACACAACAGAGTATGAAGCCTTGATCCATGGACTGCATTGGGCAAAGAAAAGAGGAATCAAGAAATTGCAAGTGTTTGGTGACAGTGAGCTAGTTGCAAACCAAGTCTGAAGACAAAATTCTGCCAAGAACGAGTTGTTAAAGAACTACAAGAACCAGGTATGGGACCTCATCGAATATTTTGAGGCATTCGACATCAATTCCATCCCAAGAAAGAAGAATGAAGCAAAGTAGATAGAATGGCAATGATTGGGGCAGCATTTGATGTTGTAGAGAGTATCAAGAGTGATAAATCTCAGCCCCATATCAAAGTGGTTGTAATACTAGCTCTCCTTGATAACAACACAAGTTAGCAAGTCTTGAGAACGATCAAAAAATTGTCAACTTTCTAAAGAAGAAGCTGAGTTCTCTACCAGAAACCAAGATAAGTTGGAACATTGGTATGGTGGCCAAGTGGTGTAGCTGAGAACCAACAAACTACCAAGGGGTCTTGTAACTTTGGAGTCAATCTTTAACCCAAATGATCAATTCTAAAAGGAGAAAACAAATATTCATGTAAAGGGTGAAGATTCAGAGCCCATTTCCATAGAAGAAGGCAAGACGTTGCGAATCGGCAAGGTGAGTACCCAACAAGAAAAATTTGAGTTCATTCAACTTTTCCAGAGTACCCGGATGTCTTTGCCTAGACTTACAAATATTTAAGAGGTTTCAACCCAAAGTTAGCACAACACACAATCGAGGTGGATCTAGGATCTAAGCCTTTCAAACAAAAGCAAAGGCTAGTAAACCCCACATAGAGCCTCTCATGAGAAAATATTTGAACAAGCTTATCGAGGCCAACATCATCTTCCCTATCAAGCATTCAAGTTGGGTTGCAAACTTGGTGCCTATGAGGAAAACAAGTGGAGAAATCAGGTTGTGTGTAGAATTTCATGATCGGAACAGAGCATCACTCAAAGATCACTACCCACTTCCATCAATGGAACAGATCTTACAGGTTATAGATGGCTTGAGATGTTTTCATTGCTATATGGATACTTAGGCTATAACAAGATAATGGTGAAAGAGGAAGATCAATTCAAGATAACCTTCACCACCAAATGGGGTACATATGCTTACAAAAAGATGTCATTTGGACTGTAAAATGCCAGAGCAACATTTCAGCGAGCTATGGACATAGCATTCAAAGGCTTAATCAACAATATTTTCCTGGTGTATCTAGATGATATCACCATATTCTCAAAGAATGTTGTAGACCATCTCTTCCACCTTAGACAGGTATTCCAAAGGTGTAGAAGATTCAGAGTGTCATTAAACCCAAAGAAGTGTGTATTCTTGGCACATGAGGGGAAATTGTTAGGCCACATTGTCTCAAGAGAAGGGTTAACAATTGATCCTGAAAGGGTTGAAGCCATCCGAACACTTCCATTACCACAACACAAAAATTCTCTCCAAAGCTTCTTGTGGAAGATAAACTTTGTTCACATGTTTGTACCTGATTTTGCCACTCTTGTGAAGCCTTTAACAATGATGTTAAATAAGATTCTTGAATTTAAATGGACAACAGAGGGCGAAGAGATTTTTGAGGCCATCAAGCTCGCAATATCACATGCCCCAACTCTTGTTAACCCAAAATTTTCAAAGGACTTCATGCTATATTCTTTTGGAGGGTCAGACACAATCTCAGCCATCTTGGTTCAGCCTAACAAGGAAGGTTCAAAACAACCCATAGCCTTCTTCAACCAGAGATTGGAATATTATGAGGTAAAGTACTCTTTCATTGAGAAGCATGTCCTTGATTTCATTAGGAGTTTGAAGAAGTTCAGACACTTAGTCTCGAACAATAAGATTCAACTGCTAGTATCTCATGCTGGTGTCAAGGATTTTCTCCTAAATAAGGACTTGAATGAAAAGAGAGCAGGTTGGATCACTCGGGTAATGGAATATGACATTGAGATAAAAGTGACCAAACTGGTTCATGGCAAGGGTCTGTGTGAGCAGCTCACTTCCAAGCAACAAGCTGAGTCAGTGGATGAAGAAGAGGCTTTCCTATTACTACAAAATGATCAAGAGCAACCAGCTAATGATGCACCTATTCCATGTTGGACCCAAGTCTTGGTTCATTATCTCCAAACAGGTTTGTGCCCTCCAGAATGGAACTAAGTAAAAAGGAGATACTTCAGACTATAAGCCATCCCATATGTGCTTGTTGATGGTATCTTATTTAAGAAGGATATCAATAGTGTTATATTGAGGTGTATTGGGATAGGCCAAATTGAGAAGGTATTGCATGATTTCCATGATGGAGAAGTAGGAGGCCACTTTGCTCCTCAAGTAATAGCTCTCAAAATCATGAAATCTGGTTATTATTGGCCTATAGTGTTTAGGGATTGCTACTCATGGATCAAGAAGTGCAAAAAGTGTGCATTCTTCACAGGGAAGGAGAAGTTAGCAGCCCTTCCCCTTCGTCCAATTTCAGTGGATCAGCCATTCATGCAATGGGGACTAGATTTCATTAGAGTGATTAACCCAAATTCAAGCCAGGGCCACAAGTGGATACTTACAGCAATAGACTATTTCACCAAGTGGACTGGAGCAGTGGCACTAAAGGAGGAAAATGAATCCAACATCTTAGATTTATATGAAGGAATAACCACTAGGTTTGGAGCCCCCACCACTATTATATCAGATAATGCATTGGCATTCCTTGGCACAAGGATCACTGAATGGGCTGTTAAGAATGGTGTATACCTTAGCACTTCATCAAACTATTACCCTCAAGGTAATGGCCAAGAAGACTCCACAAACAAGAACCTATTAAGGATTATTAGAAGGACTCTTGATGAAAATTAGAGTACTTGGCATATAAATCTCAAATCAACTCTATGGGCTGATAGGATCACATCCAAAAGGTCCACAGGCACCTCCCCATACAAGCTTGTATATGGAAAAGAGGCGATGTGCCCATATCATTGGAGTTTCCCGCTTTAGATATCATGAAATAGTTAGAACTGGCCGAGTTTAAACCTATGACAATCAGGTATGCGGAACTAATGGAAGTAGGAGAGGTAAGAGAGCATGCAATGCAGATCATGGAGAAAGATTAAGCATTGATCAAGAAGACTTTTCATAAGAAAGCAAGAACAAAGACCTTTCAAGGAGGGTACTTAGTTCTAAAGTGGGATGCAGATCGGGCAAAACTAGGAAAGCATTCCAAGTTTGATGCCATTTGGAGTGGCCCCTACGTGGTCACAAGATGTACAGGTAGCAATGCCTTCTGGTTGGCTAAATTGGATGGTGAAGAATTACATATTCGAGTCAATGGGATCCATCTCAAACACTGCTACTGAAAAGGAAAGTTCCGCCCTTGTAAATATTTGCATAGGACTTTAATTTCCCTAAGTGTGTATGCACATTTTCTTGTTGTAGCATAGGTTTTATTTTCCTAAGTGCTCTGACACATGTTTTTTGTTGCTCTAGGTTTACATCGTTATACAATTCGACATGCCTCCAGGTAAATACGCTAGGCCCTTCAGCATTTGCAATAGAGAGACCCATAGTTTCCGTAACATCTACTCATTTTAAAATATAAGAAATGCATAGCAACTAAAATTGGATCTTGAGAGGTCCATTTCCAGAACAGCAAGCAAGTTTAAGGTCACCAAACACAAATGTCAGATTCAAGCTTCAAAGAATAGGACCAACATCAGGCCCTCACCCATGACTTTGTGCCCAATGGATATAACAAGGAAATTGATCTCTTCATCTAGTAGGAAGATGCCCCGTGAGTCACCAAATTGTTATCTCAATTTTTCCCAATAAAATTGATCAAACATGACCCTGCACAAAAATAAATCCAAGGGGCATTTCCGTTGAACAAGCCTATGTTTCAAATCTGACAGCCATGTTACAGGCAGGCTCTATAATGAAATAGCAAGGTCGGGGAAGAGAAAATAGTGTCAAAAAAAAACCAGAGGCTCAAAGGAGAGAAATGGAGAAAGGCTCAAAGTCTTTGAGCTTTACAAAATTCAGAACGAGCCCAAATTGACTAAGTATGGAAGAATCGGCGGAAGCTTCCACGTGCCTGTATGCCGGAAAAGTGACAAGCGAGCGTGGGAATCTACAGGTAACTCTTCCGCGTACCCGACCTCCTGAGGTCGTGCCGAGACAGCTGGTGGGGATGGAATATGCGTGGTATACAGACAGACTAGTTAGGCAATCTGATGTCCATGACACGCACTAGTGGAATTCGTGAATCTAAGGCAAAGAAGGCCCTTATAACCTGGATTGGTGTGATAGATTGATCGGCAAGGATGACCGCTCGAAGGCTCCAATCAATATCGAGCTCTGGCATGATTCAATCTATGGGTTGTGGAATACATGGGAAATGACCTGGGATAGTTTCGTGTATGTCTCCAGATAAGGTCATATGGTGGATGGTGGAAACAATTGACTCTATGGACGATTCTCTGGCCTAGTCCAGAATTCTCTAGCTTCGTTAGCTGCTATATCTAGTAAGGACAATTGTTCGATGATAATAGGTGGAAGTGGAGTAGACTGGAATACTAGTGTGCGTAGGCCAGTGTTTATGTCTGATTGACTTATGGATTCGTTAGGCTATGGGATTTGTGGATCACAACCGTAGACTCTTGGTTGTTGTGGTCCTGTTATGGTCATGTACGAAATCAAGTCCTAATCCCTAGTATCCAATAATCATATGCTTTCTCAGCTTCTATGTTTAGAATCAACAGTTGTGCGATCTTCTCAGAATACCTCACAGGCGTTCTTGCAACCTAGATTCTTAGGCCGGTATCTATGTCTATGAGGGTGTCTCCTACATCTGGTTGTGGAACTAAAGGGTCACACCGAATGTTTGTTCTCTTTCAAACCCTTCTACAGTCATATAGATGTTTTTCTAGGGTAGTCTGTAGTTTGGCTGATTTGACCAAAACGTATGTGCTTGGTCGTCTTCTATGTTTAATCCTTCTAACTGAGATCTGATCTGCTGGAAGTCTGCTGTTGTTTGGAAGACTTGGATTCTAAGATTCTGGTCAATATCAGTTATTGCTGTTATGAGATTGGGCTGAGGCACGATTGGCTCGAAAACGTATTCTCTGGGCTCCCTAGGTCCCGTAATTGTCATACAAACGCAATAATATAAACAAACTGTGATAAAGTGAACTCTAAGTATACGAAATATATTTAAGCATATATGACTTCTTTTTTTGTATTTTTGATGATTTATAAGGATTTAAGAAAGCAGCTATTTAAAATATTTAGAATTGACAACTAAACTAATAATTTAAAACAAACAAAATAGCCGAGTGTAGCTATTTGTTTGTGCAATTTGTATATCTATTCTAAACAATGAAATAACTAATCTATTTGCGAGATTCTCGATCCTACCTCAGAAGTGAGGAGTGAATCATAGTTTCTCAGAAACTATCAATCCCCATAGCTTCCCTGGCAATATCGAGAATAGAATTTACTGAAATAAAGTGATTAACTACTCTATTTGATATGATTCTAACTAGAACTTTGAAAGCTTAGAACCTGGATTCCGCAGAACAGTGGCGAATCCGATGGTGTGTGTGATCCTGTCCCCTTAGTATGATCTCCTCGTTCTTTCGTGTTCACGTGGATCCAGAAAAGCGTGTAATGCCAGCATCGATAGAAATAGATATTGGGACAAGGATGACTCGAAGAATGCGCAGACTGAAAATGCGAGTAGGAGAGGGATAGCGCAAGAGTACAGAGCTTGGCTTATGCAATTCCTAGCGGGATTTTACGAATCATGCAACATAATGCATCCAGAACCTGAAACTATCCTGTTTGAAGAGCAAAACCTGCAACTTTAATGGCTTCCTAGGCTATTCTATTCCAATGGATTGGATAAAACAACAACACTGTTTGCACAAGCTGGATATGTGGCTTACCAACAGCTGAATAGTACTAACTAAGCATGCAAGTGAATTGAAACTATGGCTTCTAAGCAAGATAACAAGCTAAAATACTGAAAATGAGGAGATGAGAGCAAAGATCAGTCCTGGTTGGATAAAACAACAACACTGCTTGCACAAGCTGGATATGTGGCTTACCAACAGCTGAATAAGGCTAACCAAGCATGCAAATGAACTAAAACAAGTACTCTAAGCAAAATT
The DNA here is from genome assembly GCA_018340775.1 of Taxus wallichiana var. yunnanensis. Lineage (NCBI taxonomy): Eukaryota > Viridiplantae > Streptophyta > Pinopsida > Cupressales > Taxaceae > Taxus > Taxus wallichiana. The sequence continues at coordinate 515,341,192 of CM031236.1, read as the reverse complement.
ATAGCTAAATCTAATGCAAAGAGAAATTCAGAGACAAACTTCAGATCATTTGTTTGTGCACAAACCATTCATTTATAGGAATTCAAACACCCAAAGATCAAAACCAAACTGAACTCTAAAAACCATAAACAAAGGAAAAACACTATTCCAGGGGACCAAAAACATAAATGCATGCTCAAGTCGGCAAGGAAAGCTAGTGAAACATGATATTTCACGCGAGTCGCATCAAAAGAACATTCTGGAAAACACGTAAAGGACCGCCGCCCGCTCAGTGGCGGGCGGCTAAGGACCGCCACCCTGTTTAGGGGCGGTGGTTATAGGACCACCGCCCAGTCAGGGCGGCGGTTTCATTACTAAAGAGAAAAGGGGCAAGAAAAGAGGGGAAAAGGGGAAAACAAAGCATGCAGGGGCTAAGTGAGATATGCGGGATGTTAACGCATATTCGGAGAGCTTTTCTGGATCCCGAACACCTTGCGAAGAGACCTGTATCATCATTGGGGCACTTGTTACACTTTGTCATGCGCCGCAATACAAGACTTACAATTTTGGGTACGTACATATTGCCCCCTCGGAGAAGCGTTTTAGCCATGAAGAGGCATAAAACGGTGGGTCCGAGTATGGCAGTCCCGAAATGGGAAGTTGGAAGTTATACCTTACACGTCCGTGTGTTGAAATTACGCCATCCAAAATTCCCGCTACCTGCAAAATGAAAAGAGGATTCAAGTGCAGATAGATACAATAACTTGGAAAATAAATGCTAAAATAATAGGGAATGAGAACGTACCATTCGCGTGGGATAGGGACTTACCTCTATCAACGCTCCAAACCTGCGAAAAAGTCTTTTAAAACGAATCAGGGTGCTATATATATGAAAGTGGGCCCATTTTCCTATTCATTTGCACGAGTTGAATTGATTGTTTTTGAGCTCTGGGACCCACGGCGACGGTTTCTTGCGTGAGTATAGTCAAAACATCCGCAGCGAGATCGTGATCATGCCTCCACGCGTGGAACACCACCCTGCTAGATCACAGGTTGGTTTTCTTCAATTTTGTGTTTTTCCCCCTTTAAATTTGAAATGCTAAATTTTTCGTAATGGGGGGGTTATTTTTGAAAATATTAGGTTCAAAAGGTCCACCTAGGGGGGCGCCTACTGGGTAGGCTCCATTTTTAGGTCAAATGGTCATTTTTTGCTAGTTTTAGGCTTTTTAAGATTAAAAACCCGCGTGGGTTTCGGACCCACCGCCGCCCGCCCGGACAGGGCGGAGGTTACGCGACCGACCGCCGCCCGCTCGGGTGGTGGTTACATGACCGCCTTTAAGGCGTTACAAAACCGCCTCGCCTCCTTTGCTCGGGCGGCGGTTTTGCATGTAATGCGAAAAACTTATATTTGAGATTGTGTTTGTATTTTTTTGCACTTCTACGCATTTTTATGACCTTCTTGGTATTGTTCAGATATTAACTTGCTCTGTTTTGTGTGTTTTTGGGTGTATGCAGGTGAGAGAGGAGTATATTAGATGGAGTAGAGAGAGAGAGTGTGATTGGCTCTCAGGAGTACTGGATGCCCTCTCGCAGGACGAGGAGGACACACTTCAGAGGGCTGGTATACTGCGTATATCGCGTGTGCCTCATGTTGCACCATCTAGTCACATCCTTTGTGACTTATTCTCTTACTGGGATGCAGATCGGAACACCTTCCGACTGCCAGGGGTCCGTGGTGAGTGGACCATCACACTCGAGGATGTCTACCGTATTTTGGGGGTCCCGATCATCGGGAGGAGACTTACATTAGAGACAGCAGGCTCACAGGCACAGATTGCACAGTGGGCAGCATATATGGGAGATGCAGTTATCTCCACGGGGTCGAAGAAGGGAGTGAGAGTTCGATCCATTCCTTCTTTGCCTATCCCCGTACTTCGACAGGCCGTCATGGGGATCCTTGCCTCGAGACTGATCGGGGACAAGGGAGGGGATACATTGTTATACTGCTGGGCCCCCATCATTGCGCAGATAGAGGGGCATGGCCGGATATACACTGGGGTGTAGATATTCTGGGGACCACCTACCATGATTTATACAGGGTGGTCCGTTTACAGGGATAGTCATTGAGCCACCCGACTTTAGTCATGAGTTGGGTGTATGAGCGTTTTATCCCTTATGGCAGAGGCGTGGAGGTGGCAGATCCTGGGGCTGTGAGGGCAGCCAGATGGACAGATATGTCGGTGCTTAGAGCACCTCACCAGCCAGTTGCCTCCCTTACTACTGCAGACATGGAGGCGACACCGTACCGGCTTATGGCTGGCATATGGGGAGAGGAGACTCTTACCTTGATCTCTTGCTCCACCACAGGGCAGCTCATTGATCGAGTGGGACGAGTGGAGGTGCATCCTTTTGGCAGAGTTCCTCAGCAGTTTGGCCTACCGTATATGGGCATGCTTCCCCAGTGGCGCCAGTTTACAGATCAGTTCGCGAGAGGCCGAGAGGGGGCCTAGAGGCCGTGGTTGGACAGTGATCACTCCTGGCATTCCCATTGTAGCCAGGAGGATAGTTCGTGCTAGAGGGAGAGCTGGTGTGCCTCGGGCACCTTTACTTCAGATTACTGCGGGTCCTGCTCATAGTAGCGATGACCCCATAGATATTGACTCGACTCTGAGGAGCTTATAGAGGGAGGGTCGGAGGAGCAGACTGATGACAGTGATCCTGAGTGGCATGACACTCAGGACATTATGCAGGCAGAGAGGGCTGAGCAGAGTGCATAGAGAAGGACACTCTAGTTTCAGAGGAGCCACTCTCTCAGGGCCATGGTGGAGAGGACGAGTCAGTTGCAGGGCGACATGTTGCCCCTGCCACAGGAGCAGCCCCTCAGTCGGCAGCGGCATCCACGGTGGGTGCTGGCCCCAGCGATCCATCTTGGAGGCCCGGTGATCCGAGTAAGTTACCCTTTCTCCCTTCTTTAATGTTTGTTTAATTTAGGATTTGTTTTAATTGCTATCTCTCCTTAGTTGCTATTGTTGTACCTTTTAGCCTCTTGCTTGGTTTCTGATTCATTTTTCTCCTTTGTTTGCAGAGACTGTTGACGAGTGGCGGGATTTGATCCGCAGGGTATGTACCGATTCCCTGATGATCCCCATGGATAGGACCCGCGCGGAGCTATCCGTAGATGCTGGTAGACATACCGATGTCTTCACTCCCATTTGGCACGTGGCCAGGATGGTGTCGACCCTGCGCACAGAGTTAGCGGGCTACAGGATGGCTGAGCGCCTTATGAGGAGCCATTCTCGTGGTGAGACCACGGCTGCCCCTCGGGACCCTGAGCCCTCCGTACATTCAGAGCGCCGGCGTAGCCGGAGTCCTAGGTGAGGGCGTGCACCTTCGGAGGGGTCACGTAGGGGTTGAGAGGCCATTTGGCCCTTGTGTATTTTGTACTATTGTGTATCACGGGCTCTTTGAGCGTTTTGACCATGCCTAGTGCATGATGGCATTGTATATAAACATTGATTATTTATATATGCATTCGTTTTTGGATCAAAAGCTTGTCACTCATGTTTTCCTTTCTATTTCAGTTTCCTTGTGTATACTACGATGTATGTTTATATGCTTTTTAGAATGTATGCAATGGAGAACAGATGATGCAAATGTTTACTTTCTTTTTGTGTTTCATGATGCTGATACATGATATTGTAGATATATTGTGATTTTGAATCCTAGCTTCTGTGAGCAATTTGGATACCTCATGTTTGTTTTGCAAAGTGATGAATATAACCAGTACGATGAACAGATTAACTTGCCCCACTCCTAACTCCACGCAACTAGTAAGATGCGAGGGCTCATCACCGAGAGTTAAGAAGGGTGCAAGTTATGAAATGTGGTGAAATGATAGTGATGAAAGACAGATAAAGCTTTGGCGGAACCAAATTGGAAGCTACAAGCCAACTCCACTCGAGTGACTTCATAGTTTTGGATGCGACTTGCTTTGCGGTTTATCTAGACTTAGACCCGTAGATGGCCACATAGTAGACAAAATCTGGGTTTTTGGGTTTTTAACTCTTTTGGGATTTTGAACATCTGTTTCATTCGTTTTTGACTCAAAGTTTGAAAGTTTGAATTGTTTGCGTATGACCATTTGTACTTATTTGTCAAGAAGACCCCCTACACTTTGCCCCATGCTACTAGTAAGAAGCGTGGGTTTATCACCGTGGGCAAGGCATAGGCGAGTAAGGGCATTTCCATCCTTTCCCAACCCTACGTCACTAGTAAGAGACGCAAGCTCATCACCGAAGGTTGGTGGGGCAAGGAAATGTGTAAAAATAAAATTTTCTGTTTAATCACTTTTTGACTTGCTTATTTGAGTAAAATGTCAGTATATGCTTATTTCCAAAGAGATGTATATATGGGATAGATGTGACACCATGAAGCTTCTAGAACAGACCATAGGCAAGACACCTATCCTAAGAAGAAATCAAAGCGAGAACAAACTTGCAGATCTTGGTATGGTTATCGTTAAGACTTTGTCATGTCTATCTTTATTTGATAAAAGATTCCGAGATGATTCGATGATGAATGAAGATGGAGAGGTATGATTAAAGAGCTTTATGCCAAAAACATCACGAGTTTGTAATGAATTGCTTTGAGAATAGATTCCTTGATCACAATTTATGTAAGAAACAAGTGGACAAAATGATCTAAATCTATATGAAGATGTAATGTAGATAATTATACAAGTAGTGCTAGTTGCTTATGCGTAGAATCGCTTGAGGTGCAGGGAATTGACTGTTTCGCCAAATTCCTCACCTTCTAGCGTACATAAGAGGTAAGCACCATTTCCGTAGTCCTTCATGACTCGGTATGGGCCCAACCATTTGGGCCGGAATTTCCTTCCTTCACCGGTCTTCTTGTCGATCAGCTGTCTAGTCTTAGAACTAGATCACCTTCGTATATATCACGTTTATAGACCTTCTTGTTATCTTTGCCGGCACATTCGGTCAAGATAAGCTCTATGCCACCTTCTCAAAGATCTAACCTAGTTTCATCTAGGCTTTCTAGTTGTGAAAGACGTGCTTCTCTGTAAGCGTCTTCATCCATAATCCCTTGTAATGAAATGCGGAGACTGGGTATTTCGACCTCAAGTGGGAGAACTGCTTCTGCCCCAAATACTAGCGAGAAAGGAGTTGCTCCCGTTGGTGTTCTTATTGAGGTTTGGTGGGCCCACAAGGCCGGGTATAACTTCAAATGCCAATCTCGTTTGTTTTCTTTCACCGTTTTAAGGAGAATGGCTTTCAGTGTCTTGTTTGTTGCTTCAGCCTGCCCGTTGGCTTGAGGGTAATACAAGGAAGCCGTATGATGGCTTATCTTAAATTTATTGCATAGTTTGCGAACCTCTTCATTTTTAAAAGAAGTTCCATTATCGGAGATAATGATTTGCGGGATACCGTACCTGCAAATGATTTGGTTCAAAATGAACTTGGCGATCACAGAACCAGGTACAGTAGTAAGAGGCATGGCCTCCACCCATTTGGTAAAATATTCAGTGGCCGTGATTATAAAATTATGGCCATCTGTGGATGAGGGAGAGAATTTCCCTATTAAGTCTAGACCCCATGTAGAAAAGGGCCATGGAGTTGCGATTGGTTGTAGAGCTTGTGCCGGCATGTGGATCTCATGGGAGAATTCTTGGCACTTACGACACCTGCGTACAAACTCTATTGCGTCATGTTCTAGAGTGGGCCAGAAATAGCCCATTCGGTGTATTTTTCAAGCAGTGGCATGGCCACCGAAGTGGCCTCCACACATATACCATTGTGAGATTCATGGAGAATCTCTTGGACTCTTCTCGTGTCGACACACCTTAGAGCATTCCATCGAATGCTTTTCGATAGAGCACTTGCTCTATAATGACGTATTTAGCTACGATTATGTAACCGCCTTCTTTGTTGCGGTGTAACTCCCTCCGGGTACGTACGATCCATGATATGGTTAATGATGTCAGCGTACCAAGGACACTCAGAGATAGCGGGTCGGGTTTCGATGTAGTATACGCACTCATCTGGAAAGTCTAAATCTACTAAATCACCTCCGTCTAATGGGTTGTCAGCTAACCAATCCACGATGATTTGTCCTTTAACCGACTTCTGATTTACAAATGTTAATTCGAATTCTCCCATTAAGGTTATAAAACGTCCAGCCTTTTTAGACAATGACCCTTGTGTGAGGAAAGTCCGTAGATGGTCCGTTTTTACCATGACCTTCGTTTCTTGATTCAGCATATAATGTCTTAGGCGTTTAGTAGCAAAGACTATGGCAAGGCATTCTCGTTCTACCTGTGTATAGCGTGTTTCATAGTCGAGTAACATTCGGCTAATGAAATAAATCACACGTTCTCTCTTGTTATCATCTTCTTGGGCCAACATACAGGCCAGCGAGACATTGGTAGCCCGTGAATATAGAATTAACAAGCGATCTAACTTAGGTGGCATTAGCGTAGGTGGTGATAGCAGGAAACGCTTAACTGCATCAAAGGCTTCATTACAGTCTTTGGTCCAATCAATGCTATAGTCTTTCTTGAGTAAATTGTTGATTGGATGAACGGTGAAGCTTAAGTCGGGATGAATCTTCGGATTGCACCCAGTTTTCCGAGAAATGATCTGATTCCAGATTCATCTGAAGGTGGAACCATTTCGAGGACAGCCCAAATTTTGGTTGGGTCAACATCTATCCCTCGTGACGATATGATATAACCTAGGAGCTTCCCTCCTGTTACACCAAAGACGCATTTCTCTGGGTTTAGTGTGACTCCGTATTCTATTAGACGTGAAAGAATGACGTGGAGTACTTCGGGATGGTCACAACGCTTCTTGGCTTTAGCCAATAAGTCATCTACGTAAGATTCCACGATTTTATGAATTAGATCGTGAAATATGTATGTCATGGCCCGCTGGTACGTAGCACCGGTGTTCTTGAGACCGAATGGCATAACAGCGTAGCAATAGGTTCCCCAAGGAGTTATAAACATGGTTTTAGCTTGATCTTGCTTAGATATTCTGATTTGATTGTATCCCGAGAATCCATCCATGAGAGACAAAAGTTCAAAACCAGCTGTTGCATCAACAATAACATCGATGGATGGTAACGGGAAGTCATCCTTAGGACATGCTTTGTTGATATCTCGAAAATCTATGCAGATGCGTATCTTCCCATTCTTCTTGAGAATGGGGACGATATTAGATACCCATTGGGAGTAGTCGACTGGCTTGATGAATCCTACCTGAAGGAGTTTTATTACCTCCTCTTTTACCATGAGAGCTACTTTGGGCTTCATGGGTCTTGATTTTTGTTTAATTGGCTTTGCATCTGATTTAGTGACGAGGTTGTGCACCGCAATGTGGGGTGCGACTCCTGTCATCTCCTTATAATTAAATGCAAATGCCTTCTGATGTTCTTTAAGGATCTGAGTATGTATTTCCACTTCTTCTAGGGTTAACGAAGAACCTAGTTTCAATATTCTCGGTTCATCTTCTGTCCCGATGTTGACATCGATTGTTTCTTCGATCAAAGAGGCGTTACCCTCTTCGAACTCAGGTGGTGCTGGAGGTAAATCTAAATCATCCCTATTTTCTACTGCGTATATGCTAGGCTCCATTTGTGAGGGGAGATCCATCATGGGATTCCCGAAATAGGAAGACGAATGTGGAATTAAGGACAAATCTAGCATATGATAGGAGAGATGTAGTGCCGCATAGGCGTTTAAGTATTCCAAAGTGGCCATATTATTATCGACATGGTCTGGGGTGGTAGATTCACTTCCGCTTGAAAGGGGATTTGTCATTATTTTTATTAATGGTTCATCACGAATGGACACCGTGAACTGGGTATCTTCTAACTCATTGCTTGGAGTAAAGTGTGATGCTGAAGTTGCTATTGAATCGGCGAGAAGATTTTTCTCTCGCGGGATTGCTTCAATGGATATGAAGTTAAATGCCTTGCTTAAATCTAATACGGCTTCTTTGTAAAGCTGCAAGTGTTCGGCTTTAGTTTCATATACTTCAGAAACTTGATTTGCCACTAATTGCGAGTCTCCTAAGACTCTGATGTTATCAACACCAATTCTCTTGGCTAAAGTGAGGCCAAGGAGGAGGGCTTCGTACTCAGTGCCGTTGTTTGTGCATTCAAAGTTTAACTTAAAAGTGAATGGGAGGACTTTCTCCTCGGGCGAAGTAAGAATTATACCTGCCCCTGCTCCATAATGGCATTTAGCTCCATCGAAATGGAGAGTCCAATACTTAGTGGGAGTATAGATGTTGGGGCATTTGCTGCGTTTGTGCACTCTACTTCTACCATACAGAGGTCCTCTGCTGGAAGGGAACCAACACCTAGGGAATATCCTATGCCTACTGAATCAAATGGTAAGAACATTGGTGAATCTTGTTCTATCAACTCAACGATTTTCACAGTAGTCCCTAATGATATTGTTTCTTTAGTTTTATCTTTGGGGGTTGGAATTGTTTTGGCTATGCTGATAGTTTCAAGATCCGTTGTAGGTACCAACTTTTCCTCTGGTTTTGGGTCAGTGGGTTTATTAAGTTGGTTTGTTGGAAGTTCAAATTTTGAGTGCACCCCTGGTCTTTTCTTTAAATCAGCTAGGTGCAAATCGAAAGGTTTTGGATCGCCTTTGGCTACAAATACCTTTCCTAGATGCAAGAATCTTACTTCTTGAAATAAAGTAGAAGGGATTGCCTTCATTCGGTGTATCCATGGTCGGCCGAGTATCATATTATAATTAGTTTCCCGATCTATAATATAAAACTCAGTCAGGATTGTTTTGGGCCCTAAGGTGACCGGCAGTATTATAGTTCCTATCGAAGTGGCTTTAAGGCTATCATAGCCTCTCAATGTATTTCGAGTAGTGGAACAGTTTGTTTCCCCATATCCAAGTTTTTGGAGGAAAGAGAAAGGGACTATGTTAACTGCGGCCCCATCGTCAACCATTTCCCATTTTACATAGTTATTATAAACCCATACTTGTAAGTGTAAGGCTGGATCACCTCGGCGTGCGATCTCAGCATCTGTGGGCATTTTACTTATTTCGAATATGAATTCGACATCCTTGTCCGGCTGCCCGGAGGGTGGATATCAAAATCTACATGATTTACTTGTGTTTCAGGAGGTGGGGTGATGTTAATTAGATGGCCTAGACCTAATGCTTCTAAAAGAGCAGCTCTGTGGGGGAGAGTTCTTTAGTAAGTCCAAAAATGAAATGTGTGAGAAGGTCTTTGTTAGGTCATTAATTAAATCATAGGCACCTACGGGTTTTTCTACTATTTGCTGACTCTTATCTGTTTCTGGCAGATGACTTGGGCTCGGCTGAGAGAAATATTCTCGTGTTCTTGTTATAGCTTCGATAGGTAGTTCAACGTCTAATTCTACCAAACTGACTATCTTGGGTCTCGGTTGACTTCCTAACTGTGGCGCAACTGATGGATTTAGTGAAGTCGAGGCTTCATGATCATTGTTTCCCGTTATTGCACCTTTGTTTGTTCTAGTTGGATTCAGCCTATTGCTATCATGATTTGGGAGCGGATCGTTAAAGATCTTGAGGGGAGCATTCTGAGGGGAAACTGCTCCTGCGAGCGTATTTGGTTGTGATGACACGGGATCTGCCAAAAACAAATCTGTGAAGAACTGTCTTTGTTCTTCTGGCAAACGTTGCATAAATTTATTGTAGTCATGACACGTTCTAGTATCGTGACCCCGAATTTTGTGGAAACCACAATAAGAATTGGGGTTGTAATTCCTGTTTTGTTGGTTTGGTGTGTATTGTGGCCTAAAATTCTGATCAAACTGTTGCCTATTAGGATTAAAGTTTTGGAATTGTTTGGTTTTGACTTTGGTTTTGATAACCAAATGAGTTTTGGCTTGGCCCTTGTATGGGATTTCGCCATTGTTGTTGTTGTTGTGGATGGTTAAAATCCACTGTATTGATCGTCGGGGTAAAGTTGTTGTTTCGTTGGTTGTTTGTTTGTGACGGAGTATTAACAACATTTACCCTCTTGGGCTGGTCGGTTACCCCATCCGTTGTTACCCCACGATTTTTGTTAAGGATTTTGGGTCCTTGATTGACATTTGTGATAGTTGTAGTGTTTTGAGTGGAGGTGATTAACCTCCCGTTTGTTCCATATGTCTTACGACCACTATCTATCGCTGCTTGGTCTATTCGAAGAGCGCTCTCAAGTACTTCATCGTAAGTTCTTAGTGGGAACTTCTGGACTTCTTCCTTCACCTCTTTACTGAGAGAATGAAGGAATAAATCACATAGTTCCATCTGATCCATGTTTGGAGCACTTGCCGAGGAATAAAGGACTGTACGCCACCTTTGGATGAAATGGGTGACAGATTCGTTGTGTTCTTGTTTGATGTGTAAGAATTCCCTGATTCCTGTTCTCAACAGTTTGTTCATGTCGAAGGCCTTAATGAACTCTGATACAAGAACTATTTAAATGAATGGATGGAGGCTTCAGGTATTCTGTAATACCAGTCGAGAGCAATGCCTTCCAAGGTTTTGGGGAATATTTTAGCAACAACCCCATCCCAAGGGAGTAGTTCTCGAATGGCTGTAGCGTAGGCTTTGATATGTGCGTTTGGATCTCCCTCACCCTTGAACTTGGGTAAATCAGGAAGAGGTCTTGGAAGCATGACGCTTCGTATGGTGAATTCTAAGGGTTCCTTTAGATATTCTGAATAAGTCCCTATCGCATAGCTTTCGACCATTGATGGTGGTTGCTGAGGGAGTGGTGGTGGGATGGGTTGTTGATATGGTGCGAGTATGCATTGGTAGGGGCATAGGGAAGTCCCTGCGTTTGAGAAAACATGCCGGGAGAGGAGAACATATCTCCTTGTGGTGATTTGGAGTACATGTTTAAGTATGACGGGGTGTTGTCTAGGAATGGATTATTTGATACTAGACCGGGAGGATTAGTGTTAGAGATGATGGGCCTTGTTGGCGTTTGTTGTGGATAGTGAGGAGGCATACCTAACGTGCCTACTCCTGTGAGGAGATCTACTTGGCCAGAGTGGTATGGAGGATTGGAACTTCCTGCTTGTATGAACGGAGAATTTTGACTTGCTTGAGCAAGTTCTAACCCTCTCACTTTTTCTACTAACGTTGAAATGACTTCATTTGGTGAAGTCACGGTGCTTTGCCTTGCTTGAGTGCGTTTGTTGTATACCCTGGTGTTGTATAGGTACGTGATATCCTGTCATGAACTGACTATTATCTTGCCAAGTTTCTCCGAGAGTATTTCCTATATGCAGTGGCATAGAGGTATTTTCTTGAAAAGAGATCTCGGGTTGTATTTGTAGACCTCCTATAGGCGGGTATATGCCCCGGGAGCGTTGTTCACTTCTAGGATAACGTATTGACTGTCCATCATCTAAGACCAGGTATGGATCTGATTGCCTACTAATTTGTGGTCTAAGTAGCATCTGAGGAGACGAACCAGATTCTCCAGTAAATGTCATATTGTTTGAACCTGAAGGCTCTGTTTGTTGCGTTTGAGGGGGTTGATCTAGCTCCTCAGTTTGAAAAGATGAATTATATCTGATTCTTGGGGTTTACATTGATAACTGATTAGTTGAATAGTTGTCACCCCATACTGAGAGTGAAGGTGATGATTGTCTATTCTATTGGGCGTAGTATGCCTCAAGACCCAAGAGGGGTCTGCCATATTCATCGAATCCCGACATATTCGGGGGGTATGTGAATACCTGTAGAATAATGGGAAGGAGCGAAGGTGATTTGTGAAAGGAAACGTGATACTATGACTCCGGACGAGAAAGTAGGAAGTTTTACGTCAGTTTTACTAATTTCGTTTGTTTCACGTCGGGTTCACCAATTTTGTACGCCGGAAAAGTGACAAGCGAGCGTGGGAATCTACAGGTAACTCTTCCGCGTACCCGACCTCCCGAGGTCGTGCCGAGACAGCTGGTGGGGATGGAATATGCGTGGTATACAGACAAACTAGTTAGGCAATCTGATGTCTTCGACACGCACTAGTGGAATTTGCGAATCTAAGGCAAAGAAGGCCCTTCTAACCTGGACTGGTGTGATAGATCGATCGGCAAGGATGACCGCTCGAAGGCTCCAATCAATATCGAGCTCTGGCGTGATTCGATCTATGGGTTGTGGAATATGTGGGAAATGACCTGGGATAGTTTCGTGTATGTCTCCAGATAAGGTCATATGGTGGATGGTGGAAACAATTGACTCTATGGACGATTCTCTGGCCTAGTCCAGAATTCTCTAGCTTCGTTAGCCGCTATATCTAGTAAGGACAATTGTTCGATGATAATAGGTGGAAGTGGAGTAGACTGGAATACTAGTGTGCATAGGCCAGTGTTTATGTCTGATTGACTTATGGATTCGTTAGGCTGTGGGATTTGTGGATCACAACCATAGACTCTTGGTTGTTGCGGTTCTATTATGGTCATGTATGAAATCAAGTCCTAATCCCTAGTATCCAATAATCATATGCTTTCTCAGCTTCTATGTTTAGAATCAACAGTTGTGCGATCTTCTCAGAATACCTCACAGGCGTTCTTGCAACCTGGATTCTTAGGCCGGTATCTATGTCTGTGAGGGTGTCTCCTGCGTCTGGTTGTGGAATTAAAGGGTCACACCCGAATGTTTGTTCTCTTTCAAACCCTTCTACAGTCATATAGATGTTTTTCTAGGGTAGTCTGTAGTTTGGCTGATTTGACCAAAACGTATGCGCTTGGTCGTCTTCTATGTTTAATCCTTCTAACTGAGATCTGATCTGCTGGAAGTCTGTTGTTGTTTGGAAGACTTGGATTCTAAGATTAAGTCGGTCATATACGATTATTGCTGTTATGAGATTGGGATGAGGCACGATTGGCTCGAAAACGTATTCTCTGGGCTCCCTAGGTCCCGTAATTGTCATACAAACGCAATAATATAAACAAACTGTAATAAAGTGAACTCTAAGTATACGAAATATATTTAAGCATATATGACTTCTTTTTTGTATTTTTTTGATGATTTATAAGGATTTAAGAAAGCAAGCTATTTAAAATATTTAGAATTGACAACTAAACTAATAATTTAAAACAAACAAAATAGCCGAGTGTAGCTATTTGTCTGTGCAATTTGTATATCTATTCTAAACAATGAAATAACTAATCTATTTGTGGGATTCTCGATCCTACCTCAGAAGTGAGGAGTGAATCATAGTTTCTCAGAAACTATCAATCCCCACAGCTTCCCTGGCAATATCGAGAATAGAATTTACTGAAATAAAGCGATTAACTACTCTATTTGATATGATTCTAACTAGAACTTTGAAAGCTTAGAACCTGGATTCCGCAGAACAGTGGCGAATCCGATGGTGTGTGTGATCTCATGTCCCCTCAGTATGATCTCCTCGTTCTTTCGTGTTCACGTGGATCCAGAAAAGCGTGTAATGCCAGCATCGATAGAAATAGATATTGGGACAAGGACGACTCAGAATGCAGACTGAAAATGCGAGTAGGAGAGGGATAGCGCAAGAGTACAGAGCTTGGCTTATGCAATTCCTAGCGGGATTTTACGAATCATGCAACATAATGCGTCCAGAACCTGAAACTATCTTGTTTGAAGAGCAAAACCTGCAACTTTAATGGCTTCCTAGGCTATTCTATTCCAATGGATTGGATAAAACAACAACACTGTTTGCACAAGCTGGATATGTGGCTTACCAACAGCTGAATAGTACTAACTAAGCATGCAAGTGAATTGAAACTATGGCTTCTAAGCAAGATAACAAGCTAAAATACTGAAAATGAGGAGATGAGAGCAAAGATTAGTCTCGGTTGGATAAAAAACAACACGCTTGCACAATTTGGATATGTGCTTACCAACAAATTTGAATAAGGCTAACCAAGCATGCAAATGAACTAAAACAAGTACTCTAAGCAAAATTATAGCTAAATCTAATGCAAAGAGAAATTTAGAGACAAACTTTAGATCATTTGTTTGTGCACAAACCATTCATTTATAGGAATTCAAACACCCAAAGATCAAAACCAAACTGAACTCTAAAAACCATAAACAAAGGAAAAACACTATTCCAGGGGACCAAAAACATAAATGCATGCTCAAGTCGGCAAGGAAAGCTGGTGAAACGTGATATTTCACGTGAGTCACGTCAAAAGAACGTTCTAGAAAACGCGTAAAGGACCGCCGCTGGACCTGCGCCTCGTTCGGGCAGCGATTCTGACCGCCGCCCATCGGGTGGCGGTTTCGTTACTAAAGAGAAAAGGGGCAAGAAAAGAGGGGAAAAGGGGAAAACAAAGCATGCAGGGGCTAAGCGGGATATGTGGGATGTTAACGCATATTTGGAGAGCTTTTCTGGATCCCGAACACCTTGCGAAGAGACCTGTATCATCATTGGGGCACTTGTTACACTGTTCTAGCAGTACAGTACCTTACAATTTTGGGTACGTACGATTGCCTCATCGGTGCTTCTCCAAAGGTTAAACCCAAAAAGTAGTCCCCAAACAAGCATGGAGCTTCTATGTGTCCTAGGCCCAAAGAGGGATACAGCCGATCATTAAAAAGTCCAAATGAGCGAGAAGGCACCACATGTCTCAACGACACACATTCAAAGGCATGACCCAAAGCAGAGACTCAAATGAGCTCGATGTTTCCACGTGTCTAGGGTTCAAGAAAGGCATTGGCCTGAATTGGCTAAGTACCACACACTCACGGAAGGATCTGCATGTCATCCCAGTGTATCTTCAAAAGTAAATCTAAAAGCGGGTCTCTCAAACAAGCGCCAAGTCTCCACGTGTCGCGGCTCAGATATATAGCCCCGCCAATCACAAGGACTTAGTCAAAACATAAAGGAACAAAGAAAAGATGTGAAAGGATCCATGTGTCTCTTTGGTGCAACTTCAAAAACAAAATCCAAAAGTGGTCCCCAAACACGCGTTAGCTCTACACGTGGCCATGTTCCAAGTCAAAGGGAAGGTAGGTCGTCGGAGGTAATTTTAAGTTTTTGTCTTTGTTTCCAAAAGACATAAAGTATAAAAATGAGCCACCCTCTCGTTGATTCCCAAGGAGCCACATGTCAGGCCTAAATTACATGCGGATCGGTGGGCCTTGGAGTGATTTTTGCCCAAATGAAAAATGTGGACCAGCGGGCCCGAGGATGGTTTTTTGACAAAAATGAATTGTGGGGCTACGGGGCATTTTTGTATTTTGTATTTTTGGTGCCAAAAGCCGCAAGGTGAGTTTTGGGATCGCGGACCCGTTCTGCTAACTGGTTTTTGCCATTTTTTTGGGCTCGACTCAAATATTCAAATGGACATATCTTTTGACCCAATTCCTGAAATTCAAAAACTTTGGCACCATTGGAAAGGTTTCGACCTCTTCTACGCCATGAAATCCTGAAACTTTAATTTTTATGAGGTTAGGTGAGTGAAAAATGGGAAAATGTATTCATGTCATTAATATGTGATTTGATTGCTCCAATAACCAGATCATATTTGATTCTATATGTTGTTCTTTCTTCTTCAACATGCCGAAGCAGGACATAGAGCGGCGGACTGACGGACCAGATGTGGGTGGATTTGCAAGGGCATTGATGGTGGTAGATGAGCTTCAAATCAAGTTTTCTGCCTCTTTTCTTCTTCCCTCTTCGTTACATCTATAAAAGAAGTAGTTGGGATCATTGTAAAGGGTTGGATAGTTTTGTCTTGCACCCTCCCTTCTTCCCTTGTCTGCAAGAGAATTTGTGGAGCTTTCGAACCTCCCATTGGAGTTGTAATAAAAAAATTTTGCTCTTGGCTCTTTGTAATGTACCGTATCAACTTTGGAGCAAGAATATATGTCTATGGATGATTCTCAACCCTCTAATGTGTTTATTGTTTTCTTCTGATCTCTTATTACATTTTAGTTATCTGTGCATGGTTGTTGTATTGCATTTCTATGGTCTGTGTTAAATTACAAATGGGTGTCTAACATTCCTTTGGTGCATCACCTCGTTAGCTTAGGTTTATTTTCTTGTATCTTCTCAACCATGTCTCCTTGGTAAGATAGAGTAGGTTTTAGAATGGATCATCTACAATTTATTTGTGTGCACCTGAATAGAGGAATAGGAGCCAACCTTCATTCAAAGATCTCTCTCGATTTCAAAGGCTCACACTTTGAGAGATGCTCCATGTTGTGCAATCACACTGAGAGTCTTAACTCATCTAGTTGCAGGCACTTAGGGGTGTTGTGGTTCTTTACTAACAAGTATTTCTTTAAATGTAAATCCGTAAGGGGAACTAAATAATTTTAAATTTAGTAGATATTAACTTGACAAATTAGATTTAAAATTTTGGTTATAATTGACATAATTAAATAACTCATTTGTTGAAATAGTCAAACATGTAGACGAAATCACATTTCTATGCTACATAGCGTTCCCGATTCACGCAGGCATTCCCACTTCAAGATAATATAGAGGATAAAATGACACTCCAACTAGTTGACATAAAAAAGTGGTGGTATTTGAAAAATCCACATTTGATTACTATATATGTAGCAATGTTGGATCAAAGCGGACTCGGTGGTTGCTTGGGCTCCTCTATAGCTATTCGCGATTTTCTTCTAGTCCTTTGTAGACCCGTGGAATTGTGGGGTCCCCAAAAGAGTTCTTGGTGGGCCTTCCTCTGATGGCATTTTGGAGATCCATGTTCTAAAGATGGGATGTGAGCATCCTAAGCCTCATTCTTATATTGCAGCAGCAAGCTCCGGACATAAAGGAAAACCACTCAGTTGCTTCCAAATGTCCATTAGTCACCTTTGGGGCTCAGGTGCTTGATTTTGAGGAGAAATTTACTAGAAAGGGTCTGATTTGCAATTTTAATGGTATGTGACCGGGTTTACCTCTGCTACATTCTGGATTATTTTAGAATTGCATTCGTTAATGCTAAAGGCGAGTAGATATCTATCCTTGCGCCAGAGGATTTTTTATTTTGGTTTTTAATCAGATTGAGGATAGGGATTAATTTTTTCTATGATTTGGGAACTTCAAAATCATTTCCTGATCATGAAACCATGGTTTCCCTCCTTCAACCCTATCACTAAAACCTTCCTTGTTAGGCCCATATGGGTTCGACTGCCTCACCTTACATTCATTGCAATTTTTTTTTTTTTTTGGGGGGGGAGGAGAGCTTGATTTTGATTGGAGATGCTTGGACATTGATACAAAAACATAACTATATACACATACTACCTATGCTCGTATTTTGGTAGATTTGGACACTTCAGTTGATCTACCAACTGTGATGGAACTCAAGGTTTTGGATCGGATTTGGTCCCAACCATTGGATTATGAAGGGTTACCTTTCATGTGTAGAAATTTTTTTGGTTTGAGTCATCTTGCCTTAGAATGCCGAGTGTAAAACATAAGTTGAATGGACAATCTTGGTGGAAAGATGCTCAACCTCGCATGTTAGTTGTGGGAGATAATTTTGAGGTCATTATGGAAGATGTTCAAAAGGATGTTGTAATTAATAATGGGGAGAAGTCAGATAATGATGTAGGGAAAACTAAGATACCAGATGAAGCTCACGCCTCTCCTTGTGAGATGGCTCGGGTGTTGATGCCCCCTTTGGAGCCGGAATGTGGTGGCATAAATTCAAATAAAATGCCTTTTGATGGAAAAACTAAAACCTTTGAAATACGACTTCCTATCTATCCGATGAATGTTAGGATAAAATAATTATTATCCTATTTAATTATGCATTCCATAATTAATAAATTTATTAATTATTGTTTTATGGTTATATTTAATTATAACCATCCTTTTGTTTGTATTTGATTATTTTGGGAGTTGTTATATTGTTTTGAACAATTTTTTATTTTATTTAATTGTTGCTTCTCGGATGTTATTGGAAGCTTGTGTATTTTGGAATTTGGTTGCACCTGTGCAACTTAATCTCCTGTTTGTATTTGGCTATGCAATATCTATAAATATTGCAGCCCATTCTCTATAATGTTGGTTGATCAAGATTAATAAAATTTAATCAGGCTTCCGCCCCTATTGCTGAATCAACATTTGGTACCAGAGAAAATTTAAGCTCTGGCAAGGTTGGAGAAGGTTGCAGAAGAAGGAGAATTCGTGGAGAAGAAATCTGCATCAACGGAGAGCTAGTGTTGCCTCCTGCAGCTTCCCGAACCCCCTGCAAACTCACAACCTCCTGTGTATTCTCCAGGTAAATGGAAAGTAATTTTTTTGCCTTGGTGCTCTCTGCACCAGGAAAATTTGCTTCTTGAGCATTTTCTAGTTTATAGCAATCAGATAAAAAAATAAAAAAATATATTTTTCCCCATCAGGGGTTTTTCCTCTAAATTATCTAGCTACAGATAATATTGTCTATTTATTATCAAAATTTGGAGGTGCATCTGGTGGTCTGTGAAGAAGATTACTTGGAGACCAAGGTATATTGAGACATGCACCTACATCCAAAGACACGACCATAGCCGTGAAAAGCTTCCACGTGGACTGCGCACACAACAAGTAGAAGAAAGAAATCATATATACAAATTACGGCCTACACAAAAATATCCAAACGGCGGCCAAAGGAGAATAGAACAAAATAATACAACGAAGTTGTCCCTCCATATGCCACGATTTGTACCTACATAAAAGCAAACACATAGGTGTTAACAAGATCAAAGAAAACAAAAAAAGGTGGATTAGAAATAGGGAGGGCAACTCCCTTCATGCACAGTGAACCTGTACCTAACATTGGATCAAAGAAATCAATTTGCAAACAAAAAAAATGGTGAAGATCATTTATGCGGCTTTACCTGTAAAATCCAGATAATAATAAAAAAAAAAGAGAAGGGGCGGCGGCTTAATATAGAATGCTTCATATCCTCATTTTAAGGAAACCCTAAATTGCATCGACTCCAATCTAGTCAAAAGCCACGTGGATCTCCCTGTCAGGGCGCATCTTCTTTAAAAGGTTAGTTCGAATTTTTATACTTTAAATATCAAATACTTCATTTTCTATTTCAAGTGCTCATATGAGCCATGTTGGATAGAGGAAATGACTTGGAGGGATGAGATGTGGGGTTTGAATCCCACCAACAACACAAAAACTGTTTTTTGAAATTTGGTGGATTTTTTGGTGGAACCACTAAATTTAGTGGAAAAATTCAAATTTAGTTATAACTAACTAAATTTAGCGAGAAAAACCCTATTTTAGGGCAAAAAAATTTCTCCACTCTGCATATTTTTGCATTTTGAGCACTTTTTGCCAAAGAAGGGCTACCTAAAAACTTCATTTTGAGCTAGTTTTTATGGTTGTTTGCTCAGCAAGTTGTATTGGGCTCAGGAGGCCACCAGGGCCCGCAAAACAACAAAAACCTGCCATTCAAATTTTCCATTTTTTTAATGTAAATTGTATACTGCTTTATATTGTACTAATTTGTAGGTTGCCATAGTCAACTACAAACTTTGTAACTTCTCAGAAACTGGCAGAATTGTAATAAAAAACAATAAAAATTGGTTTCTGTAACACTCACGAGATCCTAGATCTCTTTCGCGAGTGTTCGGTATATATATGCTTTGCCTCGGGAAGCGCTTACAGGTAAAGCCATCGTGACTACTACGCACGTAATGCCTAATATAGCTGTAACAACATCATTTGGGCATCGTCCGTATAAATCGACAGGGAGTATTAAGGTCACAGTACACACACTATGAACCATCCCATCCGTCTGTGAATGATTGCAAGACATAAATCTGGAATGAGAAATTATCCAAGTATATAGCAAAGTTACGCACGCGTATGAGGATATTTCTTTGAGCGGTGTCAATAATCACATAGACCCCATCAAGATTTATCTTGGTACCATATTGAATTCTTTCGTATGTACGTTAACGCTTCTTTCACGTATCGTCGTGTATATAGAAAGGGTGAGTTTCTTCCATGTACCGATGGGTATATTGGAAGGGCACGTATATAGAAAGGTTTGGTATATCGGATTGACGGTATATAGATTGGGAGACCTAATACTTGGAGTGATAAGAGCCAAACCCTGTCAGTGATCTCTGCAAAATGGGCACCAATTCCCCAAAAATTTTCTTCTAGATTCAAAATTTCTCAGAGGAAGAAACTATGCTACATGGAAGACAAAAATAAAGACACAACTTGAGTTTGAAGAGATATGGCCTGTTGTGAATGGTACTCTAACCAGATCAGCCACTGATACAACACAACAATGGCAGTTTGATAAAGCATATCAGAAGGCCAAACTCATCATCTTGTTTGGAGTGTCCGATGATGTGCAACCCCACATTCGAGATGCCAAAATAGCAAAAGAAGCGTGGGATAAATTAAGCACAGTATACGAGGCCAAGAACAAGAATGTCATACTGAATTTGTAGAGTCAGTTACATACACTGAAGTTCAAGCAAAATGAGAAAATTGAAGCTTTCTTAAGAAGAGTTACAAAATTGAGGGCTTCACTTTTAGCCCTGGGGAACCAGTCATAGATGATGCTCTTGTTCCCATTGTTCTGAGAGCACTCCCCTCTTCTTACCGCATTTTTGTCACAACACTAAACATGACAGATACGACAGTTGGTTTTGAAAAACTGGTAAACCTACTGCAACAAGAGGAAGCAATGCACAATAAGGATGATGAAGAGGAGCAGGCACTGTCTTCACATCAAAAATGGAAAGGAAAAGGTAAAGGAAAACCTAATTCCTATAAGAAGTCCCAACATCAGAATCAGTTTCACAGGGACAATCAACAGAAGAAGCAATGTCCTATCTACAAAAGAGGACATGACTTAAAAGATTGTTGGTATAACACTTACAAGAAAGGTTCATCCAACAACTCTGGACCACAACAACAAAAATCTTACAAGGGACATTCTAACAAAAATTATGGGCGAAAAAGGGGAAAAGAAGACCCTACCAGCAAGGTAATATTGTTGAGCAACAAGACTAGTCAGACAATGAAGACTTCTTGTTCACTTCTCACTCAAGTGAACCATCCACGTCATCTAGTGATGTCTGGTATGTTGATTCGGGAGCCACTCGACACTGGTTTATTTCAATGAGGACACGCCATCGAAAAATCATGTTTTGTTGGGAGATGATTCTTCATATACAGTTCAGGGGATTAGAAACATTTCTCTACCCCTTGGTTCACGCAAATGCACACCATCGAGATGTCCTATATGTCCATGGGTTGACAAAGAATCTTCTTTTCAATTAGTAACTCCTAGATCACAACCTCAAAATTAACTTTGATAGTCAATCCGGCAAGAAAACGTGTTTGATTCGAGATAAATCAAGAGGCTCAAAAATAATTGCAAAAGCCTCCAATGTGGGATGCATGTTCCAACTTGATTTTGTTCACAAAGATGATCAAGCACTTATGGCTAAAAATCTACCTCAACACAGTTGTGGCATCGGAGATTTGGTCATGTAAGTTTCAAATATCTCAAAACACTTTTCCAATGTAATACGGTACATGGGCTACCATCTCTTTAGAAGGATACAAACAAGTTTCCTCACTACCTAGCAGGAAAACAACACAAAGTTTCATTCCAGAGG
This sequence comes from Taxus wallichiana var. yunnanensis, assembly GCA_018340775.1. Classification (NCBI taxonomy): domain Eukaryota; kingdom Viridiplantae; phylum Streptophyta; class Pinopsida; order Cupressales; family Taxaceae; genus Taxus; species Taxus wallichiana. The sequence continues at coordinate 515,319,581 of CM031236.1, read as the reverse complement.
AGTACATTTCGAGCTCATGGTAAACTTGACCTGGTTCATACCAATATTTGTGTTCCAATGCATCCAAGTCATTCTGGGTTCCAAGTACTTCATGCTTTGTGTTGACGACTATTCGTGGAAAATGTGGATTTTCTATCTTCGCAAGAAAATTAAAGCGTTTGAAACCTTCAAAAAGTTCAAAGTAGCAGTTGAGAAAGAAATTGGTCATCACATCAGAACTCTCCGCAGATCAAGGGGGGGAATTCACCAGTGATGAGTTCAGAGACTACCTACAAACTCACGGGATTTGTCGACAAATGCCTCCTCCACACACACACATAGTAGCAAAATGGTGTTGTTGAGATAAGAAATCGTACTATCATGGAAATGGTGCGATGCATGATCGATGATTCCAGACTTGCAAAGACATTCTGGGTAGAAGCAAAGAAAACAAAGTGTATTTGTTGAACAGAGTGCCCACAACTGCTCTTGATGGAATAACACCACAAGAAGCATGGTCAAAAAGGAAACCATCCATTGCACACCTCAGAGTATTTGGGTGCAAAGCAAGCATGCACATACCCAAACATAAAACATGAAGAAACTCATCTTCATTGGGTACAGTGAAGAGACTATTGGGTATAGATTGATGGATCCTAAGACCAAAAAATTCTACACTAGTAGAGATGTTGATTTTTTTGAGAAGAAGGAAGCAGAGACTCCTCCTCCAGACTCACAAGATGTAGATTTTTCACCTGTTGTAAAAATTGAAGCTGATGTTCCCTCAGAAGATGAAAGTAATGATGGGGATGATGGTGTTGATCAGATAGAACCACGACCCATGGGAATAGTTCAGCGTATGCCTAAATGGTGTACAAGTACATTACGAGATGCAAGAATGGATGCTCCACTGGATACATCCACCCCTGGACCACGGACTCATAGTAAAGTAAGAGAAGAAGTTAACTTTTCTTTGATGAGTAGAGTTATTGAATCAAATGAGCCCTCTACAGTCTAGGAATCCCTATAATCAAAAGCTTGGAAAGATGCCATGGATTCTGAATATCAATCAGTGATGAAGAATAACACCTAGCAACTTATCGATCTTCCACCAGGGAAGAAACCCATTGGATGCAGATGGATATTTAAAACTAAGTACAAAGCAGATGGGATAGTGGACAAGTATAAAGCGAGACTTGTAGAAAATGGGTATGCACAAAAAGAAGGCATTGACTATGAGGAGACATTTGCTCCCATAGCTAAGATCAAAATTATTGGGATGATCTTTGCTCTAGCTGCTCGATTGGATGGAAAGTGTTAGGAAATAAGAGATAAAATATGTTGAATAATCCCTTACAGAATTGCAAGAGTAGAAACTAATATGCAGAAAATATTACAGATCTCAAATAAAAGTGCAAAATAAATAACACAACACAGAGAGACAATATTTAACGTGGTTCACCCAATATGGGCTACATCCACCAAGAATCACTTACGCATATTTTATTACAAGCCTCCACTCTCTCAATACAATATCCAGATCCGTTTGGAGCTATGCTCAACAAACTCTACAGAATTCACACCTAAATTCAAAGCACATATGCAATACATTTTCTTGTCTATGTATCATATGCATAACACCATATAAATAGAAAATTACTTAAGCAATTTGATACAAAATCGTGGGTATCAAAACCATGGGCAAAAACTGTGGGTATCAAAACAATGGGTACCGAAAAACCATGGGCCCAAAAATAGCCCATAATGGTTACCCATTACCCATGGGTTAATAAACCACCCATGAAAATTTGCTTCGGGGGCTTCACCCCAAACCCCCCGACCCACTCACCGACGAGCGGGACCACCATAAAAATACCCGAGTGTAACACATAGAAGGTGTACCACACTCTAACATGAAAACAGGCTCCACAAACATAACAATCTCCTACTTGGAGAGTGATTTCCACTGAGCAAGCTTCTTAACCCTTCACTTTCATCCACGAAGGCCAACCAAAGCTAAACATATCTTTAGTTTATCCCTTGTGACCACCTTGGTCATCATGTCTGTAGGATTTTGACTAGTATGAATCTTCTCCAACTTCAACTTATCTTCCTCCAAAGCTATCCTGATGAAGTGATATCTCAATTGTATATGCTTTGTCTTAGAGTGGAAAGCAGAGTTCTTAGCTAGGTGTATAACACTCTGACTATCACTATGCAGCTTACATTCCTCCTACTTATGCCCCAACTCCTCAAGTAATTGTTGTAACCAAATCATCTCTTGTTTTCCTCTGTGGTAGCAACATACTCAGCCTCCGTGGTTGACAAAGCCACCAGCTTTTGTAGTCATGAAATCCAGCTCACTACTATCCCACCTATAGTGTAAATATAACATGTCGTGCTCCTCCTACTGTCTACATCTCTAGCCATGTCTAAATCTACATAACCACGTAAAGTGGTGTCTAATCCACTATAGCACAAAACTGTCCCCATGGTCCCTCTCAAATACCGAAGGATCCACTTTACTGCTTGCCAATGCTCTTTACCTGGATCACTCATAAATCTACTCATAGCTCCCACTGCATGGGCAATATCAGGCCTAGTGCACACCATAGCATACATCAAACTACCAACTGCTGATGAGTAAGGTACCTTGGACATCTGGTTTCTTTCCTACTCTATCTTGGGACACTGCTCCTTTGATAACTTAAAATGGCCTGCCAAAGGAGTCCCAACCAGTTTAGCATCCTGCATGTTAAACCTATCCAATACCTTCTTAATGTACTCTTCCTGAGATAAATTCAGCTTCCGTTCCTTCCTATCCCGAGTTATCCTCATACCAAGGATTTGTCTGGCTACCCCCAAATCCTTCATATCAAAGGATTCACTTAGCTATTTCTTGAGTACTTTTATTTCCTGCATGTTTTTACCTGTAACCAACATGTCATCAACATACAAACACAGGATAATATAACTTCCATCCTCAAATTTCTTTGTATACACACAATAGTCAGAATGACATCTAATATAACCTTACTCCATCATGAAGCTATCAAACTTCTTATACCATTGATGTGGAGCTTCTTTCAAGCCATACAAGATCTTCTTCAGTTTATACACCATCTCCTCTTTACCTTTGACCTCATAGCCCTCTGGTTACTGCATATATAGTTCCTCCTCCAAATCACCATGGAGAAATGCAGTCTTTACATCTAATTGTTCTAAGTGCAAGTATTATGCTGCCACTATTCCAAGAATAGTTCTAATAGAAGTCATTTTTACTACAGGAGAAAAGATCTCATCAAAATCTATACCTTGTTTCTGTGCAAACCCCTTGACCACCAACCGGGCCTTATATCTTTTCTTTCCTCCTTCTTCATCTTTAACTCTGTACACCCACTTGTTCTGTAATGCTCTTTTTCCTTCCGGTAGCTTCACCAAATCCCAAGTTTGGTTCTCCATGAGAGACTTATGCTCCTCATCCATGGCTTGCTCCCACTTCTTACTGGCATCTACCTGCATTGCTTCATCAAATCTCTATGGCTCTCCACTATCAGTGAGTAATAAATAATAAAGAGAAGGAGAAAATTTTTAGGTTCTTTTCTTACCCTAGAAGACCTCCTCACTGTAGGAGTTTGGGGTTCCTGTTGAGTCGGTTCCTGAACTGATTCATGGGTCACTGTCCCATCCGGAAGATCATCTACCACTGCATATTCTTTCTTGGATTCTTCCTTGTTTTCCTGCAATTGTTGCTTATACATGACTTTCTCATTAAAGACCACATCCCTAGACCAAATGATTTTCTTGTCCTTAATACTCCAACATTTAAATCCAAATTCATCACCACCATAACCAATAAAAGTGCATTTTTCTGATTTAGCCTCTAGCTTGGTCCTATCATCCTTATCAATATGAACAAACACCTCACATCTAAAGACTCTAAGAAATGAGTAATCAACTTTCTTACCGTACCAAGCCTCCTTAGGTATGCCTCCATCCAAGGCACTTGAGGGTCCTCTATTTATCAAGTACACATCATGTGCTCACCGCTTCGCCCAAAAACAAAGAGGCAAGTCATGCATGTATCCTCATGCTCCTAAAGACATTCCATTATTGTTCTATTCATCCTTTCTGACACCCCATTCTACTGTAGGGTTCCTGGAACCATCTTTTTCCTACAGATTCCATTCTTAGAACAATAATCATTAAATTCATTGTTGCAATACTCCCCTCCATTATCTCGACCTCGAGACATTTTAACTTAAGACTTGTTTCATTCTCTACCAAGGCTTTCCGTTTAGCAAAAGTATCAAATACATCATATTTGTTTCTAATATAATAAACCCAAACATTCCTTGTTGCATCATCAATAAAAGTAACATAATAAATTGAACCCCAAGAGATGAAACCGAGCTAGCCCCCACACATCAGAATGTACCAACTCTAACTTACTCTCTTTCTTCGTAGGTCCAACCTTGAGAAACCTTACTCGCTTCTGTTTCCCATATATGCATTTCTCACAGAAATCCAAACCTATTTCTGTATATCTAGGAAAATTCTTCTTTATGATGTCCATGCCCTTATGGCTCATATGACCAAGCCTATAGTGCCATAATGTTGTATCTGCATCTGAAGCCACAAGATTACAATCATTATTACTATTAGTGGATAAATACAAGGTTCCAACCTTCTTACCTCTTGCCACCACAAGAGCACCCTTGGTAACCTTCCAAGAGTCAGCTGTAAATATCACAGTACAACCATCACTTCCCAATTGCCCCGCCGATATCAAATTTCTCCTTAATGTAGGCACATGTCTGACATCCTTCAATAGCCATGTATTCCCATTCTGCATCTTAACCTGAACAGAACCTTTTCCAACTATACTACAAGGCTCATCATCACCAAGAAAAACATGCCCAAAATCCCCTTGAACATAATCAACAAAATAATGCCTATGTGGAGTAGCATGAAAAGAAGCCCCTTAATCTAAAACCCAAGATTCATTAATATTATGCAAAGAAAGAATCAAAGCATCTTGACATACATTACCCGATGTCACATTTGTCTCCTTGTTTTCTTCCTGTTGTTTCTTCTTATCTCGAAGCTCCCAACAGTCCTTTTTTGCATGCCCAGACTTTCCACAGTTCCAACATACAATCTTCCTCTTGGATTTTGACCTTGCCCAATCGTTCGATTTTCCACAGTTTTCTCTATTCTTCTGTCTCCCTCTAGTTTCCATTGTCAAAGCATTCCCTGAAGTAGAAGATTCCCTGAAGCTTTTTCTTTGCATTTACTTGCTTAGAATCACCCCTACAACATCCTCAAACTTCAACTTTGAGTTAATACCTGGAACCGAGAGTTGCTTACCTCCATTACTGTGCTATTCCAACTTTTAGGTAAAGAGCACAAATTAATAAATCCCTAACTTCTTCATCAAATTCTATTGTAACCGAAGCTAGCATATTCACAACCATATTGAAATCATTTAAATGATCTACTACTAAACTATTCTCAGACATCTTCATATTAAACAACTTTTTCATTAAAAATATCTTGTTAGAGGTAGAGGGTTTTTCATACAACTTCCTAATGCATCAATTAGATCTTTTGTCATTTTTTCCTTTGAAACATTAAATAATACCGAATATGCAAGATACAGATGGGTCATTCCAAGTGCCTTCCAATCCAAAAATCCCATTCCGCATCTCTGTCATACTCGAGGTTTGTTCACCTTCTCGAGACAACATGAGTATAAAGATCCTTCGATAAAGGTAAATCTTCCATCTACATCTTCCAAAGACTGAAATTTTGCCCGTTGAATTTATCAACCCTAGATCTTCCATCATCGCCATAGCTCCCACTCAAGCTAAAAACTTTCCCTGCGATTCAACACTTCAGCAAACCAAACCAGCTCGATACCAATTTCTAGGAAATAAGAGATAAAATATGTGGAATAATCCCTTACAGAATCACAACAATAGAAACTAATATGCAGAAAATATTACAGATCTCAAATAAAAGTGCAGAATAAATAACACAACACAAAGATACATTATTTAATGTGGTTCACCCAATATGGGCTACGTCCACCAAGAATCACTTGCTCAGATTTTATTACAAGCCTCCACTCTCTCAATACAATACCTAGATCCATTTGGAGCTATGCTCAACAAACTCTACAGAATTCACACCCAAATTCAAAGCACATCTGCAATAAATTTTCTTGTCTATATATCATATGCATAAGACCATATAAATAGACAATTGCTTAAGTAGTTTGATACAAAACTATGGGTATCAAAACCATGGGCAAAAAAATGTGGGTATCAAAACAATGGGTACCGAAAAACCATGGGCCCAAAAACAGCCCATAATGGTTACCCATTACCCATGGGTTAATAAACCAACCATGAAAATTTTACTTCAGGGCTTTGCCCCAAACCCCTAACCCACTCACCGGCGAGTGGGACCACCGTAAAAAATACCCGAGTGTAACACATAGAAGGTGTACCACACTCTAACATGAAAACAGGCTCCACAAACATAACAGAAAGTTCACCAAATGGACGTAAAAGTGCCTTCCTAAATAGAGATTTACAAGAAGAACTCTACATGACTCAACCCGAGGGATATGTTGTACTGGTCAAGAAGAAAAGGTATGCAGACTCGGGAAATATCCGTATGGTCTAAAACAAGCACCTCGGGCATGGTACATCAAGATTGATGAACATCTCATACAACATGGATTTGTTATAAATCTATATGATCCCAATCTCTACCTCAAAAAGCAAGGGGGAGATGGTGATTGTTGTTGTCTATGTCAATGATCTAGTCATCACTGGTAGTTCAGTGAGGATGATCGATGTAATGAAGAAAGATCTTAATCGATCGTTTTACATGACCGATCTTGGCTGATGCACTATTGTCTTGGATTGGAAGTGTGGCAAAAAGAGAATCATATTTTTGTTTCTCAAATGAAATATACCAAGACTACACTCGAGAAGTTTAGGATGATGGATTGCACACCAATTGCTACACCCATGGAGAATAGATTGCAGTTATCTCATTCAGATCCATCTCCTGAGGTAAGTGCCACTCTCTATCGGCAACTGATCGGGAGTCTCATTTACTTGACCTACACTAGACTAGATATCATATTTGTAGTGAGCTATCTATCCAGGTTCATGTAGGAACCCAAAGTTTGTCATTGGAAAGTAGCAAAGCGCATTTTGAGATATCTCAAAGGATCAGTGGATCTTGGTCTAGAATATAATAAGAACGAAAAATTCTTCTTGATTGGATATTTGGATTCAGATCATGCAGTAACATTGATGATAGAAAATCCACTTCTAGATTTGTATTCTTTATGGGATCTGGACCAATATCATGGGGAAGTAAGAAACAACATTTTGTTTCTCGCTCTTCCACATGGTTTGAGTATCATTCTGCAGAGAAGTCGTCACGAAGTGATTTGGCTACATCGCATACTGGAAGGACTTGGAATACCACAGGACAAACCGACCACCATGTATGTTGACAATGAAGGTGTTCTCAAACTTGTTCGTAATCCAGTGCTTCATGAGAGAACAAAGCACATTGAGGTTCAAGTTCATTTCATACGTGAACATGTGTTGAAGCACAACATCCAACTTCAATTTTGTCCAATTGTTGAACAACAAGCAGATATTTTCACAAAGTCACTTGCACATGACAAGTTCGAGTTGTTCAAAGAGTTCCTCTCCTCATCTCTTTAGACAATGCACAATTAAGGGGGGAATGTTAGGATAAAATAATTATTATCCTATTTAATTATGCATTCCATAATTAATAAATTTATTAATTATTGTTTTATGGTTATATTTAATTATAACCATCCTTTTGTTTGTATTTGATTATTTCAGGAGCTGTTATATTGTTTTGAATAATATATTTTTTAATTTAATTTTTGCTTCCCGGATTCAATTGGAAGCTTGTGTATTTTGGAATTTGGTTGCACCTGTGCAACTTAATCTCCTGTTTGTATTTGGCTGTGCAATATCTTTAAATATTTTAGCTCATTCTCTGTAATGTTGGTTGATCAAGATTAATAAAATTTAATCAGGCTTCCGCCCCTGTTGCTGAATCAACAATGAAAATTTGGATCATAATAGGTGTGATGGTTAGACAGTTGTGAATAGAAAAAGAAGGGGATTATTCCTAGTTGCTCTTAAAATGAGCTTAAGATCTTGTTGTCACCAAATCACTACACCCTCCGAATGGCTAGAATGTGAACAGGCATTTGATGTGATTGGGACACATGGGATCACCTCTCAAGCTGTGGGACTTGGACTCAAGGTGAACCTCTAGAGAAGGCCGGATTCCTCTTCCTAAACTAAGTGATGTACTACTCCTAGTGTAATAAAAAGGCTATCTAGTCCTATGCTAACATTTTCATGGGGTTTTAGGGAAATATATTTACATAAATGAAACTATACTAAGGATGGTGATGCACAAAAAATAAAGTGTGTGCCAGGACTCAGGAAGGGTTAATTTGAAGAGGGTATGTGCACCACAATTTAACTCCACCTACTAAAACTTAAAGAGGGTATAGAATACCACGGACTAAGAAACATACATTCCCCTTATCAAAATCTATCATACGGAGTAGTAGATCAATCTACCAAAGTGAAGAAGGATGAACTTGAGAAGGGTGAAGGGACACCAAACTCAACTATATGCAATACTCCACCACTCGATAAGCACATAACTCCAAGAACCTACAATAGAAATGTGAACTTGCACAGTGTACCTGCAAGCATGAGAAAAGAAACAAATAAGTATAGAAGGATGAAAGGATTGAGATTAGTCACAAAACACACAATTTTATTGCTTCAATAACGTGCACAATGTATCATACATTCGAAGAGGCAATGGTTGACATTATAGTCTTGAAGAGGAGGCTTGAAAGTTCTCTCGAACACATAAGGACAACTTGCACAAGAGAGGAGACTCTTGAAAAATTGTACTTGCCTAAGATGTATAACTTTCCAACCTATCTAACTTGTTGGAGCCCCTTGGAATGAGCTTCCAACTTATATTTATAGAATAAGTTGAGAGAGAGGACAAAAAGATTCATAAATTCCCTTCCTAAATGGAGGGCACATGATGTATCATTTATCACAGTTGGTTGAACCACTTTAGAAGGTTTCATCATATGTCATGAATGCCTGGTTGACCAAGTCTTCTCAATTAATTAAAAGAATATTTAAATAAAATATTTAAATAATAATAATAGGTATTATTATTAAAATATTTAAGTAAAAATATTAAATTAATTTTTAAAATATGGTGGGCCCCCTAAATACTGGATTGACTTGAAGAAAGTGGGGGGGGGGCATGGAAATAGGTTCAAAATAACCCAACTCGGTGGTTAGCTCATCAATCCAACTCACCGAGTTGGGATTGAGCTCCACTTTCGTTAACCACCATCGAGCTGAGCTCCTACAGCCAAGTTCCCAAACGAGGTCTCCACCGCAACCAAGCTTCCATCGCATCGAGCTCACCATCGAGACATGTTTCCATGAGCTCTGTTTGACTTGGCTCAAACAGCGAGCAACTCTTAGCAATTTCCTTCCTCCATCAAGATCTACGAGATTCCACCTGTACATCTGTGAACCTGATGTCAATGAACTGAGCTCCTCTTGTTTCAACATCAATCTCAAGTGGCGAGCTCTTAGATCAATTCTCACCGCACACCATTCTAGCTCAACTCGGCGTACTCAATAAGGTGACTCAGTGAGCCCATCTTGCCCTTACGTTAACTGTAACCCGAGCGCCCACTACATTACGTTTTGATCTTGCTAAAGCCTCATATTACTAATAATTTAAATAATCGATTGATTTTCATTTCATGACTTGATGACATGAGCTATCTTCTGTCCATTCCCCACAAATCCAATGCATTTCATCATCCCGCTACCTGGCTTGGCTTGGGAACTCTATCCTTTGCAACACTTGTGTATCTTGGTTTAACGAGCCAATTATTTCCTTCATGATCGAGCTCTCTCTAGACTTATATCCCGATGCCGAGCTAGTTGGATTCTTCATGTAGCTCACAGTATGATACTGAGCTCCCTCTCAAGCTTTCCTCACCAATAATTGCCTCAGCATCTTCACTATGATTCCGACCTTATGACCATAAGTCGGCACCATATGTATCTCTTAGTGAGTCGATCCATGAGCTCATGACAACCAGAATGATGCTCAACAAGCTTCTCATGATAATTTTTGTTCTGTATATTTTACCACCGAGTGACTTTTCCATCATTCTACAACATCGACGGTACTCCCTTCCATGTCTCGAATTAACTCGGGTGACTCGCTTAAATTCTGTACTGAGCTCTCACCCGAATTCTGTACTGAGCTCTCACCCATTCTTAACGAGCTTCGTTCCCACCTATTTGGCTCGGGTACTCTTCTTCAATGGGATTTTACCAACTCGAGCTCCTTTAGCTTTCACTGCAACTAGGATCCCCGCATCGAGCTCCAAAAATGAGCTCCCACTATAACTACTTCAAGCTTGTTTGCATCGTCACTGATCTACAAGCTCCTTCTCATTTACGACAACCAAATCCTTCTATCACCGAGATCCTCGTAGACCGGATCACCATTGATGCATTGATCTCCAAAATTAGCTTTATCTTTTTCTCCAAAATAGAGCAAAACTCCATCTTCACCTCACACATCTGCCGACTCGACGAGCCAAGCTTCCATCTACTTTGATCAATGAGTTAGTCACCATGGTTCTGTCTCACATCGATCTCTTCTTTTCCGGTGAGCTTATCTTGGTATTGACATTGCCAAGTCTTGGCCGAGCTCGTTCTACCGATTTTTTTTCGCAGTGAACTCCCCACATTTGAGTCTATTGACTGAGTTTGTCTAATCGAAACACCCTCCGACTTACTTGCCAAGTTCTTCTGAGCTATGCATCCAACTTCTCAACTGAGCTCAGCATGAGCCCGCTGCACCAATATTTCAAGCTCTCTCCACGAGTCTTGCAAGCTCCACACGTGAATGATGAGAATGACAATACTCTCTGCTTCTTTCCTTGACTCACGAGCTCCATTGAATACTACAAGCATTGGCTCAACTATCCTGACTATGTTCACGCCATACTATAACTCAGCCTCTCGAGCTCACTCGATGCCATGATCATCCAAGGCTGGTTCCTTGATATACTTAAACGTTCAAGCTCAATCCTTGGTTTCCATTTACTCTCCCATCAAGGACACGTTATGCTTTCGTCACAACAATTCCTTCTAATTATTCCCTAGCCATTTCATGGTACAAGGAATTGAGTCCTTTCTTCTCGCAGAGTTTGTTATGTTTCAACCGATTCATTTTTCTAACAAATCCTACCCAACTAGCTTGGCAACAGAATCGGTCTTTAGTTCCCATCATATTGGGTTCACATTCGCACCATATTGAGGAGCGCTCACCATGTCACCTTTCCTTGACGGGCCCGACACCTGACCTGGCCCAACCACTCTAATTTTCCCATGGCTGCAGACATCAAATTCCCCAAGCGCAGAGATTATTACAATGATTTGTCATCTCATCATTTCCCTTGGTAATTCTCGCCCTATTTTCCATGTATGGGATTACTGGCTTTGCTTTCCATCACCAAACCCCCAAATTTGGTTTTCATCTTGGAAATTTCCTCAAGGGTTCCTGTCATCCTTCAGGTGTTGGAACTCCAAACACTTTGGCTAGAATGACTCAAATCCCCGCATCTTGGCAACTTGGATATCGGGACCCGAAGACCATTTTTCACTCATGGCATGGCTTTCGTATCATGAAAATCTATGAGTTAGAAATGGTTATGGATCTTCGAGGCCACTGTACCACAAAATCCCATGGACATATGGCTTCCTTTCCCCAAAATCCCCATGTTCTGACCCGATTCTTCCTTATGCCTTACTCAAGTTGAACTCATACTCAAACTGAGTTCAATCGTGGCAAGCCTCAAACATAGATCGGTTGGGTGACTCCCAAAATTCCTTGATTTCTTTACACGCTTCAGGCTTGGCCATTCCTTGGCTCAAAGGACCGAGCTTATCTTCTTCAGAAAGTTTTAGACATGTTACCTTTTGAACTCGATCATGACACATTCTGAGTTATTTAAATGATGAGTCAAGATCCTAGTTCAAGGATCAAAACCACCGATTTGATCTCCTTCATATTGTCAATGTCCATCCTATCAACCTGGCGAGCTCATTTGATCACTTCTCAACCTGCCCCCTGCGAAAAAACAATCCCATTGAGCTATACATAGAGTGGCTCGCCGATGTCTCCCATTTTATCGACCAATCCATTCTTCTCCTATCCGAGCTCTCCTCTGAGATACCGATAAGTTGGCCACAAGATGAAATCAAATTTATTTACTATCATGGTTAAGACTCATCAAGCTCGTCCTTAAGGCTTAGCTCGATCGAGCTATCCTGGAGCTATGCATCGAGTTGATGACCAAGTTCCTACTTGTGTACTCAACACCGCTCACCGAGCCATAGTGAGTGCCATGTTCCATTCTCCCTGAATTTGATGAGCTTGTTTTACATCATCACGTTGACTCTCTTGGACAAGTGAGTCATTTCCCTATTGAGTCAGCCAACTCCTTAGCTCAGCCCAAAATGTCAAACTCTTCATCCATACTTCGAGCTCTTCAATCAAACCGCAGCTCGACATGCTCAGGATCTCTCCTTCCTTAACATCGAGCTACAAGATCTTCTTCCAACCACCCAAACTATTTAGCATGCTTTGTTGACCTGAATCGAACCCTAGCTCGAGCCTTTTACAAATATCCCAAGCTCCATACATGTCAATTTCATTTAGCTCGATTGAGATAATTTGGAGTAAAATATTCGATGTATTATAGGCTCATTGAGCTATCAACATAACCCGTATCGTGTCCATTTATCTCAAACGAGTTATGTTTGAAGATCCTTCTTCCCATGTGTTTGAAGATCCTTCTAAGGAATCCTGAACGTATAGAAGGACTCCGAAAATGTTTATATAGCAACTTTGACAATTTTAGCCTGTATACCTTCATTGTTCATTTTTACTTTGGGGGGCAAAAATGGACAACAAATCCCATGGTCGGGATCTTCATGGGTAAGTAACTCCTCATTACTAGCTAGGAGTGTTCGTATGAGGTTTTGAGTGGCTCTTGAGGTTGGTCAAGTCTATTTGATTGACCTCTTCAACATTTTTACCTCCTTTGTTCTTTCTTAACTTTGTTTTTGGATGGTTTATTTGTTATGGTCTAATGACATCGCTTCAATTTTTCTCTTGATGTGCTTTGATGCCTATATTTTGGTTGTATATGGTTTTTTGGTCCCTTCAAAATCAAATATTTTAAACCTTATCTAAAAAACTATCGAAAACAATATTACTAACAAATTTCATGGTAGAGGAATGGGCTATGTTGTCAAAGGTTATCGATTTGATGTTATGCTATCTAAAAAAAATTGTATTAAAGGAAACAAATTATGTTTTATGGGTTTGACCAGATTGAAATAGGGGCTTTGACATCCCCTATATAAAGAAAACGTTCTCCTTTTCCTGAAAATAAAATATACCAAGGTATGTAATAGGCACAACAAAATGTCACCAAAAACCACCAGTAATCTTTACAAGAACATTCTCCCTATTTAAAATGAAGGAAATGGTTCCCATTTATTGCAAAATTTTATGTTACAACAATCTTATGGGAAATGAGCACATACTCGAAGGTTATTAACAATTGTAATAGTTGTTCCAAGGGGTGTGGTTAACTAAACAAATGGATTTTCCAAATTTTCACAATGGTGGCAGAGAAATCATTCATTTTCCTCATCTTCCACATCATTAAGTAAATGTATTTAATACAAAAATTAACATCTTTGCTTCATCTCCCAAGACAATTTCTCCAACTTTTCATAGATCTCCTCTTTTTGTAGATGCATTTTATCTCCTATCCTTTAATCCAACTACATCTAGGGATCTTTTAACTTCTATCTTTCATAAATCTCCTTATCATTTGATTCTCACCTCACTTTCCCACTTCTCTGTAGATGTTTGAGAAAAGAACATAAGCTCCATCATTGTTAGGATTAAAATCAAAATGCATTGCGGCTATAAATATTGCTAATCCTATATTCATATGTTATCTACATGCACCAAGAAAACACTTTCACATAACCACCAAAGGTTTAACTAGCATATTAATAATAGAATTTAGGGCTTGCTAAATATATCTAGGATGGGAAAGAGGGTCAACATACACACATACCGATCAATTTCAGCTGTAATGCAATACGGTTTGGTCAAGTGATTGAACTATGTACATCCCTCATCCAATAAACCTGCATGGATGAATGCACATAGAACACAAGCAAGGGTTGTTGATTTTGACTTGACACCAACCAATTGCATTTTCTTGAAAGTTTCTAAAGCCTTTTCAACAAATCCATTTTGTGCATATCATGTAATCATTGTTATCCATGAGAAAACATATCTTTGAGGAATTTTATCAAATATTTCATGTGCCTTGTATATGCTTCCACATTTTGCATACATGTTTTCCTAGGCCATTCAGAACTACAACATCTAACGATATTCCTCTATTATTTATGGAATTTTCCTTTACACCTAGAAATTGCATATTATTGTAGATTTCAAATCCTTTTCAACGAACCCATTTTGTGTATAACTGCATTCAATGTTGTCCTGAAACCACATTTTTAAAGGATTTTTTCAAATAATTCATGTCATTTGTATAAGGTTCCACATTTTTCATAGATGTCTACCAGAGAATTTGTAAAGTTATAACATCCTCAAAAAAAAATCTTTATCTTTTAAGCTTTTATGGATGTCCATACCCTATTCAAGAGCTCATATTTTGGCATAGGCTAGAAGTACATATGGATGTCCATACCCTGTTTTAGAGCTCATATTTTGGCATAGACTAGGAGTGTGCTAGAAAATGTAAAGTTATTGGGTTGGAGACTTGTTTTTATCATATGTTGAAATAGTGTGAGTGTCTGGAGAGGAAATTCATGTCTTATGTGCACTGCCATAATCGTATTTTGTGACAAGATTTATTTCTTTCTTTTGGTCAAACACTTTACTATAATATTATTATAAATAAGTATCTCCATTTTATGTCTATCAGAGTCCAAAATCTCTTGCATCCCATCCAATGGTGTTACATTTAAAAAGAAAAGCATCAAATTTAACTCGGTGAATCACCTACCTCATGGAAGATACATGGAGGTAACGAATGGATGTGACTTAGAGGGTGTGGATTTATTTGATAGTTAATGTCCGACCTTCCCCACATCCATCAAATTTATGCACCTTGTTAAAATTCACAATATTCTCTCTCCTTTGGTTAAATGCCTTCTACGTAATAATATTTAAAAAATATCAATCACACATGAAATGTGCAATGTAAATGTGGAAGGGGAACCATCAAAGAAGTTAAACCTGGAGTGGGTAAAATAATAAGAGAGGAATATGGGTGATGATGAAGATGTTTAAGGGAGCATAATTCTAAGGGAGGTGAAAGCACTATCATGAGCCAATGCAAAACTTAACTCTCCAATAATCACATACCATTGTTGTAAGGAATTTAAAGCATAAAGGGTGGTTGGTGTGCAAGTCCTCTAGGAAACATATTACTGAAATAACTCGGAAAGTAAGGAGTGGTTGATCAATACTACTAACGCGTATAGAAATTGTTTTCAATTTTATCCCTTATGTTTTTTTGTAGTCGAACACATGTAATGTAAGGATAATACACTTGAGATTTCATGGGACACCTTAGGGACAAGTATATGTGGAGTGGACATGACATCTTGGGGTAATGATTTCATGCACATTTTTAATTAGGGTTTACATATATATAAAGGTAAAGAATAAGTTTTCCATCATAAATAGTATTGATGGCATCATTCGCCAATGACAATCGATATTAAGGATTTCAATTGTGAAGTGTTTAATTTTTTAGATAAGAAGAATACATAAATGGAAAATTACAATTTAAAAATGTGGGTATCAAACACCTACATGTATCACACTTATTCCAAGGATCAAATTGTTCCTATAAAACAATATATGCTATTTTTGGTACACATTTTCATCACCATCTCACTTTCATTACTCATGTGAGTGAAATTTTTTCCTAAAGGGGTAAAAATAAAAAATGGGGAAAATCTAATAGTTTCCAAGTTTGAACCCAACCACACCGCTTATTTTTATTGCACTTTTGCAGGACCCATTTGTATTTTTAAGATTGAGTATTTGTAAGAAATAAGGAGATGTGCATCTAACCATCTCTATTTAAAACCTACGAATCTTCACCCCAATGTACAAAGGAATGTGACAACATGGTATTGGGTGGACTTGAGCCTCCTTCAGACTTTAACCATGCAATCGATGAAAATGATGATAAGAAAAATTCCAAGCTTGATGTTATGTTCATATCGAATGGAATCCACACATTTGAAATCCAACATGCTCCACACTTTAACAAAGATAGTCCCACGAACTCGAATACCACAAACCTTGTTCCTAGTTTTTAGATAGGGAAGAAATGGCACCCATGTAATTCATCTATCAATGTTGTCTATACTTTGATTTGAAGAAAGAATAACCATTGTTGGTATGTACCAAGTGTTTTATAGTGTTGGTAGCATGATAACTACCATAAAATGGGCTTAACTAATTTTTGTAAAAAATAATTCAACATCGAGGATTTTAATTAGACGGATATTAATTTATTATATAAGGTGAAGGCATGAAATATAATTTGTAAATCAAAGGTGTGAATTAAATACCTACTTTTCCCACACCTATTTCATGGCTGAGATTGTTCCTACCCAAATAATGTTTGTAATCTTTTCTCCAATTTAATGTCTCAATCTTGCTTCAATTTTTCATGTGAGTGCAACTTACACTTAAAAGCGGCCAATATCAAGAAAAGAGGAAAATATAATAGCTTGAAGGTTCGAAACCCAGCCACATTGCTTCCTTCTTGCAACACTTTGTAGGGCCCCTTTTCAATTACAAGCTCAAGTAATTGCAGGGAAGAAGACGATGCACGAACAATCATCGATAACTGAACCCCTCCAATGGTAGGTAATATGAGTGACATTATCTTCTAGTCAAAACAATTTATGGATTCAATGACAACTATTAGACAAAATTAATTTGGAAAATAAGATGAAGACATGAATAGAAAGTTGGAAATAAAATGTTAGAGATTTTATACATGCATGCCCCACACCTATTCCATGGCTCACATTGTTCCTGCCTATATATTGTATGTTATATATGTTCCACTTTATAGTTTTTATTTCATTATAACTATTTATGTGATTACAATTTGTGCTTGAAGTGGTTAAAATAAAAAGGAAATAATTTAATGGGTTCCATGTTTGAGACCTAACCACAATGCTTACTTCTTACATAACTTTATAGCCTCCCATTTTAGTTGTAAGATAAAGTAATTATTATGTGAACAATAATTGATAATTAATCCTTTTAATGGTTGGCCATATGATTGAAAGGTATATTTTATATGTTGATCTAGCTTTAATAAAAAAATTGACATAAAGTTTTCAATTGGATGATGTTTAATTTGTTAGATAAGCCATGAATGGTAAGTTGGAAATAAAAAGGTGGGAATTAATTACTTGTGGCTTTTGATTTATATAGAATATATAGACATAATAATATATTAACTGAAGTAGTTAGAGATAATATATAAAAAATTTAGGACCTCCTTTTGATAGTTTCAATAATCGCCAAGGAGAATTATCTAATCTTATAGTTGATTTAGTAAAAATAGAACTTATTAAACGTTATTGCAGAGTAACTCTTGCAATGTATGATATTTAAATGCTAAGATAAAATAAAGAAACAAACACTAAAACATGTATAGTATGAAACCCTAAGCAAGAGTGATGGATAAAGAGACTTAGTTGATCTACGCACAATCTAGAAGTGATATATGTAGGGTAAAGTGTTAAATAGGATGCAAACAACATCAGAATCTGGTCATTCAAATCATGTAACTCTTGGATACTATCGATGAGGGCATCCACAATAGGACATGAGGGGACGAGCGTTGGAGACTAGAACTAGGCACCTATGACTGCATATGAGCTTAAAGTCTTATTTTTGTAGTGTCTCGGTTGTCCCTGTTGATTGCATGATAGTCGTTATTTGATCACCGATGATACCTATAACTTGCAAAATAGAAGTTCCCCCACATAAGTGCAAAAATGCATCAAACCTAAAAATAAAAATGTAGAATGCGGATTTGGAATGACCCTGCAGAGTGAACTTATAACCAAGTGTTGCACTACATCTGAGAATCCATGTAGTTCTTGTGAGTGTGTGTATAAATTGTTCCCTAGGATGCCCTTGTGCAAGATGTACTAGATAACGGGCTAGAATATCTCAATGATGAAAATGGATGGAATAAAATGAACTTCCCCTTCCTATGTTGTGTATGCAATCCCTTTTCCCTTGAATGGATGCTAGATGGATGCTTTGAAGTGATTTAGGTGCCTTTTGAATGCAAGCTTAGGTGATAATAGTAATGTTTAGTGCTTATCCCCTCATTTTGAAAACATAACTATGTATTTATATAATTCCCTTGCTTGAATTTCATAATTGACAAATGGAAGGCTGACCCATAAGTGAAAAATATTCCCAAAATATAAACGAGACCCAAAATAAGCGAGTAAGATAAGAAAGAGTTAGGGGCACCCAGAAGGGACAAGAATGTTAGAGAAGTACTATCATGGCTAGGCGATGGTGTCTCGAAGCCATACAAGATAAATAAATTAAGACTCTTCGGGTTGTAGGGTATGTAATACCAAAGAAAAATCAAGAGACAAAGAAAAGAGGTCAAATATATTTTTCAACCACTAGTTTTCTTGTTTAGAAATCATATAAATTCTATCATGCTTTTAGGACCTAGAAATGTACCCAAGTGTGTGATTTTATGTCTACATTTTACCAAACTTTATGTTGTTGAGTGAATAATCGATAACATAAAGTAGATAAAAGATGTGAACCTTATGATCCATGTAGAGTGTGCGGCGAATAACGTGTCCAGTAGACAAGTGAAGCATGGAGTGATTGTAAAATGAAGTGTGGATACTAAGAAAGTAATGTGACCCTAGTGGTGAAGTGTATGTGTAAATATGTGCTGCTAGAACCTGTGTTTGTTAAAATAAGCTGCTCCTTGTTGCATATTAAGGACGAACTTGCAAAAGAAAAGAGAAAGAGTAGTCAAATTCGTGTATATGAAAAATCTAAGTAAAGAATGTATAAGTATGTAAACGTAGTGATAAAAGAAATTTTACACTTGATGTATAAGAGTGTAAAGGATAGAAAAATGTCCCAAAAATGTTTGAAGAGTTTTTTTGGCAATCTCATGCCAAATGCGAGGTTTTTGGGTGATCTCACACAAAGTGCAATTTTTTTGGTGATCTCACACCAAGTACAATTTTTTTGGGTGATCAAACACCAATGAGAAATTTTTGGGGAGAGAGGTCTAGTGTTAATCTCCTTCCATGATGATGTCAATCCAGTTGCAAGAGGTTGAAATACCTCCAAAACACACATAAATAACTTTGTAAATAAAAACCAGGAGTTTAAAAATAGATTTATTCTCATTTTGGAATCCACACTAATCTTTTACATCATTACAATCCTCCTTTTATTTCACGTCTACTCTAAAAACCCTAAAATGCCAAAAAAACCCTAAAATGCCAAAAAAACCCTAAAATGCCAAAAATTACCTACTAGAAAAACAACTCGGATGGGCCCCAAAATTTTTGTGCCAAATATTCCTTCATAAATTAAGGCTCACATGAAATTTTGACTTATTATAATAAGCACAACAAAAGTTATTAAAGTTCTAAGACCTAGTCAAAAGTGAAAAAAATATTCAAAGCCAATTTTAGGCCACTAGATGAAGGAATCTAGGCCTAAAAATGTTCCCAAGTGGCCATAAATTTGCACTCAAATCTTATCTTAGCAATTTACTAATGTATATCTATCACCTTGTGAAATTTCAAGATGATCCAACAATTGGATCAAAAGTTATGGTCTTCACAAGTTATGCTCCCGCATCACACAACTCTTCCCAATAAGCACCATTGTAGATGATATGTCCTTGTTTTGTTCCTTTTTCCTTGATTAGTTATGAATTATTTTGATTGTACTTGATTGTAACTAATTATTTGATATAATTGCATTTTGTAGCTTGAGGTCTGTAACTATAACTCTAGAATTGCTCTAAAGACTTTTGTTAACTATGTTGGTTTGATAAGTTGATTATATGTGCTCCCAAGACATTAGAGCCCAAGGGAGGACACAGGTACCCAGGCGCTACTTTCTAATGTTGGGAATTGGTGTTAGTGCTATATTGAGGACCCAAGTCATATTCTAGACCTGTTCTGTGACTATATTCTTGTGGTATGTGTTGATTATGTATTGTATCTCTAAGTTGTTATAGTGGTAATTTGTTCACATAATGTATGACCCCTCATTTAGGGTGCATGTGGTGAATGTAGGAGCATGTGGTCCAAAGGAGAGGACCTAAAACTAAGCTGAAATGAATACCTATAGGGGGTAGGGGATGTGCATTGCGAAACCAAGGCAGATGCAAAAAAAAAAGTAGGCTAGTAACATGTGTTAGTATAGATAAAGCTAACATGCAAGTAGAAGACAATGTAACAAGAAAGTGTGCTTACAATATGGACCGCGAAAAGAGGGTTTGAAACATGGGACATCGCTCAAAGTATCATAAGAAAATTTGGGCGAAGTGTCCAAAATCATATAATGATCACACAAGACATAGGGAATAGCCCATAAACAATAGCATACAATGGAAAACAATAGCAAGAAAATGTATCAGACAACCATGGTGGCATATAGTCCTACAAAGAAAATGCTACACATGAAGCACATGTTAGCATGTTAGAAAGATAAGTAGTATGTCATGAGCATGTATAAATCAGTGAAAAGTAAAGTGACTGTAGTGAAAAGTAGTGAAAAATATAGCAATATAACTTGTGTAGTGTATGATAGAAAAAGTAGATGCCTCCAGGAGCCTCGGTGGGACTAGTAAAATGTAAAATTCCAAACATCATTGCAGCATGTAAGAACCTGTAAGAGATCTAAATTTAATGCAAGAGACCAAGTGAGCCCGTATGTGTATATATAGACATATAATGACATACTAAGTATCTATCTAGCATAGTAAGCAAAGTGCAACATGTAAGTAATCTAAGAAAGAAAGATTAAATGCAACCAAGATATGAAAATTCATTTTATGAGTGTGATAAAATGATATGCAATGTGTTAATATGGTAGGGGAAGTGTACCCCCAATTGGTTGTGCATTAGATGAGGTTCATTTAAAAAATATCCCTTAACAATCAATAATGAACCATAAAACAAGAGTGTGTTATCAGGAAATGAGTATGTTGAGCGAATAGATGCTAAAAGGATGTACCATGAAGAATAGAGCATGATATGTAGATGATAGGAGGTTTATTTTAGAATCAGACCCTCAATTTATCGAGTATGAACCGTGGAACTAGAGTGCATCATAGGGTAATGACGATATAATGCGTGTATCAAAGGGTATGAGAATGTGTAAAGGGGTGAATAATGAGGCACATAGTGAAAAGTGTGGTAATATAATTTAGAGATAATTGAAAATGATGGTAGGAGGGAGAAAAAATGTTTTCCCCCAAGTGTGCAAGTGATAAAAGACTATCCAATGATAGTGAAGGGAAACATCCCTTCACCGATATCGAGGAGAGTAAAGGCTTGTGACGATGCTTTAAGATCGGTGGTGTGGGAGAATAAGTATGTGCACATGAAGGAGACCTATGTGGTGAAGGAGATGGTGTAAACATATATGTAAAGGGGCTTCCCATGTAGGGGACTTAGGCTGATGATGTGGGCTAAGAGACCGATGAGGACGAGAAGGTCATGAGGTAGGTTACGTGTGAATAAGAGAGATAGGTGTGGAAGGAGATTTGGATTTGAAAGGATTTGGAAGCCTCAATGCTATGAATTGTGTATCATCAAAATTGGATTGAGGTAATGGTGTTCATGGTGGAACGCCTTTGATAGTAACTAGTTGCTTGTTGTAAATGTGCTTGAGCCAAAATGGTTCATGGAAGGGAAGACCTAAGAGCATGTCACAACCTTTGATTGAAGTTTCCACAACAAAATAAAGAATCATTGTAAGAGGCCCAACTATGATGATAAGCCTAACATAACCATAGGATAGCCAAAATAAGTGCAACAAAGCATACATAGGTAGGAGCCGATGGATAGATCATAATATTGTTAACAATATATGAACCAATAAAAGCATTGATGTGCAACAAGTCCGAATTAATTGTAGCATGATAAAAATGATATGAGAATGAAATGACTGGTAGCAATGCATCAACAAAAGATGTAATGAAATAAGGAGGCCTCGATGAAGGAGGATTCATAACAAGATATGTATGAGTGGTTGAAGAATCAGTAGCTTATTGGTCATGATTGGGCAAAGGGTCTTTAAATAATTTTAGCATTTTGTTGTCATTGAGTGGCATAGAAGTGAATCGCTCAAGGATCTCAAGTGAATTGCTATTAATGAGATCTTGAAAGATATGCTTTATTTTGAAAAAAAGATCGTATGACGCCCAACACACTGGTGATAATCACATCATGCATTTTCATCATAATTGTGGCCATGGGGGTCGAGAAGGATTGAGATTGAGTGGTGGTGGAAGAGTGATAAGATTACTTTTGATAAGTTGTGGTAATAGAAATTGAGGTGCATAGAGTAACTTTCTAAAATTACATTTTGGAGGTTGCAATTGAAGCTTTTCAGGTAGAGAGATGGCATTAATAATCACCTTTTATTTGGTGACCTTAGGAGATGGCTTGAAAGTAGATTTAGCTTGAAATCGATTAAAAGATGAGGATGAAGCATTGTCATAATATTTTAATTTTCCCATAGATAAGAGTTTTCTTTCGTGTAATTTGAGAGTATGGCATAATTGATCAAAAGAGGGAGAGGTCTCAAAGATGACACTCTCTTGAAGTGGAGGTAAGATTCTTTAAACAAAAATATCTTGTAACTTAGAATCAACAAGAAAATTCATCATCTTACCTAGGTTATTCTTATAGTGTTAAACACATTTCGCTAGATGCTCATTAGACCTTTGTTTGATTTGAGAAAGTTATGCATATGATATCTTGGTGTTGATATTAATAGAAAAATGAGCAAGGAAGGAATCACAAAAATATGTAAACGAAGTTATTGAGTGAATAGGTAGATCATAGAGCCAACACATGGGATAATCTTGTAAATTCCTAGGAAATAGATTAGCTATTAGTGTATGATCATATGTATAGTCAAGACATGCCACATGAAAATATTGGAGATGCTCTTGAGGGTTGTAATGGCCATTAAATGTGATAAGATTAGGTTGAATGAAGTTGGGAGGAAGTAGATAAATATAAATGGCCGGTGAAAAGGGGTGTGAAGGAGCAATGAGGATTCAAGAGATGGAGAGGAGCGTGAAGTAGCTTGCTGAAGTTGATGGATTTGAACTTGTAGATCCTAATATACAAAAGCTAGGTCATGAGTTTTGAAGACTAACCAACTTGTGCATTATAAGTGTTAGGATGAATGAGTGGAGCGATAATAGTGGCAATCGAAGCAGGGATGTTAAGGGGTTGAGTGGAGGCCATTGCACCGAAGAAGAACCGACAAGAGGTATAGAAAAAGCATCTTTATATTTTTTAGCAGCATGTAAAGCATTGAGAACATACGGAATATGAAGCGGGTTGTACGCAACGATTTAAATTAGTGAGATTTTCTAATTGTTCTTGATCAATGTTAGTGTCCTCATCGCATGATTGTTCACTATTAGAGGTTTCAATATTTTCAAGAGGAACATTATGTGAATTAGAAAAATGATTTTCAGATTCAAACATTGATTTAGAAACCCTATGGGTAAATGGAGGAAGTTCAAAGTGCTCAAAAGACCCAAATTGAGGACGACGGGTAACATGCATAACAAGCAAGGATTTGAGTGGACGGGTTTACTAAATCATTTAATAAAAATAGAATTTATTAAACACTATTGTAGAGTAACTATTGTAATGTATGATAATCAATTGTTAATAAATAGTAAAGAAACAAGAAATAAAACATGTATAATATTAAACCCTAAGCAAGAGAGATGGATAAAGATACTTGGTTGATTTATGCGCAATTTGGAAGTAATTTGTGCAAGGTAAAGTGTTGAACAGGGTGCAAACAACGCCGTAATTGGTTACTATAAATCATGGAACTCAAGGATACTGCTTTGAAAAGGGGAATCTGCAAGTAGGAAAAGGGTGTCTCAGGCGTTAGAGACTAGAACTAGGGGCTTATGACTCGCATAGGAACTCAAAATCAAATTTTTTGCGGTGTTGCGAGTTGTTCCCTATTGATTTCTTGATAGTTTATATTTGATCTTTGATGATACCTATAACCTCGAAAAGAGAATTTTACCCGCACAATCACACAAACAACATCAAACCTAAAATAAAAAAAATATAGAATGGGGATTCGGACTAACCCCGATGGTTTCCTGAAGAGTGAACTTATGACCGAGTGCTACAATACATCTCAGAATCCATGTAGCTCTTGTGAGTGTGTACATGTAGTTCCCACATTTTCTATCCTCATCTATCTCGCTAACTTCTTAACCCATAGTTATGATTTGACATGGTTTATACATATTTTGGACATTATGTTATGTTATTTGATATTCATGGACATGTGTGGTGATTTAGGTGCATAGTGCCAATTTATCTTTGATTATTATGTTGGAAAATTTTATTAGATGTTGTGGATACTAATATATTGTTATGTTATTTGGGCCTAATTGATATATGATGGATACATAATTTAGTCACACACCTGGATGATATAGATTATTCGATTATTGATGAGAACACATGATATCATTGATATATGTATTGTAATGGCTAAAACATGTTGAATTTGTGTAAAATTGTGCATGTCTCTCATTTATGATTCCATGTTGATGTTGTGATATCATAGATTGCATGTTTAGACTTGATCGTTTACTAAGTGGTTGATTTACACTTATATTGGGTAGATGCGTTTAATGTGTGCGGAGTTACGGGGCACATCGGATCGTGGGTTTCAGGGAGGCTACGCAAATTGTGCATAAGTAGCCCATGGGGCTAAGTCCTTACCATGTTATTTGTATGAGGCCTTATTGTTTAGTTTTATTATTGGGCACTATGATTGACCCTTATTTGTAATGTTGTATGTCACATAGAATTAATTGTGATTAGGTTGTTTATTTGGTTAAGTAAACTAGGTTGGGGTACTTAATAGTCCCCACTTGAATTAAGCTTTGCATTTGTGTAAGTGTGGGTTAATTAAAGAGGATTGGGGTCACATGTGCACCCTTGAGTGGGCCCCACATCCTCTACACTTGTGCCCAAATGTGCCAAACCCAAAATTGGGCTATTTATGGCATTTTAAGTGACCCTTTTTAGTTTTGGGAGTTCACTTAGCATGAAAATAAGCCCTTGGACCCTACCTATTAGGTAGGGGGCTTAATTTCAAGGCATGCAAGGATTTTACCTCCCATTTTCCCTCTCTTTTGTCACCATCCATGTAAGATGGATTGGAGTGTGTGTGTTGTAAAAAGTTGCTCAAACTTGTCTCATATTCTTTTGGGCAATTTGGGAGAAGGCTCTTTAAAAGTGAGTTTATCTTTTCTTATTTTTAATTTGGGAATCTTTGACTTGGAGGGAAGAGAGGGTGGCACATGTCACCCCCTCATTGGTGAGGAATTTTTTTGCTTTTCTTCAAATACTCCCTCATGGGGGAGAAAGAGAACCTTGTTTGGCTTTTGTTTAGTGCTTGGAGGTTTTGGAAGATTAGAGTTTTGCTTAGACAATGAATTGGGAAAAGTTTAGAGTTTTGGAGAGCTTATGGAGGTAGGCTCTTTGATCTCACTCTATGTTATCTTTCATGTTAGATCTTAAATTGCTTATGGTTGAAATTTGTGTTTGTTTGCTTGTGTTGTTTATTGCTTGGGTATGTATTTATTATTTTCTCCATCCATCATATGGCTTGATGGATTTTGGAGCTTTATTGGGGAAGAGGGAGGGATTTTCCCTCTCAAACCTCATGGTTTGATGGGAAATCCATGTTGGTTCTTTCTATCCCCTCATATGGTTTGAGGTGGGGAAGGTGGTTCATATGGTTTGAACCCCCTTCCCCATCCTTAGAGAGGAAACCCAATGGGTTTGAAAATCCTCCCAAGGAGGATTTTAGGTGAATGGGTGGAGAAATAAGGAGGGATTGTTGTCTTGGAGGGATAAGGAGGTTTTGTGAAGAATCTTGTAAGTGTGCATCCTATGGTTGGACCACACTCTTTGGAATTTTGGATGTCTCATCTACTCTTCCCCATTTTTGAGGATGAATATGGTTTTCTCCTCTTTTCTTTGGTTGATAAATGTTTTGTTTCTTTAGTGTATAGATGGTCTTGTATGTGATATGTTGTTTATGTATCCCTTAATCTTGTGCACATTTGTGGAAGTTATCTCTCTCTCCCATGGGCTTTAGGGAGGCTAGCATGTCTTCCAACCTTTGAAAAGACATGTAATGATGCTTATAGGTGGGGTGGTAAAATAAAAGCTTTGTTCCTTTGTGCTGGAGACTAGGTGGAGGACAAGTTAGAGCCTAAAGGTTAATGATTGTTGGAGCATCCTTGGAGGCATTGTCTTGTTACGACTCTTTTCACTTTTGTAAAACGTTTTGCTTCTTGATGAGCACATGATCGTTGTAAACATATTGATGTGAGATCCTTTATAAGATTTCCATTTGGGATGTATGTATAGTACGTGGAAGCATGTGTGGTTTCAAATTTGTGTTTATCCCTCTCTTTAATATAGTTGAAGGTTGTATGGAATATGTAAATCTTACTACTCTGCATGAGAGGAAAAATCTTGTTGTATTAAGAAATTGTGCTCTTTATTTATTTATTTTTTAAAAAAACATATTAGATTTTAGCTTAAATTGTGGAATGGAGCAATTAGTATTCTTTTGTTGAAATGGAAGCATTCTTTCATGAAATAGTTCTTTCCTTGCCAAAGAGCTTATTTGTAAATTTAGGGATCTCTCCTTGACTAGAAAGTTAGATACTTGTGAGCTTAATTTCTCCTATAGAAGTGTAAAATGAAATTTTGAGATTCTTAGATAAAAGTGCATCTATATCTTGTTAATATTGGAATAGAATAAACTTAACTATTATGTTTGAAAAGAAATTTTGTTTGCAATAAAAAGTTTGTTGTTGAAGAAGGATATTACTATTTCTCCATATTGTTATTAATGCAAATTTTTATGAGATGAAAGTTATAAGGAAAACCAGGTTTAAATTAGTTCCTATTTGCATACAAGTTGTTAAATTTTTAGTATTACTTCCTAATGGAATAGTTTATATGCTAAGAATCCATTTTGAATATTATATAGTTAAAATTTGTTGTGATTAAAATCTATTCCTCATAAATGTTTTCAGATTTTAAAACATATCATTTTGTGATGTTGATTTATACTTAATTAACCCTAGTGTATGTGTCTAATTACAAAAAAAAAATCTATCATTTACGACTTATATTATTTTAATGTAATATATAATATCCATATTTTAAAATAAAATCAATATAGTCTATAAAATATAAAATATAACATATAACATATATATATATATATATATATATATATATATATATATATATATATATAAGTAAAATAACAATTTTTTTCAAAAAGGGAGTAATAGTTTGGTTCGGCCAACCGTGGCCCTATGCATTGAATTAAACCAAAAAAACTAAGTGTTTGGAGGGTCAGCCCCCAAACCTTACGCCAATCCTCACCACTCCCCAATACTCCAACCTCAAAGCCCCTCCCTGCACACCCTTCCCAACTCCAAAATACCTTCACCCACACTCCCTCCATCATAGCCACTACCAACACTCCCCAAAATCATGGTCAATCCTACAATTTTCCACCCCTAGTAAACCAAGATCTATGGATCTCCTTTTGTGGGTTCTCATTAAATTCAATTTTTTATTTTTTAATATTTAATATTTTATATAAATATAAAAATATATAAATGTGTGTGTGTGTGTGTATACGCAGATTTGCCTTCATTTCAAAAGTAAAAATGGGTATAAAAGACATACCCAACCAAAGAAGATCTTTGTTAAGGAAGCATACAAAAATATAATAATAATAAGATTATTCATCAAAAACTCCATGAATACAAAACTCCATGAATCCAAAACTCCATAGATCATTCTCAACCTGCACATGCAAGAAACAAAATTAAAAAAATGAGAAGAGGTAAAGAAAGGAAAGAAAAGATAAGGATGGATTAGGGAAACTTTAGGGAAAGTTTGAAATCAAGGGCCAAGATTAGATTGATCATAGGTCTCACATTAGATCCTACACAACTTTTAAGTCATGGGTTTTTGTGGGATTAGGAAATAAAATTAAAGAAGTGTGTGTGGGGAAAATTAAATAAAAGAGGGGAAACTAATTAATTTTAGAGGGTGTGTAAACTTTCTAATGTGACCCTAGCAAATGTTTTGTAGGGTAAACATGATAATAGAAATAAATAATTAAAGTTGGGTTTGGACTAGTAGTTAATTTAATTGGGTAAATTAAATTAGTATAAAATAATTAATAACATAATCGGGTAAGGATAGTAATTGCTTATACTTTTAAAAAAATTACCCAAAATTTTAACTACAATTTGGTGTGTTTTTCAATGTTCTAAGGCAGGGAATTACAGTATAGAAATTGTGCCCTAGGATGTCCTTGTACAACATAGACTAGATAACTGAATATACTTTCTCAATGATGCAAATGTGTGGATGGAATAAAATGAACTTCTTCATATGTTGTGTATGCACAGTGTGTAATCCCTTGTCACTTGAATGGATACTAGATGGATGCTTTGAAGTGCTTTAGGTTCCTTTTGAATGCAAGCTTGGGTAGTAATAGTAATGCTTAGTACTTACTACCTCATTTTGAAAACATAACTATGTATTTATATGATTACCTTGTTTGAATTTTATAATCGGAAAGCTGGAAGGATGACCCACAAGTGAAAAAATGCCGAAAATATAAAAGAGACCCAAAAGAACTAAGTAAGATAAGAATGGTTCAAGGGCCCCGGAGGGGACATGAGTGCCTCGGTGTTTACGTCTGGTAGGGTGATGGTGTATGAAGCCATAAAAGATAAATAATTCAAGAAACAAAATGAAACAAAATGAAACAAATGAGAAGAGGAAAATAAAGGAAAGAAAAGATAAGGATGGATTAGGGAAAATTTAGGGCAAGTTTGAAATCAAGGGCCAAAATTAAATTGATGCTAGGGCCCACATTAAATCCTACACAACTTTTAAGTCATAGGATTTTGTGGGATTAGGAAATCAAATAAAAGAAGGGTGTGTGGGGGAAAATCAAATAAAATGGGGGAAAACTAATTAATTTTAGAGGGTGTGTAAAATTTCTAAGGTGACCCTAGAAAATGTTTTGTAGGGTAACCATGATAGTAGAAATAAATAATTAAAGTTAGGTTTGGACTAGTAGTTAATTTATTTTGGTAAATTAAATTAGTATAAAATAATTAATAACAAAATCGGATAAGGATAGTGATTGCTTATACTTTTAAAAAAATTACCCAAAATTTTAACTACAATTTGGTGTGTTTTTCAATGTCCCAAGGTAGGGCATTATAGTATATAAATTGTGCCCTAGGATGTCCTTGTTCAAGTTACACTAGATAGCGGAATATACTTTCTCAATGATGCAAATGTGTGGATGGAATAAAATGAACTTCCCCTTCATATGTTGTGTATGCACAATGTGCAATCCCTTTTGCTTGAATGGATACTAGATGGATGCTTTGAATTTCTTTAGGTGCCTTTTGAATGCAAGCTTGAGTGGTAATAGTAAAGCTTAGTGCTTAGTCCCTCATTTTGAAAACATAACTATGTATTTATATGATTCCCTTGTTTGAATTTCATAATTGACAACTGGAAGGATGACCCAAAATTGAAAAAATTCTCAAAATATAAAAGAGACCCAAAATAAGTGAGTAAGATAAAAATGATTTAGGGGTGCCCAAAGGGGACATGAGTGCCTCGATGCTTTCGTCTGGCAAGGTGCTAGTGTACGAAGCCATAAAAGATAAATAATTTAAGTTGCATCTGGGTTGTAGGGTGTGTAAGACCAAATAAAAAGTAAGAGACAAAGAAAAGTGTCCAAATATAGTTGTCAACCACTAGTTTTCTTTATTAGGAATCATATAAATACTAACATGCTTTTATGACCTAGAAATGTACCCAAGTGCGGGATGTTGTTTCTATAATAGTTCAACATCCTAATTTTGTAACATTGTTTCTTAGTCGAGAAGGAACATTCCAACCTTCATGGTATCGCTATTGCGAACTTTGCAATTGTTTAGTATTCAATATAATACTAAATCTATTTAAAAATTACAAAAAAATTTAATATATTTGTTGTTATATGCGAAAAGAAAGGAACAAATAATTGCCAACCAAAAGTGATCGAGGCGAAGTACAAACAAAAGTCTTGTTTCATTAATTTTCAACGCATGTATTTCTAAAATGTTGAGCCATCATGCTTAATGCATAATCTCGATGGTATGTGGGGATTTGAAAGTACACTCTCCAAATTTTCAAGATACCAAATGATTTAAACTAAAAATTGAAATAAATCTTATTGCATAGTAACTACTGTAGTAAATGATGTATAAGTACTAATATACGGTGAAGACACAATCAAATAAGCATGTAAATGTAAAAACCTAAGCAAGAGAGAGAGATGAAGGATGACTTAGTTGATTTCACATAATGTGGAACTGATCTAGGTAAATGAAGGGATGAAACAAAGCGTATATAGTTTCATTAAAGTTCGTTGGAGGTTACGGAACTCAAAAAAACATAGGAAAGGGGTACCCACTGTAGGGCAAGAGCGCTCGGGTGCTAATGACTGGATCTGGGCACTGGTATCTACGTAAATGGTTAGGATCTAATATATTCTATTTCACAAGTGGTTTTGGTTGATTCTTGTTTGTCATTTGAGATTCGCTCCTTGATCACTTAAGGTACATATACTTTACAAGAAAGAAGTTCACCTACACATACCCACAAACCACATCAAATTTAAAAAGGAAAATACAAAATGGGTAGTCAGAATGACCCTGATAGTCACCCGAAGAGTGAACTTGCGACCTAGTATTGCACTACATCTCAGAATCCATGTTACATGTGTGTGTGTGTATAAATGATGCCTTTGTGCAAGTTGCACAATGATAATAGGCTAGATATAGAATGTACCAAATATATAGAATGTGTGAGATGGAATAGAATAGACTTCCCCTCTTATATTGTGTATACATAATATAGGTGTGTGGATTTTGAGTTTTCTACTATGTATATGATGATTGTTTGAAATCCTGAAAGTTGGGGGAGTAAATAAACTTATCAACTCATAACCATTTTAGTTTTGCATGCTTATCCATTTCCCTCAGAGAGACTAAATGACCTTTGTACTCTAAAAACTCAATGCATTGTGATTGCATTGAGGATAAGTATGAATTGGCTTTTTATTGCGTCCTCGCTTATATAAAATTCACACTTTTTCCTACTTTGTATACTAACAATGGACCTCCTATACTACATTCTACTATAAGATAGAAGCGTATTTTATTGATATTGCATAGTTTCAGACTTTGACCCTTTGGATAATACTAAAGACCAGTTAACTTTCTACGTCATGGTGGCTCAAATCATTAATCTGTATTTTCTCTCTAATAAAGATTGTGTTACATATTTCAAATAGACTTAAAATTTTGGATGTATTAAACAAAATAAAAGGAATGAAAAACTCTTATATTTTTGTTTGAAAATGATTATGATAATTCTATCTTAGGGACTATATGTCTACTCAAATTCATGTATTGATAAGGAAAGAGTTTGCATCAAGCTACATTTTCATATTAATCCTCGACAGGAATGGGTGTGTATGGACTCCTTCCACTTAGTGAGGCATTTCATGAAGGATGTTGTTGGTATCTTCTTTGGTTCTTCATCAAGAAATATGAGAACTGAAATGGAATCAATGAGTGTGTGAGTTAATACACCTTTTCTTTTTGACAAATAACATGATCTAGAATTGCATATGATTCTTGCAATGATTGTGGGACTGCTGGAGTAAGACCCACTAACTTATATCAGAAATGAGACTTTTAATTAAGCTAGGTTTAGTCACCGTACATGCCTTAAGGCTTATCATGACAAGCACCCATTTAGTATTCACTCAAAGTGACTAAATGACCTATGGAGTATGAAAACTTTGTGCATTGTGACTGCATAGAGGATAAGTCTGAATTGGCTTTTTATTGCATTTTCCTATAAAATTTGTACACTTTTGATCTACTTTATATACTGACAATAGACTGTCTATGTAGGATTCTACTATAAGGTAGAAGCATATTTTTTCGTTGCACAGATTTCATTCTTAGGAAATAAAATTCCTAAACCCACGTAAGAAGATTGAAGAAAGAAACAAAATACGAGGCTACCTCTTATGCAAAAAAGAAATGGAAAATTCACGGTATCTATTACAAGTACAATAGCTTCAATATGATGATTTATAAACAAGGAATTATGATTTCTATATGAGATATTAAAATGGATCTATACCATTGAAGGGTTGAGAAATAGAAATCCTACACCCAACTCAGAAGATTCAAAAGAAATTAAAAAGAAGAGGTTTACATCTTCGGTTAAAAAATGGCAAATAATCTATCTAAAACCATATTAAATATAATCTATTGCATTTACCTATTGCAAAGCATGTAACCTATCCAAAACCAAATTAAATATAAAATGGATCTTTAGCTATAAATTGATTGAAAAATACGAATCCTAAACTTAACTCATAAGATTCAAAAGAAACCCAAAAAAAGGCCAAAACAGAGGTTTCCCTCTTCGTCTCAAAATGGCAAATCAGCCAATTTTTACCAAATTTGACGCATACAATCTAACACTGAATTAATCAAAGGATGTCAACAAACATGATCTGAAGTGGTAAATCTATGGGACTCTTATAACATTCTCTAGTTAAAATCCTTAATATATGGTTAATCAATTGTAGTAACAACATACATAAAAATAGAAGGCCAAATATCTTGAGACAAAACCTAGAAGAAAGAAATTAAATACACAGTGCCTCCTCAAAAAAGAAATGGAAAATTAGCGGTATATATTACAAGTACAATAGCTTCAATATGATGATTAGGGTCCTTTGTATGATCATATCCTTCGCTCCCTTACTCCCTATATAACCTGAGCACACCGAGGAGCATTATACCCCCCTCTGCGTAACCACCACCCAATCCCACTAACGAGATGCGGCGAGTTGACCTCGTTGTTTTTGTTTCCACACATTTACCCAAAAATAAAAGTACCCTTGAAAATTGCTATGGTTGTTAGACAAGCTTCCAGGTCGTGAGAGGGAATGGATGAAATCTCACCAGGGCATTGCGATAGACGATATCAAATAATGTAGCTAATATGTCTTTGTGGGGCCACATTACGTTTTTGGGGTCATGTTTATCTTATGGCTTTGAGCATGAAAATGTTGTAGTCTCATAACGGGAGTGAGAAGAGGCATGATGTCAATATTTTTCATGGGATTGCTTATATTAGGCTTTGTTTCATTATTCGTAGACAATTTTTCTTTGCTTTTGTTATAAGTTTCCTTACAAGAATACTTCTTGATGTTGGGGAAATACGTAAAGATGTTAGATTTTGGCATGATTCGTGAAGATCGATGAAAAGTTCAGTCTCATTTTCCACACGGTTTATCTTCCCTAATCAAAGTAATAAGGGAGAACCTAAATCTGGTTGTCCATTGTCATTCACGTGTCTTTGTAACATAGATGTTTGATATGGTGTATCCTTGTGCCTATAATTAGTAGTATCAAGCAAGGTTTGATTTTTTATATCTTATTTGTGTGGTTTGATGATTTGGCATATTATTTGATGTGTTATGCAAGGTTTTGTATAAAAGGTCAATCTTTGCCACCATATTTTATTTTATTTTTGTCTTTTGTGGTTGATCTTGGCATTAGTAAAATATGAATGGATTTTCCACTTAAATGACATTTTTTCCACATGGTTCATTGCATCTCTTCTCAATAAATATTTCTTTTAGATTTCTTAATTTATTTATGTCGCACATGTTTTACAATTTGATAACCAAGTACAATTGGTGATTGATTTACACTTATCGTTACATTTCTTAAAACTATCTTTACGTTTGAAAGAGAAACGGAATGTATAAATTACGCACATAAAATAACAACTAACAAAAATAAAATAAAGAATTGCAAATAAAACATATTATTGCAAACTCATATCAACACTTCTATGCATATATTTATTCTTCTAGTTCTAGAGCTTCGACTCAATACAATCTCTCTGAATGTGTTTGATATATATCAAAACACTTACAATTACCTCTAATAAATAGATGGCTTCATCTAACAATAAAACACCCAACTCTTAAAAATAGAACTAAAAAGCACATGATTTTGTGCAATACAAAGCTTTTGATTTATTTGTTTTATTAGCTTTTCCTAAAAGTAGGAATCTAAAAGTGAACTACCTAAAAAATAAAAGCATGTAAAAACAAACTGCTTTTTACTTTTCTTGGGGAAAAATTAAAATGTTTTTTCTAAAACACC
Organism: Taxus wallichiana var. yunnanensis; assembly: GCA_018340775.1. NCBI lineage: Eukaryota > Viridiplantae > Streptophyta > Pinopsida > Cupressales > Taxaceae > Taxus > Taxus wallichiana. The sequence continues at coordinate 515,284,666 of CM031236.1, read as the reverse complement.
CTCTTAATTTTGACATTCAAACTATTATTCTTCTGGAGCTAAGTGGGAACTTCCAGATCTAACATATTCCTGATCACAAACTCCCAAACAAGTTCTCAAATACTCAAAACTTTATTTCCCAAAGCTTTCATAAAGATATCAGCAAACTGATCTTCAGATATTCAAAATTCAAGAAATTTCTTTTTTGTTAACCAACTCCCCGATGAAGTGATACCTCATGTCTATGTGCTTTGCTCCTCTTGTGAAAAACATAACTTTTAGACAATGTTATTGTTGAATTGTTGTTACAAACAATCTTTCAACACTCTTCTCATCCAAATAGCCTGGCATACTACTACATACTCTACTTTTACTGAAGATAATATGACTATGGGCTACTTCTTCGATGCCCATGAAATTATGCATGTTCCAAAGTGAAAAGCATAACCGAATGTGCTCTTTCTGTCATCAATACTTCTAGCATTGTCACTATCTATGTAACCTATGAGTTTGAACTCATCTGATGTTGAATACAAAATTACATGATTCTTAGTTCCACATACATACCTCAAAATAATTTTTCTATCTTGCCAATGTGAATATTTTGGAGATTCCATGAACCTTGAGATGAGGCTCACACCATACATAATATCTAGCCTTGTGGCGTCAAATACATGAGACTTCCAACTAGTCTTTTGAACAATGTTGGATCTACAAATGATCCGTTGTCATCTTTTCTTAACTTTAAACCTACTACAATAGGTGTTGGCACTGACTTGCAATTCAACATGTTAAATATCTTCAAAACATCATTAGCATACCTTGTTTGTGAAATAAAAACTCCAGACTTCTAATTGTTGAACTTCTATGCCCAAAAATAGTGCATGAGGCCTAGATCTTTTATCTCAAATTCTTTCTTCATAGCTGATCTAAATGAATTTGTAGATAGATTTCTAGTGATGATTAAATAATCCACATATAAACAAACAATCAAAATTTTACCTCGCTCATTGATCTTGATGTATAAGTTAGGCTCAATGTTGCTCCTATTGAAACCATTCTGTATCAAATAAGAATCAATCTTGTTGTACCAAGCCCTAGGTGCTTGCTTGAGACCATCGAGCACTTTTTAAAACTGTATACCTATCCCTCATGACCTTCGATCTCATAACCTTCTAACTGATTCACATAAACTTATTCTTTAAGCAAACCATTCAAGAATGCTGATTTTACATCTATCTGATAAATAGGCCATTTTTTTGAGTTGTAATTGCTAAAATCATTCTTACCATGTCCAAACGTTCTACGATTTGCAAATGTATCATTGTAATATACTTCATATTTTAGTGAAAAACTTCGCAACCAACCTTGCTTTATATTTTTGTACTTTATCATCAACAGTATATTTGGTCTTGTAGATCCACTTCACTTCTATCACGTCCTTTCCTTCTGGAAGATCTACCAATTCCCATGTCTGATTCTTATTTATGGCGTATATCTCATCATCCATGGTTTGAACCCAAAATTCACTTTGTTTATAGCCTTTTAAAGCAAATTGGATCTATAGCTTGAGAAAACAATGCAAAAACTGAAAAAGCATTAGTTGTATCAACATTATAAATCTCACTAAGACTCCTTGTTTTCTATTACAAAGGGCTATCTAATGATGGAATATTTTGTACTGAAGGAGTAGCTTCTAGTGTTATTTTTGGTGTCTTCTGGATGGATGAAGATGCCTGAAATCTTGAAGATATCCTAGATGTAGATGGAGGTGTACCTTGTGCTACAACTTGTGGTGCATGTCTAATATTCGAAGAAGATACAATACCTTGCTGCTCCATGTTTTCATCTGACATATCATCATGAGTAATAGTTGTTGTTACACTGACTATTTTCTCAATACTTCCATCCCATGCCTCATTTTAAAAAAACTATACATCTTTGTTGATTATGACCTTTCTGGTAACTAGATTGAACAACTTGTAAGCTTTTGTATTCTCTGAATAACCAACAAATATGCACTTTTCTCCTTTATTGTCTAACTTCTTCCTTAGCTCATCAGGCACATGTGCGTATGCCACAACCAAAAATTCTAAAATGAGAAACATTTTTTTCCTCTTATTCCAAGTTTTTTGAGGAACCATGTTTTGAACAATTTTCATTGGACACTTATTTATGATGTAAACAACAGTTGCTACTGCTTCTTCCCAATACTCATTTGAAAGATGCTTTTCCTTCATCATAATTCTCGCCATCTCCATGATGGTTCAATTCTTTCTCTCTTCCACCCCGTTCTGTTGTGGTGTATACTTGGAAGTAAACTACTTGTATATACCATGATATTTGCAAAAATGTAGAAAAGCATTGGAAACATACTCACCTCCTCTATCTGTCCTCAGAACTTTGATGTAGTACCTACTTTGCTTTTCCACTAAAGCCTTGAACTATTGAAATGTATCAAAGGCATCTGATTTGTGTCTCACAAATTACACTCATGTCTTCCTTGTATATTCATCAATGAATGTCATAAATTATGAGCAACCTGTAATAGAATTTTTTTACATCGGTCCACATAAATCTGAGTGAACAATTTCAAGTGGTGCACTTGTTCTTTTTGTTTTGCCAACTGGGAAGGACTCTCTATGTTACTTCCCCAAAATACAACCTTCACAAACTCTATTTGATTTTTGAATCAAAGGTAAACCTTTCACCATATTTTCTGTGTAGTAAATTCAAACCACCAAAGTTTAAATGACCAAACTTGAGATGTCATAGCCACGATTCATCTTTTTCAACTGACTGGAAAGTTGATTCAATATCCTTAACTCCGGGTTGTTCGTAGTATGAGCTTCGATGTGGCTGGTATAATCTTCAAAGGAAACATTATGTTCTTGTCATCTTCACTTTAGCAATCACCTGGGTACTTGGAGATTTATCCACAATCACACATTCATTGTATTCAATGTAAACTATGTATCCCTTTTATACCAATTAAGCAATGCTTATAAGATTATGCTTCAAACCTGCAACATAATAAACATCATGCATAATCTTTTGCTTCCCCTTTTTGTTAGAATGTTTATTGTTCCTTTTCCTTTTACAGTCACTATATTATTATTCCCAAGGGTAAATTTTGACTTTACTAACTCATCCAAATTAGAAAATAAATCTAAGTTACCTGACATGTGATTACTGCAACCAGAATCCAAATACCATACATCACTAGGACTCTCTTGGGATAGATTACACTCAATAGGTGATGCTTTGGAAATATTTGTGCATGCAATAAACATGGAGCTTGGAGTAGAGCTCCCAACTTGGTTTTGATTATGCTTGTTTTGATCATACTACTTTTTCCTACATTCAAAAGCATAGTGCCCATATCTCTTGCAATAGTGACACTGCACATGCGATTTATCTTGTCTCTGACTTGAAAAATGATTATGATTGTGCTCTTGACTATGTCCTCTTCCACTTGAGTTTGATGGACCACTACTACATCCTCTAGATGAACTTCTTCCTCTGCCTCTAGGGCTGAAATTTCCTCTTCCTCTTCCATGATTTCCTAATACCTGTGATGAAAAATCTTGATCTACAATTGCATGTGATCTATTCAACCTCTGTTCATGATTTATTAGTGATGCATGCAACTCATCAATTGAAAATTGACTTAGATCCTTAGTTTCTTCAATAGAAGCTATCAAAAGATCAAAAATTTCAGGAAAACTTCTAAGCAATTTTTCAATAATCCTTCTGTCCTCAATAGTTTCACCATGAGATTTGATTTGATTGACTAAACCAACTACAAAAGTAAATAATGATTCTACAAAATTTGAATCTTTCATTGACATATTTTCAAAATATCTACGAAGTAACTATAGCTTGGTGGTTTTTACTTTCTCTTTACCTTGATACGCAACTTGGAGAGTTTCCCACGCAATTTGTGATTTTCTTGGTTATTGCCACTTTGGGTAGGATTCTTTCATGCATGGCTTGATGAATGAAGAAAATATCTTTTCCATCTTTCTTTCTTAATTCCTTCAAAGTGTCTTTCTCTTCTTGTGAGAGTGTGTTATATGTTGTTGCATCTGCGAGGTCTGTGTACCCATTCTTTACAATTTCCCACACATCTTAGGATCTGAATAGTGCCTTCATGGTTAATGACGAATACTCATAATTCTTTCCTGTAAATTGTGGTGTCTGCAAACTGGATGTAAAATCCATAACCTATTATCAATTAGAAACCTATTGAAAAAATTCATGCTTTAATACCAATTTGTAGAAAATAGGCACATAAACTAACAACTAATAGAAATAAAATAAAGAATTGCAAATAAAACATATTATTGTAAAATCACATCAGCACTTCTATGCATATATTTCTTCTTCTAGTTCCAGAGCTTCACTCAATACAATCTCTCTGAATGTGTTTGATATATCAAAACACTTACAATTACCTCTAATAAATAGATGACTTCATCTAACAATAAAACACCCAACTCTTAAAAATAAAACTAAAAAGAACATGCTTTTGTGGAATACAAAGCTTTTGATTTATTTGCTTTAATAGCTTTTCCTAAAAGTAGGAATCTAAAAGCGAACTACCTAAAAAGATAAAAACATGTAAAAACAAACTGCTTTTTGTTTTTCTTGGGGCAAAATTAAACTATTTTTTTCTAACATGAAATGTGTGGTTTTTAATATACTATCTCAATTCTATTTGAAATGGCATCGGATTTTTCTTGTTTACATATGAAATGTGGGTATTAGGTTTTCTAATTACAAAGAGAAAATTTAATTGAAGCTTGATCTTTGTGAAGGAGGCTATCTAAAATTTCTTGAATTGGTAGCATTTTTTAAAAGCCTTTTCAAAAATTTGAAAATCAACATGCAAATGTTTTGGAGATCCTATTTTATAGAGAAATATTTATATAATTCCAATAAAAATTCATTTTCTATAATGAATCCTTTCAATTGCATTAATATAAGTTGGGAAACAATGATAACACATTCTCTTATTAGATGATGGTCCATGGGTGTTTTCTTTCCCTTTATGTCACTATTTCCCGATTGCTGTCATAAATTTAAAAAAATTGTTAGACACAAAATATATGCACTTGGATACATTTCTAGGTCCTAAAAGCATGCTAGCATTTACATTATTCCTAAGAAAGAAAACTAGTAATTGACAACTCCCCTTAGCCTTTTTTTTTCTTCTACACTTTTATTGGCTTTACGCATCTTGAACTCTTGCCAATATTTGACTATTTTATATTTTTATGGCCTTAGACACTAATGCCCGGTCAGGACACTATCACCAAGCACTCATGTCCTCCTAGGCGCTCATGTCCCTCTTTACATATTTTCTTATCCTTTTAGACCCCTTTTTCTTCTTAATTACTTTTTACTACTTTGGGTTGGCCTTTTAGTTCTTAATTACGAAATTCCAACAACAAAATCATATAAATACATAGTTATCTTTTCAAAATAAAGAACCAAGCATTAAACATTACATACACCTAAGTTTACATTCAAAGGCACAAAGAGCATCAAAGGCATCCATCTAGCACTCATTCAAGGGAAAACGGTTACATCAAGATCGGTGTTTAACTTCCCATGATCAATTCTTGGCAATTTTAATTGAAGGACTAGGTGATCAGACAATGCACAACCATCAATGCATTACTTTGGCCAAAGTTATCCGTCATGAAGGTTACAGATAAACTCAAGATAGCACACTAGTCTTATGCATTTTAAATCTTCTTCCACCTCACAACTATCCCTTACACAGTTATCTAGATCTTAAAGTTTGTATTTACTTTATTTCTAATTAAACTTATCTTGCAAGAGTTCATATTGAGATAGATGCCAAAGGTCAACTAGGATCATTATGAGATAATTAGTACATTCGTTATGCTGAAGTGTAACTATTCATCATTCTGCATGTACTTATCCCTCAATATGCCTAATCGATCTGTTCATGTATTTACCTTCCCATGTTTCTTTGATCTCTCCTCTTACTCTTATCATTTTCAAGCATTTAGGTATTGTAAGCCCTTTTTTATTTTTAGTAAACTTATCTAAAAGATTTAGGTATATATTTTTTTGAAGTGTTATTCACTAGCGTAGGGATAATAATTAATCTCCTCCCATTAGTCATTTAACCAAATTCATTATATATAGTCTGGGCTTATTTAAAATAATTAACATCCATTTAATTACGCCACTAGTTAGTTGTTTAATTAGAAATTAAAAGACACTTGAATGTTATGATAGTTGATGGGTGTCGTTATTCCCTTCATTTAATCAACTTCTTGTTGATGTCATATCAAACCAGGTGTGTCTAAAGCTATATGTAACAAGAGTAATTTTATTGATCTAGTAGTTGGTGTTGTTATTTTTGTATTTTTCGGGGATCTCTTCAATGTCTTAAGGATTTCTTGGTAAAACATTATTTAAATCAAACTATGAAAACTTCTTTGAAAGTAAACACACTAAAAGCTTTGCCAGAAAGGAAACACACTATGCAGAATGGAAACACACTTGCTTCTGAAAGTAAACACACTCAATTTAGAATACTTGAAAATAATTGCAAGAAATATAAGAAACTATCTAAACACTTGTAAGAACAAGTATACAATAGAGTTTAATGAAAGAATTAAAACAATACGAATTAACAGATCTAAGTTCTTTCTTAGAAGAAATATAAATACCAAATAAATGAATATCCGGTCCTTGGGGAGTGGGCCCTTGCTCCTCCTCGAATCATGATTTAACAACTCGGAATTCTCTCAAATAGGAATGGCTATTTTATTGATAAAACATTCGAGTATTACAAAACATCTTTGGATCTAAGTACTTAGTCTATATTTCTCTTCTATGTTCTATTTCTATCTCATATCATATTCTATATGTTATCTATCTACTACGGGTATGTTTTTATATACATTTACAATCACATTCATCTCAACGATTATGATGAAATTGAATCATACTAAAAATAGATGCCGAGTCGATTGCGGTTGATCGAATATATTTGTAAGATAACTCTCCACTGGATATGCATTCGAAATCTTCTCATCCTTTCCTGATTGAAAGGGTCGTAGATGCAAAATCTCTGGATGTGGTTAGAATAGATAACTCCCATCGGTTCCAGAACTTCAGAGAAGTTCCAGAACCATAGGAAATCATTAAGGTTCAACACCGTGAGAGTTCCAGGAGCTATACACCGGAGTTCCGAAACTAAGTCCAAAAATTCCAAAACTAAATACTAGAGTTCTGAACTAAGTCCGAAAGTTTTGGAACTAGATGATGACTGTGTGATGGAGTTCCAGAACTAGCTTGGAAGTTCCAAAACTAAGTTGTGTGGGAACAGATGTTGCTGAAAACATATTGAACGCTTCCTGCTTCATTTCCTCGGTGATTAGACATGCCTTATTACAAACCGAATTTCAAACACACACTTCATCAGAATTCTAGAGATTTTAACATTATAATCGCAATCAATCAAAAGACAAACAATTACATCCTAACTCATATCAGATTAACTAAAAGTCACACAATGCAATCAAACTTAATAAAAAGGAGAGTAAAATGAGATCATATATTATACATAAATCGGACATAGTATGGCCTCAAATCAATATTTGTCCATTTATCGGCTACGCAAATTGATAATTATTAAATAAATATAGCCTTTAGCTAACTCTCACATAGTGAGGTTTGGATATTAACAAAGGATCCAAGATCCCAACAATTACAGTCAAAATCCTAGGATATCATCCTTCTACAAATTGAAATTCAGGTATCTCATTTAGTTCCAGGCTACGATAAAACTTCACAACACATGAGTTTCTGCATATCCCCATATGACGGCTAATTGTCCTACAAGACTGGAGTATTGGTATGATGTCAGTTCCAAATGAGCTGGCATGAATATTTCCTCCATTTTCTGATGCAATTATGTAATGAAATATGAAAATATATCCATGGTGTTTTATCAACAAGCACATTGTAATACAGCTGAGAATGTATTACAACAAGTTTTCCATAAAGATACAACTATGGATGCACACTAATAGAACAACCAATTTCTATTTCAGTGATCATGTATCCCTCTAATCACAAGGATCAAGACATCCTTATTTCAATTTCAAACAATAAATATTCAATGTTTGAATTTTACATAAACCATAGGAACGATATGATTAAGAAGAGTAGATTTAAAAAAACTACCATCACAAGAGAGTAATCAAGCCATAATCGTTCGGTATCCAAATTCATGTTATAACTACAAGCAAATCATGCTTTACATAGTACAGATTTTAAGTGTTATTTTTCTTTCCTTCCAATCAATGATCAACTTAACAAAACTGTCCAAAATCATCATTACCAAAAACCAATCAAACATATCCTTTCTAGTTAATGAGCAGCTCATCATATCATCCAAGAACATCATTAACAAGGAAAATAAAACATATTATTTCCAGTTAATGAGAAGCTCTACAAAACATACAAGAACATCATTAATAAGGTAAATAAAATGCATTATTTCAGTCGTGAGCAACTCAATAAAATGTCCAATAACATCATTTTAACATGAAAAAAACATATTATTTCTAGCCAATGAGGAGCTCAATAAAATGTCCAATAACATCATTAACAAGGAAAATAAAACGTATTATTTCAAGCCAATGAGCAGCTCAATAAAATGTCCAATAACATCATTTTAACATGTTCTTTCTAGTAAATGAACAACCTAAAAAGAAAACCCATAAACCATATTTACCCATACACCACAGGCCTATAATGTTGAAGTCGATTTGCATACACAAGATAACAATATGCTTCAAAAACTTCTTCCTACAAATTCCTATAAAATCCATTACAATTTTTTTCAAATTCTAAAAAGGAAAAGAACTAACGGCAAATCGTATTGCACATACCCAACACATTTTTATTCCAGCAATAATATTTTTACATTATGATTATTAAAATCCAAAGCAAATATATCGGGAAAAATGCAAAAATACGGGAAAACGTAGAAGTACCGGGAAAACATTTGCACACTACCCAAAATCACTTTGCTCATACAAATAAAGTTTTGTTTGACTGTAATAAAAACCCAGAGGTAGAAATCGATTTGGAATACAGGAATTGACTTATCTCAACAAAAATCGACATGGGTATCCATGCATCCAACAAAAAAAATAGCAAAGTTCGATTTGGAACACACAACTTCACAAAAATGTTTTCCTTCTTCTAGTATAGAAATACCCAACTCCCTCTTTTCTTTGGGTACAATTTATTTTTATACAAAGAAGAAATCTTAACAATTTTTTTATTTTTGCAGATCCAAACCAAGAACCCCATCTATGTTTTGGGTTTAGCTGAATCCACACAAAGAAAACTAAAAAAACAAAATCCATCGATTTCCTTTTCAAATTTTACATTCATTCCTCCAAACAAACAAATCAAAGGTTATCCACAAATTCCATTGATTGCCATTAGAACAGAATGCATATTTCCACAATTTTTACTAAATAATGCAGCAGAGAAGGGAGAAGATATTCATGCCTGGAAAGAAAACCAAAATCAACAACCTCCTACTCTTCCATCTCCCACAAGTTGAATCCCTCCTTCCTCCAAAACTCGCGCATATCTCCCAGAAGGGAAGAGTGAAAATAGGCAAAGGAAAAAGAAAAGAAAATAATATGAAAGAAACTTTAGTTGGGCAGCTTATTGAGGAAGTTTTGGGCTTCCCAATGCTGGCACATGCATCAAATGCATGCCACATACTTGGTGCCATGTGAAGGTGTTTCACTTAATGGTTACCCAACTTAATGGTTAATGTTAAATTTAATCATCGTAATTGTAGTGCCCACATTTTACGCACCCAAAATACAACAGTAAAAATACCAGGATAATTTTTTTACTTACATTGTTCATTACACACAACACAACACAGGCTCTAAGTACAGAAACTCAACTCACATACGACAACCACATAAGTCATCGACTCACATAGACCCATGACAATGCCATATACTGTTTATACCACACTTTTCCAAAAGAACGAATACTAGCAATGACCCAACCACAAGAAACATGACTTCAGGAATGGCGAACCCACAACACATCATTTCTTTAATTGCATCTTAGTTACGATTAACATTCTAAGAACATTATTGTGCAAGGATAGTTTTCTTTTTTTTTTTTTTTCCATCTACAAAATCTTAAGTTCATTCCACATTGAATTTACAGTTCGTCCATTTTAGGTTGGCTTCATTTATGCATCACAGAAATTTCCGTAACTTACTTGCTTATTTGGCACAATTCGAATCACATTTCTAGTACTTAATTATCTTGTTCTTATGTTAAGGATATGCTTCTCAAACGTTTATTTAATGTTTACAAATTTACCCTTGCTACACAAGTGGATTTACGTGATGACAAGGTGAAATCTTGGGATTAAGGAAGACATAGATTCGAGATAGCTTTTTCCCCAAGAACATCCTTCGATCATGGAATAGTTATTTCACTACCATTATTATTATAGTTCAATAATTTGTTGAATTCCAAATTTGATTTTTATATGTATATCTTTTGTTTTCTCGACGTTTGGCCACACCAAGGTAATTTATATTCTTTGCAACGCATGAAAAAGTTTAATTAAGTTATAAGGACTCCAAAATTGACCTTAATCCTAATCTCCAATCTCGTGTGCAGCATTATATGATATGCTCTTACATCGCACTAAGGTCTCATTCTTAGCATCGTCTTAAAACTAAAGAGTTACGACAACACTTATCTGACATCTTAAGGAAGTACATGGTTAGAAGCGTATAAAAATACACATGAACACAAGTGATCTATGTTCACGAAGATCCCATATCTTTGCATTGCATGATTCCGCATAAGCAATATTCTTTATTCCTTAATGCCATAAAATGACATAACAAGGGATTAAAGGACCAGATTACAATTTTCTAAGGTTCTCTAGAATCAACATCTTTCAACTCAATTTCGTATGCAAGGAGTTAAATTATAGTTTTCTACCCACAAGTTAACATACAAAATCCACTAGGGTTTAGTTTAATTATAATATGCACCTAATGATCTACGCCTCCACTATATATGATTTTAAGGCAAGCGGACATATTTATACTAAACCACCTTCAAGAAGATACCAAGATGTTATTTTGATAGAAACCAAGGTAGCACCGTTTAGTCGTTCCTTCGAACAAGGACTCATAAGGTGACTTCCAAAGTGGTCTTCAACACTCAACCTAGTGTCGGACCTGAAGAGAGGGCATTCTTCTCGCGATTACCAAAACTAGAAGGAAACCACATACTCTGGATAAAGTTAGACCATGACATTCCTAAAATATGGGTTCACGACAATGATGCTAAACATAATGACTATGACGGTAAACTCCAACTAGGGTTTTATTTACCTAACCTAGAGTGTTCCATCGAGTGCAAAGCTTAAGTTCATTCTATAGTCTTAAATTTCTTATATGGTAAAAAGGATCACACATGCAGGCAAGTTATGCATGAATATTTTATTAAGGTTGAGTGTTTCGATTAAAAACTCTTTATTACGTTTACAAGGTAAGAATATAACCCAGTAATTGATTTAATCGTTTATTGAATACTAAAAAGGTACTACAATATATTAACTTCAATTTCATTTACTATGTATAAATCAAACCCTTTTTGCCATACACAACTAAGAAACAAATTGAACCGGTGATTAGATGCACATTTCCTAAGTATCCCTAAAACTAGCATCTCATGCATATTAACAAATTTCAATTATAAATTTTTTTGTAACAAGAGACTACATTAGACAGTTATTCATTTTACAATGACCTATAAAAATTACAATAATAATAATTAAATTACACATCACCTTTTTCGTCGTCATTCTTCCATCCTGCAAAACCCACGTGAGCATGATATCAGCGATAAATCGCTGGCATGGCATCCACCCTAATCAATCATAAGTATCATTTTTCAGTTTCCCATTTACATCTAACAATAATTACAATTTGCAATCGAAATAAAAAGGTCTAGAAACATGTATTCATTGCATTTCATTTTTCTTCATTTTGTAACCCAGGAGAGAGAAAGAGAAGGGAAGAGAGAGAAAACACCATTTTGTCAAAAGTTCTATTTCACACAACAAATACACTAAAGGGTTTTAAATAGTTATTTGCATGTGTTAAAAGTTTCAGGGTGGTTTGGCAACCCTACGAGGGTCTGCAACTTTCTATTTTTATATTTTCTTACTAACTACAAAAACGTACAAAATGTGCTCGGAGGCTAAGAAACCGCTTCCAAAAGTTATCTTCCGATGAGAACGCCCTCCACAATCAACTTTCTATGTGTCCCCAGATATACCAAGAGTTCATAGAAACTGACGGAATTGAAAAAGAGTGAACGGTTTGCGTTTGGCGGCTAGCTTTCGGGCCACTGGTCATAGTTCACCCAGTTGTAAAATGAAAAAATTAGCTCGAGGGCCCAAAAAATCACATCCATAACTGAAGTTCGATGGAGAAGCATGCAACGAGACATCTCCTACTAGTTCCCCTATATAAGGAGAATTCATCAGAGTCAACGGGACTGAGAACTAGTAAACCATTTTCAAACGGCGACAAGTTTTCTGGAGTGACAAGCGAAATTGGTCCAGTTTGACCTCGTCAAACTGTGACCGAGAGGCCTACAAAATGGCTTCGCCAAACTATCCCGAAAAGTTCTCTTTCCTATACTGAATGTTCCATGCATTTGTCTAGTATAAACGCTAGAGGTTTGCGAAGACGGGACGTGATTTCTCTTTCCAGGTTTCAAATGGTGGTCCAAAACGAAAGCCAACTTTCTAGATTTGACATCTTTCTACTGTTGTAGACCAGTGTAATAGGGCTCCTATAAGAGCGTCAAAAGGATGTCATATGTTCATTTCAGGTCAAACCAAAGGTCAAGGTGACTCCTCGTATACCAAGGTACACGAATGAAGCTTCACATCTCATTTCCAGAGTTGAGAAGGGTACTTAGTGAGTCTCCAAAAATTGCAAAATTTAACTATTTAAAACAAGGAGGAGATCAACTTTGTCAATGGAAAGTCAAATTCATCTGGTCGATAAAATGATATTGGAGCGATCAAGATGGGTAAGAGTTTTCTAAATCATCTCGAAGTGAGGGAGATAGTTCATGGTTTAAAGTAGACGAGTTAAAAGACTTCGAGAGTTGCGACACGACACTTTATTGTTTTGCAATGAGTTGAAGGAACATTTAACTGTATTAAAATTCCTAATAATTTAAAATTCTATTTAGTTGCAAAAGAGAACTAAAACACGAGAATTATGAGAGGTAAGGGAAGAAGAACCATTCCTAGAGAATGAAGTCGGTCGAAGCCGCAAGCTTTGGTTCAGCATCTTGCTCGGGCACTTCGCCAGCTGGTTCACGAGCCTGGATCTAACCTCCACCACGTCACCCCAACTTCCCGATCACTAGAAGTTTCCCAACAGAGTAAGTAGTTGCTTTGTGTTTCTAAAACCTTTTGAACAGATCCATTAAGTGCATATCTTGCAATCCTGGCATTCCATGAGACAACATTTCTTTGAGGTGTTTTATCAAACAGTTGACTTGCCTTGTGTAAGATTCGCCATTTGCATACTTGTCTACTAGCACATTTGCAACTAAAAATCCTCTAACATTATGCCTTGACGGTTGTTCGAGGCCTACTCTAGAGCTCCCATTTTGACAGAGGCTGCGAGGATGTTGGGACAAGGTTGTGGAGTCTGGCTTTACACGTACCAATTGCATTTGCTTGAAAGTTTCCAAGGCCTTTTCAACAAACTCATTTTTTTTTGCAAATCCTGCCATCATTGCAGTCCATGAAGCACATTTCTTTCAGGCATTGTCGAACAGCTCGCATGCCTCCACATTTTGCATATGTATCTATCAGGGAACTTGCAACTGAAACACACAAAAAAATCCCTTCTCCATAATGCTTTGATGGACGTCCATACTCTTTTTCAAGAGCTCTATTTTGGCACAGGCAGTGAGAATGCTGGCAAAGGTTGTTAAATTTAGCTTTACTCCTGTTGTTTACATTTGGTTGAAAGATTCTAAAGCCTTTTCAACAAATCCATTTTGTGCAGATCCCGCAATCATTGCAGTCCATGGAACTGCATTTCTTCCATGCATTTAGTCGAATGGTTCACATGCTTCCACATTTTGCATATGTATCTGCCAGGGCGCTTGCAACTAACCCATCTGACAAAAAAATCCTCTAACTTTTATGCTTGAGCTGCCCATGCAGGTTAAGGGGGGTTCGTTTTTTTCTTAACGCATCGGGAGAAAGCCGGCCACAAGCCCCACAGTCGAGGTGCTCCACGAGATGACATCTGGCCTAGGCATTTTGACAAAACAAAACAAAAACAAAAGAAAAAACACCCAAAATGCAAGATTCGAGTAAAACCTGCGACCCTGGCAAATTCGTGAAACCATGTTTCCTTCAGGCATTTTCTAAACAAAAAAACGTCCCTGCCCAACTCCAACTCTGATCCCTGGCATGTGGTGTAGGAGGGTGAGACAAAATGTCTGGTTTTACTCTTTAACTCGCCTATTCCACAACACAAAAAAAAAAGTAAAACCCTATGAGATGCGTGTTTTTGAGATTTTTCGCTCTAACTCCAATTTGTCTTATTTAATTTTTACATTAAATTATATATGTATTATTATTATTATTATTATTAAAAATGTGGGGCACTACAAATACAAGTCCACATATTACCAACAATATATTACCATAATACTTACTTTAATTGTTAGGTTCCATATAAAACATTCAATAAATGAAAAGCACAAGTCCGTAAATGTTCATTCGAATATTCTCATGAAGTTGGCTCGACATAGCATTGTCAATTTAAAACCGAGTCAATTATTATCAAGGGTCATAGTAAAATTCGGACAAAACAAAAAGATGACCACGATTAAAAGAAAGTAACCGAAATACAAATAACCGAAAGATTCATTATTATTTATGAACCATTCTATCTATGATCAAGGCCTAAACATGTTTAGGTAGGATCATCAAGGTGGAGTCTTGGGGTTACCGTTCAACAGTGTGTCATGCCCCTGTAGCCAAAGTTTTGGATCATGACACTGATGGACCAAATGAACTCATACACACAATGATGATCCGTATAATCCTGATTAAACTTAACCGTAGTTAATTTAACTTTTCTAGAAATTTGGGATGTTCAATTCTAATGAAGAAATTGAGGTAGGCATTCTTAAGATCCTAAAAATCCACATGGGAATGGATGATAGTTGCATGCCACCCAAAAGAGAGAGCAGGATTAAAGGAAGAAAATGGTTTCTTTGTACAAGAGAAATACGAGGGTATGAAGGAGTTGTAACAACCCCCATCTAATAAAGGTTGGTGATGTGGGTTATGAGAAACAACAATTTGATTATTATCATTTTAATAGGAAATAAATATTCCTTTAGAAAGGGCTTGATAGTTACGGAGTTAGATGTTTATTTGAGTTGTTTGAAGGTTTGGGTGATTGCTCAAATTCTGCATAAGGTATCCATGTTGCTTATCTTGTTCAAGATTACCTTTGATGTGGCGGGAGATACGGATCAAACTTTATATTGATATTAGGAACAAAATCTTTAAGGAAAAATTGGAAAAAAAATATATCATCAAGTAGATGGTTGGATTGATTAGATATTATATTCTATAAATTTATGAAATCATGGGATTATTCATTACGAGATATCTTTTCTCTAAATATTAAGATAAACGATTGGATAGATTGACCCCTTATAAGAAATGCTAGGAGATATCCCCATATACCCATAAAGGATATGTAAGGAGATGGGGGATCATTTTTCAATGTTTGAAGAAAATTATTGTGGATTGAAGAAGGGATAGAAATCCCATTAAAATCAAAAGGAAATCATGGTGTTGAAGTATGGTTAGGTCTTATGAGGACTTGAGATGACCGAGAGGCCATCTATAGACAAACAAAGAAGAATAAATCTATGGGGAA
Organism: Taxus wallichiana var. yunnanensis; assembly: GCA_018340775.1. Classification (NCBI taxonomy): domain Eukaryota; kingdom Viridiplantae; phylum Streptophyta; class Pinopsida; order Cupressales; family Taxaceae; genus Taxus; species Taxus wallichiana. The sequence continues at coordinate 515,268,620 of CM031236.1, read as the reverse complement.
ATTGATTAGTGGTGTGATATCAAATTCCATTGGAAAATGTACCAATCTCAGAACTCTTTATCTACAATTCAACCAGCTAAGTGGAATAGTGCCCAATGAGATAGGTAAGTTGCACCTGCTTGAAAGAATTAGCTTGGATTCTAATCAGCTGGTTAGTGGGAATAGTAGCACCTTGGACTTCCTCACAGCTCTCACAAATTGCTCCAATTTGTGGCAGATAATTTTTCCAGTAATCATTTTACTAGTGTTTTGCCTCTCTCCATTGGCCAACTTTCACCTAACCTCTCTTGGTTTGAAATATCCGCTAACAACATAAGTGGAAGCATACCTCGCAAATTACAAATCTGTGCAACTTAAACTACTTAGATTTAGGTTATAATATGTTGAATGGGTTCATTCCATATGGATTTAAATCTTTTCAAAAAATGGAAAGGTTATATTTGAGTGGCAATATATTAGATTTAGGACTCTTGTCTCTTAGTCGGAACAATCTATCTGGAAGAATTTCTTATTCAATTGGTAACCTCAAAGAGCTAAGAAGACTTTCTCTGTATCACAACCATTTGTCAGGACAGATACCTTCCAGTCTAAAGGAATGGTTGTTAGACCTGTCTTACAATAAGCTTTCGGGAAGTATACCTAGAGAATTTCTTACCGGTCTTCAAAATCTTCAGTTGTATTTAGATCTCTCATGGAATGCATTAGGAGGGTCCTTGCCGAAAGAGATTGGAAAAATTACAATGGTTACATATATAGACATTTCAGGCAATAAGTTTCGTGGTGCCATTCCAACTACAATTGGAAGTTGCGTAGGATTGAAAGATTTGAATTTATCAAGAAATGCCTTCGAGGGTCCTATTAGAGGTAGTGGAAAATTTGAAATATCTCATTGACCTAGAGCTTTCATCAAACTTCTTAACTCATCCATTACCGAAATTCCTCTAGAAACTTCAAGTGCTTTGCTTTATCGAATCTATCTTTCAACAGAGTCCAGGAGAAATTCTAAAAGAGGGGTTTTCACTAATGCCACTACTATTGTTTTACTTAATGGAAATGTTGGCCTTTGTGGACCAAGGAAATTATTGTTACCTGAATGTCCAAGTCAAAAAAGTGCTTCACATTTCAAAACAATGATAGTGGCAGTTGTTAGTGTTAGTGATTTTGTGATATGTTGTTTACTTTTGGTTTTCTTGTGGAGATGGACTTCAGAAGTAGTGGATATACCACTAGCTATTCTCAAACAAAATTGAGCACCTCAAAATTTCTTATGGATATCTTTTTAATGCAATTGATGGATTTAATGAGAAAAAGTTGTTAGGGGTAGGCAACGTTGGATCAATGTACAGAGGAGATTTGAGAGATGATAGAGTAGGTGATGTGACATTGATGGAAACTCAGATAAAATATTTAGAACCTTGTTAATACAGTTTGTGACTGAGCCACTTAGTTGAGAAACTTGATGATGTGGGAAGTAGCATTATAAATATGAGATTGATTAATACATCATTATATTTTGATAGAGGACATCCTTGCATTATATTTTTAAAGAGCTCAAAATGAAAATCTTGTGGATGTCATTTGCTCTCATTAAGGTTTTAATGTGTTGGAGCTTCCTAGGCAAGGGCAAGCTCAAATACCCTGTTCAATTCTCATAATATTTAGACAACATAAGTTCAAGTTTGTTTACCTAAATCTTGCAATGGGAAACACACAATGAAACAAGAAGAATGGAAAAGGGACTGCATAAGCTATATTAACTTTAAACCACTGGTAATAGACCCACTATTTAAACACAGTAATGTAATTTCATGAAACTCCAAAAAATGCTTCTCATCAATGCACGGCTAGCAATATATTTATTTTTCCAAAATTCATGTTTTTAGCAATATCACAACAACCGGTGAATGAGTTGCAGAGATTCAAGTTAGCATTGCATCATATCAACATACAATTTCCATTTTTAGAAATAGTGTGACCATTGACCAGTGATTGACAGTTTTTTCTTTCTTTACCATTTGTTCTTTAGTGTCCCTGACTTCATAATAACACCACAAAACCTGCAAAGATATCACTAAAACCTGGCACATCTCCTCTTTTTCAAAACTTTAATATGGGTATACTTAGTAAGGTTTTTCTTTTCTTTCTTTAATGCATTTAAATTTTGTTTTCTGTGTACATGTAGAGAGTTATTGGAACACAGTCACATTTAGCTCCAAATTTATGATGTGTCAACTGACGAAATCTTTCACGCCATTAAAAGCGATTCAATTTTGCTACAAATCTGGGTGCCCCATGCGGCGAAATGCCTTAAATGGTTAGACATTAAAGTCTTTTACATCAAGATTGTTGATCGCGCTAGAGTGTTTGACGGTCCATTACCTGCAGGCTGTCGCCGAGCACTTGACTAGAAATTGAGTTAGAAGCATCAAACATCGGAATCTTGTGAGTCTGCATGGATATTTGCTTTCTCCACATGGAAACTTGTTGTATTATGATTACATGGTAAATGGAAGTCTGTGGGACATCCTACATGGTGAGTACAATGATTATGTTATGAAGAAGAAAGGAGGAGTCAAGACTACTATCACTCAACAAAAACAACCCGTCGTAAATACTATCCTCTATTTTGATAACACCTCCACTACTACTTTACTCAAACTTCTTGTATCCAAAGTGATATCAAATGTATTCATGTTTAGTGCAAATAAAATTGGCTACAAAAGGCTACCACTTATGATATAGAATCTGCAAATACACGGAAGTTGTCGTCATGTATTCATGTCTAGTTCAAATAAAATAGTGCGCAAAAATTTACGACTTATAATATAAGATTTGCAAATGTGTATGTACGAATTTGTAACAAATTTGAAATGTAAAGATAGAACCTTTAAATGTAATGCTTCGTCTATATTCCTACACTTCACTATCAATCACACACCTAATCAACATCAACTACAAAAATAATAACTATTCCTCTAAATCAAATAACAATTACTCTTCTACGCATTACATTGTACCCATGCAATTGCTAGTTAGTAATAAGATGTGATTAATCGAGTGGAAACCACTTTCCACCTGTGCACTTTCCACAGGTATATACAGCAGCAACGCATCTATGTTTTTCTTGCTGTCTCGTGGAAGTGGTGGCAGAGGAGCCCGCCGCATTGAATTCAGCGGCATCAGCTAGGTTGTATCTGCAACAGGTTCAGAACCCCAATCTCATCTGTCGAGCTTTGTAGTTCAAGGGAGGCTGACTTCCTTTTATTTACGGTATTCAATAAAATAAACCCTTTTGTTTTCGATATCACTGGCACTGTTCTGCATCTTCACAGTGAAGCCAAGATTTAAGTGAGACAAGTCACACACAGACAGACACACGAGATCTGAGACAGTCACACACAGACACACGAGATCTGTGCAAAGTTGGAGAAATTCTGCGGATGAAAAAAGGAAGCTGTTTGAACAAATGACAATCCCCACGAAGCATTGCCGCTGTTTCATCAACTGCAACTAAAGGCACCCATCGGATCAGTTCTAAGCATGGCATAGAGAAGGGCTGGGACTTTTGGGCATCCTCACGAAGCATTGACACTGTTTGTCCAAATGCAACCAGCAGTTGTCTAACGCGATCGGTTCACCTTTGCTAGCATTCTCCTTCCTGTGCCGAAAGAGGAGGCTTGAAACAGGTACCATGAGCATCTACCAAGGCATTATGGAGAAGGAACTTTCTCAGATGTTGTAGCTGCAAGTGCCCTGGTAGATGTGTATGCACAATGTGGAAGCACGCACAAGGCATGTGAACTGTTCAACGAAATGACTGAAAGAAATTTGGTGTTATGGACTGCAATGATTGTGAGGTATGGACAAAATGGGTTTGTTGAAAAAGTTTTGGAAGTTTTCCAGCAAATGCAACTGGCAGCGTAAAGCCAGACACCACAATGTTTTCCACATTTCTTCCAGCCGGCATTGTAATAGGAGTTGTAGAATTGGGCGTGAACAACCATCATAACATAATGGGAAGCTGATTTTTGTTTGTTGTAGTTGCAAGTGTTTTTGTACAAAATGTATGCAAAATATGGAATGATACAGAAGGCATGTGAGTTGTTTGACAAAATGTCTCCAAAAAATCTGGGCTCATAAACTTACATAAATTTGTTGAAAATGCCTTTCAAACATTCAAGAAAATACATTTTTGTAAATATTAAACTTTAATATAAACTTAAAATAACATACATTTCACTCGGGCAGATTCTTCATCTCGATTTGGAATAAGGACAGGAGATTAGATGGGGTCTTCGCAACCCACGCATTGAACGGAAGAAAGATATTTCTCAGTGCGGATGATGATGATGGCCGCCCTCGGGCCTCGCTAGATCGGCCAACGCCTCGCTAGATCGGCGTCTGAATCTTGTCCCAACTGTTCCCTATTCCATCCACTTGGCACAATCCCGATCGGGTTAGATGGAATAAAGACAGGGAGATTAGATGGGGTCTTCACAACCCACGCATTGAACGGAAGAAAGATATTTCTCAGTACGGATGATGATGATGGCCACCCTCGGGCCTTGTTAGACAATTTAGATCGGCGTCTGAATCTTGTCCCAACTGTTCCCTATTCCATCCCCTTGGCACAATTTAACGGGGTTCGAACCCGCGACTTCTGGCGTGACAGACCAGCACTCTAACCGACTGAGCTATTTCCCCTCCGCTCTCCCGGATCGTATAACGCGATGGATCATATCATATAGAGAATATGGAATATGATATGGAGTGTAGCGACGCAGGGTAATCCCTAGTGTTTACCTAGCGCCCCTATAGTTCTGATTGGTGATGAGATGAGAGTCGCTTGTCGTCTTGATTGCTATAGACAGCGATGCAGTCCATGCCAGATTCTCTATTCTATACGTAATACGATCGGTGATGAGATGAGATGGGATGAGAGTCGCTTGTCCACTGACGACCCATGGTTGGGCCCGATAGAATATCGCAAATGCCATGAAGGGAATCTATTTGATTCCCCCTTTCTCCAGATATAGATACGAGACGTGGGTTCCATCTATACTCACCCCCTTCCCGTTGGCTGTATATCCGAAAACCAATTTACCCTACCCGAAAAATAATATCCTTGTAGAGAGACCCACTGTTAGTACCGATGAGGCTCCCCTGTAGTGTGAAGTGGAGTTGATCAGAGATACCCAACATGCATTTCACTACATAATAGAATGCTAGCAAACTTAACACTGTTATTTTCTCTAACACAGTTTACAACCCATGTGCAATTGCTAGTAATATTCCATATTGGTGAGGTCATTTCTTAGATACGAAGAAATAATACGGTAAATAGAATAAACAAAATTGGTGATCATTTTCATTCAGTAGGCTACATTTGAAAGTAGCTATTACAAAGATTGAAATAATGAATGTAAATGACTATTGGATAGTGTGCATATATGCTTAGGATCATAAATCACTACCACATTGAAAGTGGTGGTTGACAACTGCTACCAAATCAAAACATGTGAATCCACAGATCTAATCAAGAGGGCTGACTTGAGATGACAAAAGATCCTGCAGATGGAAGCCATAGATCCTGAGCACCTGATCATGGGCAAAATTCAAAGCCCTCTTCATTCCATTCCAACAATCTTCTGCCTTATACACCTTATTATGATTTCCACTGCATGGTTGGCATCCAGTAAAATGAGTAACAAATGGTCTCCTCTGTAAAATCCCTGCCCCTCTCCTCTGCAAATAATATTCTCTCAAATCCCTATACATTTTGCCACTTTTTCTGCATATTTTCTTTTTAACACTGGGTTCTCAGCTTCCATAGACTCGTACCACTTGCTCACATTTTCATAAGTCCCCTGTACATCCACCCAAAACCCATGAAGATAGTAAGAATTCTCTATATAAATCTTATCTCCCCACTTATCTCTTTCCTTGATCATCAAATATATAAGAGCAGATTGATCATCCGAAGGAGACACAGGCCTTTCAGGAAGAACATCTGATAAAATCTTAGCAAATGGTACATACAGAGGGCTCACTGGTCCCATGGAAGACCACCTCTCCATGAAATCCATGGACCATTCACAGTTTCTGATAAGATATACACCTGCATTTACACCAACCCAATTTCTCTTGACATAAACTTCTTTCTCCCATCCATGAACAACCATGTTGAAGTCCTTATAATTCTCCAAAGGGTGCTCAAACTCCATGTCTGTTATGATAGCATCGGAGTCAATCCACCAGATCCATTCTGCTTCAGGATGAGCAACCATGGCTGCCCTTATCAATGGAATTTTAGCCCAGTAGGCTATCATCTGTGGATGAATGAGGACATTGTTGTAGAACAAATCTAAGCCATGGAGCCTGCAGTAATCCTGCTTGTTCTTGAAGGACCTCAGCAGAAGATGATCCCCAATGGGATTCTTGCATGGCTGAGACTGAGAACCAGTCAAGACTAAGATTCTGGGTTTTCCTCCCCCTGTGTAGTTCTTCACTTGGGGATGCATTTTCAGCCATATAGATCTCTTTTTGTCCCAATTTTTGACAGTACTCCCTATACTGTAACTGAAATCCGTATCTGCGAAAAAATTCTCAGGGCTTCTTTCCCATATGTCATTTTCTATGAACTGGTCTCCATCTTCATCTCTGGGCTGTAATGCATCCTTTCTTCCAATCCCACTTTTACTCTCCATTCCTGTGCTTCCTGCTTGATTTTGTTGAATTACAATGCTACTAGGGTTCTTCAAAATCCATGGCTGAGAAGGATGTATTAAGCCCAACTATTAGGGGTATTGAAATGACCCCAGTAGAACAAACTCTCCATAAACTCCAACACACAAACAGAGCAGCCATGCCACCTCCAAACAAAACCATTCCATCATAAAATTTCTTAGTTTTTGTGACCACTAAAGATATGTTCATCTTCATTGCAGTCTTTCAAAACTTTGATACTTTCACCTCTGTTTACCGACCATATGAGTATTGAGAGACACAAAAGTAAAATATAAATTTTTTTTTTGGGCAAAGGAGATTCTCACCTACTATAGAAATGATTGAGATATTATACCAAACTTCAAAACACTATATTGCGTTTTGATACGTCCTTTGACTTGAGGGAGAGATTTTACCAAAACTTTCAAATTTTATTGAACTCCGACAAAAAGAAAAAGAAAGAGAAAGAGAAAGGTCATCTGTTGCTAAGGTAGCTCTTACACGTGTACGAAAATGTGTAGCAAATCGAGATTATTTGGACTTACGAGGGACTGCATATCTAAGCAGCTTGCTGGGAATGTTCGCTGCCTTCATTGGGCATCCCGGTTTTGTCGACTTTTTGAGATGGAAAATATTTATATAGCTTCGATTGAGAGTAAAGTTGGGGTAAGATTGTGCCCGACCAGGGGTTAAATTTGACGGCCGTTTAGACATTTTTGTGATTTTGGATATAAAATACTTGTAAATTTCTGATCTAACCGTCACACACAACTTGTATATTTAAAATGTGACCGTCATTTTTATATAGATTTGTATAAATATTATAAAAAAATATGTAAATTTATATTATAAAAATATAATAAATATAGAATAATTAGTAAAAATAACATTATTTTGTATATTTGAAGGGCGGTCTTGAAAAATTACCGTCACCCGAAAATTGTTTGACAGGCATAGGTGGGCGTGAGTGTTTTCTATTTACTAGCAATTGTAAGCAAGTATTGTAATGTTAATCTTTGAAAGGGATGTGGTGGAGAAGTGATATGTGGAAAGGGTAAAGAAATAGAGACACATAGTAGTGTTTGTTAAGGTATATGATTTTTCGGGTATAAGAAGGAAGTGATAGTGGAAAAGAAGCAAAAATTAGTATGGTGGGCGGAGGTGTAATGATATAGAGGAGTAACCATTGTTGGTAGTTATTTAAATGAAAGTAGTTGAAATGTGAGTGAAGAGAAGGGAAAAACATATGTAGAATATGGAGTTGACATGTAGAAAAGTTTTTTGCATAGTAGTGCAAGATGTTGGTGCAGGATGTGGTAATGATCAATGAAGACAAAGTGAAAGGAGGGGTTCAATCTTGGTGAACATTGCTCGGCTTAGAGTGAGACAATTGGCTTGGGGTGACAGATGGCAAAAATCAGTCTTTTAGTTTTTGGTGTGCTTATATGAAACCTAACCAATGAACATGAGCTTTGGCGATTTAGTTGATGTGTTCAAAAATGTCAAGCATTAGAGGATGAAACTGTCATAAGCGACTTATATTGGTGTTAAAAGATTCAATGTTTGAAAATAACATTCGCGATGTGTCACAATTGAAAACGAATGGAGAAGTCGGAACGAGGGTGGTTTCAAACTTGCTAACAAATAGTTGATCTCAATAGGCGTTAGTGGTTTTGGGTGAAACACGACAACCACCATATTTCCATAGCTTGCTAATATGCTCGAGCCATAACTAAAGCACACGGTTTGTGACAAATTGACTTTGTTCAAAGTGGCAAGCATCAAAGCCCACCACTCTCACAAGCCACAAATCTTGGCATTTAAATGGTGCAACATTTTGAAATATATAAAGTACAGGTTCACTACATGTGGGAAGGAGGTATAGATGGTAGTGGTCTATCTTCAAGACCATCTTATTTTGACCAAATGTCAAATCTATGTAGTGTAGATTCACCACGTGTATGGGAGGTATAGATGGCGGTGATTGGTCTTCGAGAACATTGTGTTATGATCAAAGGGAAAGGTTTGCCCTAAATCTTATGTTGTCTTGATCACAAACATATCAGCTCGACCTCATTTTTAGTATTCATGCAAGTGTAATATGAGCTTAGTGGCCCACCAAATTAAAAGAGGGGAAACCCTAAAAATTGAAAAAGGGGAAAAATGATAGGTTATTGGTTTGAAACCCAACCACATTTGCTTGCTCCTTATAACACTTGGTTGTGTACCCATCAGTTGTAAGATGGAGTAATTGTAGGAAAGCAAGAAATATGCAAATAGCCATCTCTAATTAAAACTTATGAATCTTGTCTCAAGTAGACGGAGGAATGTGAAAACATGGTATTGGGTGGTCTTGAACCTCCTCCATAATGTAAATGTATAGTTAACAGAGATGGAAAAAAACTTCCAACCTCGACAATTTCGGAAACAGTGCCACTATCTTGAGCTTGAATGGACTCCACACATTTGAAATTCAACTCATCTTCAATAAATTCGAGCATGGATGCACTAAGTTGTCTTTAAGTGGACAACCTTGCCTCTGAAGAATAGACATATTAAAGGTGATGGAGGGAAGAAGTAAGTGTTGAGGAAGGGATAAGGGTTGATAAATAAGTTGCTTGAGTGAGGAGAAGTGCATTATGTTCCATAGAACCGTGTTTATCTTGCTCGCAATATTCACGTGAGCACAATATGCACTTTGAGGGGACAATCTAAAAAATGGGGAAAGTCGAAGAGGTTCCATGTTTGAAACCCAACTGAAATACTTTCTTCATGGGGAAATTTGTACCCCCTTTACAATTCTAAGCTCGATTAAGTGCAAGGAAACAAACAATGTGCGAAGAGCGAAATTTTCCCTCATAGGGGTGAAAATTAAAAACTAGGAAATCGAATAGGTTCCAGGGTTGAAAGCCTACTAGGAACAATTTCAAGATTTTGATTGGGCAACATTTGATTATTTATATGAAGATGAAGACAACAACGGAAAGTTAGAAATAAAAAAGTGAAAATAAAGTACATGCATGTACCACACCTATTCCACAGTTCAAATTGTAACACCCAAATAATATATGTTATTTGTGTTACACTTTATTGACTCGATCTTGGTATGATTATTCATGTGAGTGGAATTTATGGTTAAAGGGGAAAAATAAATAATGGGAAAAATCTAAAAATTTCCATGTTCAAAACTCAATTGAAATGTTTGTTTCTTGGAGCACTTTGTAGCCCCCTTTACAATTCCAAGCTTGAGTAAGTGCAAGAAAACAAATGATGTGTGAACAATAATTGATAATTGAGTTTATATTATTCACATGAGTGTAATTTTTACTTAAAGGTGCAAAAATAAAAATTGTAAAAATTCAACAGGTTCCATGTTCAAAACCTATCTAAAATGATTGTTTCTTGGAGCACTTTGTAGGCCTGTTTATACTTCTAAGCTTGAGTAGATGAAGGGAAATAAGCAATGCGCAAACAATAAACAATAAATATAAGTTATATGTCTTGAACTTTATCATCTTGAGTTCGCTTGCATTATTCACATGTTGCCTCACAAAGACCCCAATAAGCCATACATGTAGCACACCTCTCTTCCATTTCGAATCCATCATGCAAACACAATATTTCTATTAGTTAATCTCTTGAAAATCCAACAAATTTCAAGAAACATTCATCTAATTAACCATCCCTGCACAACCTGCAACTTAGGAAATTTTGTGGCTTATCTCTCACGTCTTGACATAGTCCTACACAACACATGTCTACTTTCTTTCTTGGAGGAGACGACATTGGCATTAAGATATGCATCATTCATTTTTTAGTGACCCTATAACCACTTTCATTTCCCTATTCTATCTTGATTTCTCACCTTGTTATGACACCATAGATTAGGTTTGCTCCAACTCTCCCTACTTTCGTGTTAAAATTATGGCTCATCTCTTTCCAGGTTTCAGCTCTAAGCGATGGTTTATTGGAGATCGTACCTCAATGACCTTTCGTTCCTCCTCTACACCATTGTTCGTAGTGGCGTGTGTCAGCCACGTGAGATGTGATCAAGAGTTGAAACATGTCCATGCTTCCTCTCAAGCATGATCTCGTCCATTGATGGAATTGTCATGTGTCAATGGCGGGTGGGTTCACTCCACTTGAAAAAATTCCTTTCTTCATGTAATTATGGATGATACTTATCATGGGGATTAGGATGCAATTTCAAGTTATAGCTATTCTTTAAAATTCCCATACGATTTGAATTGATGTTTGTTCTTCAAACTTACTGAGGAAGAATATTTGAATTCTGACCAAGTAACTAGGGAATATTGAAGAATAAAACTATTGGATTAGACTGATAATCATCATTGTTTAAATTTTGGAAGGATGAATTAAATTTACTATCAAATAATGTCTAACTTTAACCTAAAAATTGAAACGTTTAAGAGTCATGCGGGTAAGAATGTTCAAATTTGGCCTGTAAATCGGGGTGTTTAAATTTTCCAACGAAGAATGCATGTTGACAGAAGGAAAATGGTTGAATTTTATCTATGACTTGAACACAAGTTATTAAGAGGATTTTCTAGTGAGCTTTTAGACCTATTTGAGGGAAGAAAAAGATTTAAGGATTTGAATTTGTTGGATACCTTGGCTGAAATTTTGATACAAAATTTTGGTTTTTGGTGAGGGAATTTGTGCCATCTGCTTTGGTTTTTCGATGAGCGTAAGCTTGAAAATAGTGATGAATTTCCTGCTAAAAATGCTTCATCTACAAGGGAGAAACGAATATTGTTTTAGCTTTGGCAAGGGTGTCATGCCGACTTGAAATAAGGTTCTTCATGACCGTATGAGAAATAATGAATGATTGCAAATTTTGGCGAGAGCACCATTGGGAGGGTGGTGCCCATGGACTTTAGTTTGGGGTGGATTATTCTACTCGAGGATTATACAAATGTTTCACCAATAAGTTTTACGCTTTCTAGGACAAAACAAATAAAAGGTAAAATGGTTAAGGAGGAATACCTGTGAGGTGAAGGTGGAAGGTAGAATGTGCGCGTTGTAGAATTTTGATCCAAGCTGATTGTGTGAGCTTCCCTTTGGCTAGGAGGAACGACCTGTATAAGAAACACAACAAGACCACCAAATAGTATTAAATAGAAAGATTTAGAGGACTTGCCTAACAAGGATAGATCCAGAAGCATGATGCTTCCTCGAATGGCTGTCAATCCTCTGTTTAATACAATTTAATGTAAGAAATAACAGTTCCTATTGTAGTTGATAAGATTTAGGTATCTCCTATTAACATACAACAAGTGAATTTAACTCAACATGCAATGGTTAGAATTAAATCCGGGTGATTAATGGGTTGGTTTGGGTCTGCAAGTGTAGCAAAGGCTATAGGTGAGGTCTGGGTGAAATTAGGCCAGGTTTTGAGTTGTTTTAGGGAAGTTGTTAACTCGCTATTATAGGCAAAACTACCTGACCTCGAGAGACCGGTATCGGTTAGTCAACCAATGTTGGTATAGGAGATAGACCAACGCTGGTTGGGTAGCGTAACCGGCAAAGTAGAGGGGCAATTCGGTTTAAATATTAAAACGGGAGTTTGGACCTCTCTGTGATTGCACAGAGAGTGAAGGTGGTGTTGATAAGGTCGTGATATTGTTAAGAAGACTCGGGTATGCTAAAAAGGAGGTTGGAAAGGGTGTAAAGGCTTGGGATGGTTGAATAGTGGGTTGGTGGGAAGAAGGTGATATATGGGTAATGGAAAGAATGAAATACAAAAAGAAACGAAAGATCTATACTTGAATAAGCACAAATGATAAAATCACAATACTTACTAGGTATGTTGTTGCAGATCCTAAGAGTGGAGGTGGTTGGTGATTGATCGAAGAAGAAATGTTTGGGTCCCGTGTTGTGGCAAACAACTCGTGTGTGCTCGTGAGTATTTCCACGCTTTAGAAGGAGAACCAGTTGCTTGTCTTGCACTGTGGCTATGTGTGTTTGTCGTCTGGATGTAGGAGGGCTTGAAGATTCAGCTTGAATGCAATAAGGCTCCAATAAATGAATGACCAACCTGGGTAAAGGGTTTTAAAATTTTATATAAAGGAACCGATGGCAGTTTAGGTGACCGACGTCGACCAAGGATAAAATAACATCAATTAGGGTGAAAGAGTCCTATTTACCAAAAATAGGAAAATCTTCCCAAATTTGGCATGCTTTCCTTGTTGGGTCCGCTTAGGGAAGTAGAGTTCACATGAGAGAAGGCAGGAAGATCTTATAAGAAGTCCAATTAGGTTTAGGAAGAAGTCTTAGTTAGTTAGGTCAAGTAGTGACTCAACATTGGGAGTGATGACTCAATGCTGAGAGTGATGAGTTGGTCACTGTGAGTTAAATGCATCTGGAATGGGTCCAGGGTGAGGTGTCATGATGAGGTGGAGGTGTGAGGATTAAATTAACTTAATTAAAATAATTAAGTTAATTAATAACGTGAGGATGAATATTAATATGGGGTAAAGGGGTCATGGTTAGTTAAATGCGTTACGTTAATTAATTGAAGGGGACCCAGAGGAGTGTGACCCAAATTTGGTGTCTACATTTGGCCCTTTTTTTTGCATAGCTTGTATTGATAAGTGACACTAACAAAAATAGGAAGTACGTGCCCCAAGTATGAGTGAAGATTAGGTTACCCCAAGTATGGGTGAAGGTTAGGTTGCCCCTAGTATAGGTGGAAGTGATCCCCCTCAAACCAAGAACTGATGAGGTGTTAAACGAAGTTGGTGAGTGGTTTGATAAATGGGTAATTGATGAAAATGAGGGTACGTTGGTCGTAGGTAAGGGTGATTTTGGTCGAGTTATAGGTATGGGTAGTCTAACAAACGCACACATATAAAATGCAATTAGGTACCAAGTTGAAGAGCTTACAAACTCTATCTTTTCAAAGGTCGATAGGTTTATCCAAACAAGGTTGAAGTGGTTTAGGTATCCAAGGTATATGATATGGTCCTGAAACACAACTAGGCAAGGTGTTGGAATGGGCAATAGGTTTGTTCCAAGGCACCAAAGGGTAGGTTGAGATAAACAACATGACATTAGGTCGGGGTTCATTTTAAGATACCTCTTGGAAATCGGAGGTGGAAAATACCTGGTGAATATCCCCGGAACCGGTTTCACTGAAAGGCGAATATTCCATTTTTTCATAACTAAATTTTCACCCACTATCTTTTGAGGGAGAGATATTGCAGACACTGACGCATAGTTGACACGTGATAGGAAACCTTCCTTTCGCACGTCAACAAAGGTTCTTGACGCGTGACAAGAAAGTTTCATGTCGCACATCAACAAGCTTTGTTGACACGCGATAGGAACCTTCTTGTCACACGTCAAGAACCTTTGTTGAGGCGCGCAACAAGAAGGTTTCTTGTCTCGCATCAACAAATCTTGTTGACACACGACATGAAGGTTTCTTGTCACGCTTCAACAAATCTTGTTGACACGCAACAGAAACCTTCCTGTCACGCGTCAGAAACTTTCGCCATGCATCTTAGGCTTTGAAACCCTAATTTTTTCCTATAAATACCCTGCCACTGGTCATTTTCACATTTACACTTTTACCTCCCAAATTTTCTTGTTTACAAGAATCCAGGACCTTCTGTCACATCAGAAACTTTTTGCCATGCGTCTTAGGCTTCGAAACCCTAATTTTTTTCCTATAAATATCCTGCCATTGGTCATTTTCACATTTACACTTTTTGCCTCCCAAATTTTCTTGTTTACAGGAATCTAGGTCAGGTACAATCAAGCTCAAGGACAACTACAAGTGTAGCCTAAGCCTAAGATAAAAATCTAGTCAACCTACAAGCCGTATCAAGGGAAAGATACTCTACAGGAACCTTTTGTGCCCCCACATCCAGAAAATTTTACAAATGAGTTCGGAATACAAGGATTTTCTCGATGCATGTGACTTTGGTGGGCTCGTTAGGATGCCCCATTTCGAAATAGACCATGACATTATGAACTACCTTCTATCCTCGTAAAATACAGAGGACGTTGTCTATTTATTGTTATTGTGGACGATGGTCAAATGTTTCAATTCGATATCAACCCAGCTGATATTCATCAGTTAATAGGCCTCCCATTCAAAAATTTACCCATTGTTACAACAAAGGCAACACTCATCGAAGATGATAAGAAGTACCTAGAATCGACTTTCAAGTTCCATGTTGATTGTAAGTGTTAATTGTTTTCAATTTTCATTTGGTATTGATCCTGAATTATATATAATTCAAATTGATATTAATTCCGATGGTTTTGGAATTTGCATCTCATGTCAATAAATCTAGACGTGGTGTGGATACGCAAGGAATTGCACACCACTTTCTTGCCACTATGATTTCCTTCTTTCAAGCCAGAATAGTTTTGTAGGGTCACCAAACGGATATACCAAACTGGGTTATTGCATACATTCTTGCAACTTTGGAAAGTAAAAATTTGATTGTGCATGTTTTTATCAAAAAAATAAAAAATGACATTACAAATGCAACGCTTTCGGAAAAACCACTCATTCACTCCACAAACTATCTCCTTGGCCTTTATTACGAGGCTCTTCTAAATTTTAAAGACAAACCAATTCCTACTTGCATGGATGAGGTGTTGACAAATTTATCAATTCTATTTCAAGAACAACATGTATAAACTATAAAGTTTGTATTTTGACATTAGACTAACACGATGTTCATCTCAAATCTAATTAAATATTTACTGTTTGTAGAGAATATTTTTGGAGGCCCTTCCTTGAAAAAAGGTGGCATCAAGAGGAAGAGGCCAACAACACGTTGAGGCATCGGCAGATTCACAATCTGAAATGGAAGTTCACTCATCTCTGAACCGCCAACTATTTGAATTCGTTAAACGCCAGAGAAGTAATACCTTAACATTTATTATTTACAAATTCCCATTTTGTATTTTCAATTTACCATTTAAATTTTACCATATTGAATTGACATACAATATTGCTGACATTGTAGGGACTTTGGACTATACGCGTACTTCTCAAAGTCAACCGTCTTCACCAACTCACTTAGTTCAGTCGCATGCAATTGTCTCTTCTCAACAACCACCTCATCAATCCCAAGTAACAAACAACTTAAAACCACCAATTACTACTCCAACACGACCACCTCAAGCACCGTGACAAGCTACCCCTCAACAACAAGGTATTATTTTATTGCTTTAGTACAAGTTTTGAATAGTACTTCATATAATTTCATAGTTTTTGCATAGTTTAATAGTTTTTCATATGATTTTTCTTGAACTTTTCAACACATTGCAGTCCTTTGCCTTGCATGCTGGATAGCTACACCACCCCTCCTCTTCCAATAATATTCAAAATGCCAACTAGAGGATCAAGAAAAAAGAACATTGGTAAAACGCATGCCAATTCCTCTCGGCCCCTAGTGGGACACTAAACATTGCCTCCTCATTTCGAATTTCAACCCTCTCTCTTGGTGGCTTACCTAGCGCAATGGCATATTGGTTTTAAATAATATAACTTTGGATGAAGATTACTTGGGCATTGATAGCAATGACCCAACAGGATTTTTCAATACACGTGAGATGATTCAAGGCCAGTAGGTATACTTCTATTTCAACATAATTTATTCAACTTTCATTACATTTCACTTTAGATTTATTTATTTGAATATTGATTTATTTTATCACAAATAGGATCAGGCCACACAAAGGCGAAACAAATTAGCATCGATGATCAACCCGAAAGCCCCCATACCTCTCCAGTGAGATCATATTCTTCAGATATAGATGGTGAACAGTTGCTACCATTTCCTTTAGAGAACTTAATTGGTTATGATTGTCAATCCCATGTCGATGAGTTTATTGTACCTCATATCAGTCAGCTCATAGAATGGGAGAAAAGGGAAAAAGTACTAATCAATGAGATAATAAGTCGTTATGAAAATTATTGGCAAAGGGATAGTTTATACGCTGCAGTCCAGAATCAACCTGCGAAGATGGATTCCTTACTTACCCAAGTAAGAAGTGGGACTGTCACATATAACAACTATAAAGATGAAATTTTGGATAAAACATTAAACAAATTGGAAAATATTAGTGTTGAAGCCCAAGCATATTTTAACAAATGGTCTAAGGACAAGGATTTGGTAGCAATTGCAAATGCCGAAAGAGATAGAGCGGTTGTAAGTATTATCACTTCGAAACAATATTTTTTGTTAATTTGACCTTTTCTTATTTTAGTAATATGTTTAATTGAGATCACTTTTTTTGTAGTTGAAATATGAAAATTTGAAGAGTCAAGCAAAGGTTTTCCAAGTTCACTTGGAAACCGTGAAGAAAATTTTATCCACAACGAAGAATTTGAAGGAAAATATTGTTTTGGTTAACAAACAAAACAATACACTAAAGCAGATAATTAAAGAGCATGGCTTCGACCCTAAAATTTTATTCAAAACCAAGGCAGCTGCAGATCCAAGTTTGTTATCCCATGGAGATGCAACAAAGGAAGAACAAAGAATTGTAAAGAATCTAGACAGTGTTGCGGAAGATCTCATTAGTTCTAGGATTATTCAAGCCATTGGGGAAAGGGGTACAGTGGAGAAGCCATTGGGAAAGAATATAGGAGTGGAAGCCATTGGGGAAGGGGGTACAGAAAATTGAGGGTTGAAAATTTTCATGATTGAGGGTGGAAACTTGATTGAGGGTTTGAAATACTTTATAATCTATATTTGAAAATTTGAAACATTGAATGTGATGGTCATGGCATTTGAAATTTATTATCTGGATTTGAAATTTGAAACTTGAATGTGATGGCATTTGAAAATTTGAAATACTTTATAATCTTTAATTTTATATCTTCCTATATGTTATGTATAGAATTTTTAGATTGTATATGGTGTTTATGTTT
The DNA here is from genome assembly GCA_018340775.1 of Taxus wallichiana var. yunnanensis. Lineage (NCBI taxonomy): Eukaryota > Viridiplantae > Streptophyta > Pinopsida > Cupressales > Taxaceae > Taxus > Taxus wallichiana. The sequence continues at coordinate 515,250,973 of CM031236.1, read as the reverse complement.
CATTTGAATGTGATGGTGTTATGATAATGGTTAATTATTTGTTTTAAGAAAATATGGAATATGGTATGACACAGGCATCTTAATACTAAGAGTTAAATCTTCTTCTCTCTACTTGTAAAATTCAAACTTTGTATCAGAGTTTCTTAAAATTTAAATCTTCTCAGAATCTTCTCTACTTGTAATGATGATTGCATTAGATGTGGATGATGACATTAGAATATAATCATAGATATGGATTATCATGAATTGTATGTGGACGTAGATTTAGCTTCAAGCATGATCATGGAATTTGGATGATGATAATGGATAATTGTTTTAAGAAAATTTGGAATGTAGTACAATAGAGACATTTAAAAGTTCTCAAAATCTTCTTCTCTCTACTTGTAATGATATGATGACATTAGAATGGATATAGATGATGATGAATGATGATAATGGATAATTGTTTTAAAAAAATTGGAATGTGTTAGGACAGAGACGTTTCTGCACATTTAAAATAGATAAATAATTGTTTTAATAATAATTGGAGTGTCAAGATTATGATAATGATATGATGACATTAGATGTGGATGATGACATTAAAATATATATGGATAATGATGAATTTTATGTGGATGTAGATTTAGCTTCAAGCACGATCGTGGATGATGAATTGTATAAAATTTGGAATGTGTTATGAAATAAACATCTTAATATGGAAAAATATTCCTCTCTTTGTAAAATTCGATTGTGTGATTTTATCCCACAAATTTTAAACAATATATCAAAGCATTTCACAAATATAAAAATAAATTAAACATAATTGTAAAAAATCAAGAAATGTCATATGATAGGGTTTAAGTTACCTCTTGTGTTTTAGATGGCTGTGAAAAAGCATATGGAAGGAAAATGAGAAATCATCCTTCGTAGTGTGTTAGATCTTTGATTTAAGAAAACTCAACACGAGAAATGGATTAGTAGATAGATGGGTGAGTTGCCTGACATTGTCACTCCCAAGAAGTGCGAGCTTCCTCGAATGGATGTCAACCCACATTTTAAAAAAAAAAGATTAAATAAATGTAAATAATGATAACAAGAGCTGAAACAAAATTTGATAAAAAGCCTCCTCAGTCAATATTTACATCTGTAGAGTTAATATGAAATTGAATAAATAACCACAATTAAAATATAAGGTGAAAAAATAAAAGTGAGGTCAAGGAGATACTTATTTAAAGTTGAAACAATCCATTATCAATAGCTTCTTCAAACTCGATGTTCTCTTTTGTAGAGTGTGATGATGCACCAATTCCACTCTCATCATTGGGAACAATTGTACTTGTAGTTGTATTATTCACACCTCTTCTTTCGGAAAGGGAATTCCAATGCGTAATTTCTTTGTCGAAAGGAAAGGTTTCTATGGAGTAGCGAGATACATAACACCTCATGTAACTTTCTATATTTTTATCCAACCTGTTTCTCAGTTTTGATTTTATAAATGATAAAGCATTGAAAACCCTTTCGTCCTCCATAGACCCCAAAATCATTGTTTGGCATAACTCATATAATCTGAAATATTCACTGATGTCTTCTTGTAAGATAGAACTTTGATAGATTCCTCACCATAGCCTTGTAATAGCACCACTTTCAGAAGGTTCGTCTAAATTTTTATATTGGTTCCTCATTGTTGTTACAAAATTTGTTGATTGAAACTTTAATAAATCAGCATTCAAGTATACCTTTGATTTCCATACCCTTGAACTCTAAAGTCTTTGTGAAATGTTCCATTATTACACCCATGGATTTATGGAAATGCTTTCTTATAAAGTCTGCATAGCCACCTTGAGTATTCCAAAAATTAGGATTCATCACACCTATTGCTTCAAGAATTTTATCTTTAGAGAAACGTTCTCTAATTTTATATGATAAGGATTTTGAAATTTTTTTAAGCTTTATTCTTGTTTCAACTATAACAAACTCAAAGAGATTATGTGTCACAGGAACATCTTCTCGTTCCGATCCTATAATAGCTTGACGTTTTTACAAAATGTGAAGTGGTATGTCCCTCCCATTAACATTGATGCAGAGGTGACCATGGATATTAAATATCAAATAGTTACTGGGATTTTTAAGATCTAATAAAGCTTTCCAATTCTCGAAAACAAGTGTATCAAAACTATCTTGGGAACAATACAAGACATCAAGACTTTGACATACCATTTTTCTCATCTATATAAAATCCACGATATAGATTAATCTCCCTGTGCATGCTTCACCAGTGTATTGATCTCCTGCAACATTGGAAGAATACCAACCAATGTAAGCAATGTCTCCAAATCAGTTAAATGGAACAACAAGTCCCTTGCCCTGTCAACTTCATGACGATATTTGTGCATGAAACCAACCAACGAAGGATAATCCTCACGAACTCTACATGCAGATTCATACAAAGAGATACATCTTGTCTCAACATCCTTCAAAAGTTTTTTTGCCATTTGTAATTCCAATTGTGAATTTCTGGAACTCAAGAAATCACTTTGGGTTGCTTTCCATATAGGCATGAAGTTCTCTTATAAGTTCTTCTACTTTAGCAATATTTTCGTAGTTGTTTACCATTTTATACGCTAAATTCATTTTGTGAGCCATACAGTGAATTGGTAGCATATATGGGGCCACTGTTGTTTGTAATCTAACACATAGCCCTGTTTGGTGACCCTACATGACTGATGCACCATCTTCTCTGATGTATACCAACTTCGTAGCAATTTCATAATTAGTCATTCTAGTAATATCTTTCAAATGAGAAACAACTATTTTATGTAGGTTTTTGGCATTACAATTTTCAACCATTTTCATAACACCCAACAGATGAGGTGTCCTTATATGATTTTCTAAAGTATAGATGTGGATACATACCCATGCAGTGTTGTTGACTGTTGTCACTTCATCAATTGAAAGAGAGATAAACTTTGATTTTTACATTCTCTTTCAAATCTTCCTTCTCTATCATTGAAAGGCATTTTTCCATTTCCCATGCACTACTTTCAGACCAATGAGACTAAGGTACATTGGGCATTCCATTATATTGATACAAAACTTTGAAATCGAGGAAATTTGAAATCGATCTTCCTTTCTTTAGTATGTGAAATAAAGTAGAGAACTGTATGAGTTTTGCATGTAGATTTGTTTGATTCATCTTACCAATTTGCGATGTGATCATTCCTCCCTTTTCCATGAGATGTCTACATTTTTTCTACTCCACTTCATAATTTGTTGTGTATTTAACATGCATGCATTCTTTTTTAGTTTTCCACTGCGTGTTTTGATTACGATATTTGCATTTTTTTCTGCTTTCCCAATTTCCGCATACATATTGTACATGTACATTCAGATGAGATCTCTTCTAAATTAGATGGTTGTACAAGTTCGATAAATGGAAATTTGGCATCCCAATCAAACTTGTATGTCCTCCCAATGGTCCACACATTCTTGTTCGTTTTTAATGTTTTACTTTTTTAGTAGAATTTTGAGCAATATCGTAATCACCTGGTTTCTTCTTTCGTGAACCATAATTTGAATTTGATTTATGTGTTCCATTTTGCTGAGTATTTGTATGTGTGATATCTTGATGCACTCTTGGTCGCACCCCAACAGGAAGAATATCTTCAAGATCTGGAATCTCAACAGGTATATCTTCAAGATCTAGCATGGTATCATCATAGGTGTCATTTGGTTGATCACGTGTGCAGAATGCATGTCCACCTTGATATTCCTTCCATATCGAGTATTCGATTCTTTCGGTGGCAGCTATATGGTTTTAGTAGTTGGATTATCTGTGATCGGTAGAGTTTCCAAAATACTTGAGCAGGGACTTTTGAGATTTCTTAGTTACTTTTTGGGTCTTCGCATTCTGAGGACTAGCACCTTCCATTATTCTAAACAAAGTCATGTGTAAGCAAAAGAACCAAGTTGTGCATCAAATAAAATTGTGTCACGCATCAGATATAACACTAAGTTGCACATCACAGAAACCGAGTCACGCGTCGAGGAAAACAAGTCACATGTTACGAGAAACCGAGTCGTGCATCATAAATTCAATGAGTCACGCGCATCAACATCTAACCCCTTTGTCACGCGTCAAAAAATATCATCATGTCACCCAAATCTAAACTACTAACAACAATCAAATCTATATTATGCTCTGGTGCTTAGAGTATGCAAGTTTACGGTGTTGGTAAGTCTTGGTGGTAGTATTGGAAAAATGTCACCCGTCAAAAAATATCATCTATGTCACCCAAATCTAAACTACTAACAACAATCAAACCTATTATGCTCTCGTGCTTAGAGTATGCAAGTTTACGGTGAGATCTTTGGTGGTAGTATACTACTAAAAAATCACCTATGTTTTTATAGGAGATGTTTTAAAATGTAGGCGAAAGCCAACCCCAAAATATATATATATTGTAAATTTTAGGCGAACAAGACAACGACTGCTTGAAAAAACCGCCTTTTCCAATTTTCCTAAAATGAAATTTTCACCATATTACAAATACTCACTACTAAAATTATCCCTGCATTAGGCAAGGTAAGGTCAGTAGATTGAACAACACGAGTAACAACATTGCAAGGTATAACGAGTAAACGAATTCAAGTGTCACCATGAGCAAGGTTAGGTTGGGTGATTTAGGTAAGGCCATAGGTAAGGCCACGGTAGGGGAAAAAACATGCCCCAACTGATTCTAAGGTTGGGTGATAGGTAATAAGGTCATGAGGGTGAGGTGCAAGGTCAGGTTCAACTTTAGGGTTGGGTAAAAAAAAGGTTTTGGGCAGGCATAGTTGGTGTTATATGGTACAATGAGGTGAAAAAGGCTAACCAACCGTGGTCATGGCCAATCGATGTCAGTCAAGAGAAATTGAGCATAGTGCACTAGGGCACATGACTGATGTCGGTTTAGGGAACCGATGTCAGTCAAGTTGGATTTGGCGTAAAAAGGTAAAATATGTGAATTATAGATTCATTTGTGTTTTTCCATTTGTGAAAATGACAAAGAGAGGCTCATTTTTGTACTATTGATAAGAGTGGCCATGATTGAGCTAGATTATAAGCTAATTTGGAGAGAGGTGAGTGGTTGGAGAGGTGTAGAGGCGGGCCTATGAGATCATTTGGCTTGATTCGATTGGTGGAGAGATAGGGGTTTGATTCAGACATGATGACATCAGGAGGAGGTGCGGGAGGACCACCGACTTAGAAGCCAGAGATCCTAGTGAGGTGACATTAGCATGTAGAGGTAAGATTTAATTGTTTCTCTTTGTTTTTGATGGAATTTGTAAGAAAAAATGAAATAAAATAGGGGGAATGAAAAATTCAAAATGTAGTTAAAAATGGAAAAATTTGGGTATAGGGCGGGTGCAATGTAGATTAATTAGGGTGTAAAATGGAAATGGGTGGGATTGGGTGGTTTTTGGGTAGGTTTTAGGCGTGTTTGTTAATTTTGTAGAAAATTGGGGGCGTGGGGATCAGATTTGGAGTCGAATCGGATCGACATTGGTCAAGTCGCGGTGACATCAATTTGTCATGCTAGTATCCATGGGAAAATAGTCGACCAACGTCAGTTTAAGGTGACCGGTATCGGTCAAGGTGACTGATGTCGGTCACTGTGAAAAGTGACTTAGTCTGAATAGGTTAAGTTGAGAAGGCCAAAATGGGGTAAAAAATGAAATTGGAGGGTATATAGGTAATGAATAAGGGAAACAGAGAGGGATGAGGGAGAGAAACATGTGGGTGAGGGCAAATATAGGTAAACATACATGGGTAATAGAGGAAGATTAGGTCACAATGATAGAATGGGTTATGGGAACTTGATAAGCTAAATTAGAATAAATGATAGGCTAGGGAAGTAGTTAGGAAATAGATAGGTGGGGTAATTAGGTTGTAAAGAAATGGGAAAATTAGTTGAGTTTTTGACATTGTTGAGTGGTATGGATGCATGCACGACATCAGTTGACGATGCGGGACTATGTCCCACCATTATTAGGGTCGATATGTTCCAAACGTTGCGAGGATGAGTGGACACATATGTGAGATGTCGGATTGGTGGGCATTAGGCATTATATGTGGATCCAACGGGATCACAATCTCATGGTCATGCTCATCGATAGATGGGATGTAATGACCAACACCTTTCATCTACCCAAGTAGTGAGATGACCATCACGCTGGAGGATGTATACTGATATTCTACGGCTACTTATTGTTGGGAGCCAATATATTCGGTATCAAGCAGATGGATCCTTCAAGGTGATGATTGAGGTATTTGGGGAGATGGTGAGTGACTTGACAGAGCACAATGCTAGTCTTGTTTATGGGGCTTTGTATGTTGCACATCCATAAGAGACGCGGTTAGCAATGTTGATGATGGTGGCGGTGGGGTGCTATGCACTTCTTGATTCAGAGGGTGGTCGGTTTCCTAAAGGTTGATGGGATTATTATGAGATATGATTGAGGATTAGGTTTTCTTTACATGGGAACCTGCATATTTAGTGTAACTATATAGGGATTTGTGGGCTTACCAGAGGATGCGACGCTATGACATCTGTTGTATATTCCTACTACACTATTGGGTGTATGAGCATATTGTGGTAGTGGAGCCACAAGGACTACTGATACCAGGTTGGCACCGTGAGGGAAAAAGGGTAGGTTACAGGAGGTGGGTGGTCGTAGGTGGTCATCCTCGAGTGGAGGAGGTAACACATGACGTAGTATACTACGAGGTAGAGCTGGAGGGCATGTATGTGATGGACATAGTCTAGCGGTTGTATGTCAATTTTCAAATTTTAGAGGGATGGATGAGGAGAAACAAGTTAGAGATATCGATGCAGCAACGAGCACAATATGATCTTGATCAATAGAGTCTGACGCCAGTTCAGATTACAACACGATGAGTTGTCACCCTTCCCACATTACCATAAGGATGATGTGAAGAGAACTTTGTCTCCACCCCAGCCCACAGACCCCACAGGACAAGAGGAGGTACCAATGGATATGAGACTGGATGATGCAGGAACCACTGTGGCACATAGATAGTGGTGTCTAGCGAAGTTATAGGAAGCACCACCATGGCCAGGTCATCTAGACTTAGCCACAGTGATGGTTTAGAGGGATGCCCTACATGGATAGGTGATTGTCTTTGAGAGTTTAGTTGACAATGACACAGACACATGTAGTTACTTTGATAGGGTAGGTTACTACATTACAGGATTAGGCACAAGTACAGGAATAGGGTCCTACAGGGGATGGTGCACAGGTAGTAGCACTACAAGAGCAAGTTACTAGTTTATAGGGATAGTTGACAACCACGTAGGAATAGTGTCGTGGCCTTATAGGCCCAGGTTGCTACAAAGATACCAACACAGTATACAAGGACAAGGTCCCATGGTACATGTATTGACACTAGGATAGGGTCCTCTATAGGTAAGGTATAGTTCATAGGTGGTGGTTAGGTCGATGGCATTACCCCAGATCGTATGTATGGCAAGGTTCATGGATGCCCTGAATGAGGTTTGTTATTACTAGGACCATCTATCCACTACATATATTGATGTTCCCTCATATCTTTGAGTATAGGGCCCACCAAAATGAGTGAGAGGACTAGGTCCAGGACTCATAACTCATGTAACACAAGGGGTTGTCGGCCCCAAATACAAGGTCAAGGTGAGGCTACTAGTTCTCAAAATCGGGCCCCACTAAGGGCTAAGAGGGGAGATAAGTGAGAGTGGAGAGGAGGGCCCTGATTAATCATGGCATGTGATACTTGTATGATGATTTTTTATTTATATATATCAGCCTGTGTGCCAAATATTTTGCGAGATTGTATATGAGACTTTTTGAGACACTTTGATTATTTATCCTTGTGTATATATGTATTGATACATAGACATTCCTCTTTATATAGTTGATTATTTTTGGGTGGATGATGTACTATTTTCAATTCTCATTGTTATTGTGTGCCATGGGAACTAGGTGAGCTAGGCATGATTGAGTCTAGTTCATTTAGGCATGGTGGAGTCTAGGTATAGCCATGGTGGAGTCTAGGTAATTTCCAAGTTACTGATCTTATGGAAATAATGTGTTGTATATATGTTGTGTTCAAATTTTCAAGTAATTCATATCATGGAAATGCTAAATGATTGATGTATGATATGGTTAATGTTTTAAAATGCTAGGTATGTATGTTTTAACGATATATTAATTTCCAAGTTTTTGTGTAAATGGAAACTAACTAGGGTAGAATGTGAATATAAAGGGGAAAATTGGTTAGGGGAAAAAGTGGTCAAGCTAACCTCTAAGGGCCCCATGCCCTTGGAGTGTTTCCTACATAGCCCAGAGAAAAGAGGCCTCATGCCGATGTAGTTCTCCCATAAGCTAGGGAAGAATATGATAGGGGAGATGAATGGGTTGGTAGGTTTTAGGCATGATTGAGTCTAGGTAATTTAGGCATGGTTGAGTATAGGTTGAATAGGCATGGTTGAGTATAGGTTGAATAGGTGTGGGTGATTTTGGTGGAAGAGGAATTCCTATAATGTAAGTGTTGAAGGTCTGGTCCTGTGAAGGAGGATCAATAAGTAAGAAAAGAGGTGAACAAAAAGAGGAGATGAAAATATGCCTAATTGGTAAGAACCATTATGAGTCTATCATATCAAAGATTGGCTTATGAATGTAAGATCCTAAATGTGTTACACGATTGATTATTATAAGGGTGAAGAAAGTCACATGACCATGAAATGTCACATTTGCGGCACGTCCCTTGAGTAGGTGGAAGATAAGAAAGAAAAGATGGTGAGGTGAAATGGGTTGTTTTAGTGTAACGTTGGTGTGAGACAACATGTCTCTTCTATACGATACCAAATACCAAAATAGGAAATCCCATGATGAAAAGGTATTGTTTTTTTTTTGTTTTTGTTTTTGTTTTATAGACTGATTGATGTGGGAATTCTATATGGGATGAATAGAATATCTCTTTGAGGTCATTGTGAAGTTGATCGATGCGGGAAGCTTCAGAATTTTTTATTTTATTTTTACGAAATAGTCTTTTTTTGTGATAGACTATGTACAAAGGGCTAGCTTTTTATAGTTTTCCTTGAGGAGTAGTCTATTTATAGTAGCGGGATGGAAAGATAGATGCCCTTTTGGAGGAGTAATCTATTTGCAATAAGTTTGACTCAAGGAGTTTTAATTTGAAAATCCGTATATTAGTTTTGAATTTATTTTGTTTTGGACATTTAGGTCATGGACAAGACTATAGAGAAGTATAGGCTTCTTTTATGAAGACAAAACCATAACACACATGGGTTAGCTATGGAAGAGAGGTTTTAAGGGACGACGACCATGGGATTCCATCCTGAAAAGGACTAAAATTATCCATGAGAATCATGCCATGAGTAGAGCCTTGGTACTCATATTAAAGATAAGGTTGAACGGTGATGGGTAATCACATGATTCTTGTTTAGTCATTGATCCTTAAAATAGGTAAGTGGAAGGTAGATGTTGCTCAAGGGATGAGCATTTAATAGAAAGAAGGTGATATAGGAATTGATTCAACAATATAATGGTCGAAGATGTAAGGCATTGAGGGCTCAGTTCAAGTTTACCTTCGAGTGAAGGTAAACGATAAGAACCCAATCCACAGGCATGAGTAACGATATAGGGTTCAAGCCAATTAGGGGAAAACTTTCCCGTTTACTTATTTCAATTTTATTACATGTTGATTTTGTTGGGATTATCACAAGCTTGTACAAATAATATATCAGATCTAAACATACATGCAATGAAAGCGGATATTCTACTAGAAGAATTATACAAAACAAGAGATATAAATCAACACCAGATTTAACGTGGTTCACCCAGTGTGGGCTACATCCACCAAGAAACAATCCAATCTATTATCCAAATCTTTGACAAGATATATAATTGAAGATTTATAATCTTCCACACCTCTTAGATGTACAATATTGTCTTTCACCCAAGCTTTTGCTTCTTCTCCAAGAATTCTCTCTCTCTCACAATAATCATCAACTTTTACAAGTTATTCTAATTCTTACTTCTAAAACCTAGTTTTCATGCTTATATAGGCGTATACAAACTTAGGGCACTTAGCCATGTAATTACAATCAATAAAATGCTTTAATACTAAAAATAGATCTAATTCCGTGAGTTAATTAAAACACCCACACATAGGTAACCGATGCTGGTTAGCCCTAACCAATGTCGGTTCCTCCTTACTGACTGATGTCGGTCCCTCCATAACCGATGTCGGTTATTGTGTTTTCTAGCAAGTTTCATATTACATGCTAATCCGAAGTAATTGAGCTTCATAACTCAACATATTTTCCTTCAAGATGAGGTCTTCGACCTTAAAGGTCTTGGACATGTTTATTATAGGCACGTTTGACATGATTTGGAGGTGATCAAGATCATTTAGACTACGCTCATCTAATAACTCAAGTTGTGCCCAACGGTCCTGGTGAAAATCATCATTGTTGAGCATATCTTTGAGTGAGATACAAAGAGATGGAATTTGGACTTCAAGAGGCAAGACAATCTATGTACTGTAGACCAAAGAGAAAGATATGACAAAACTTGAGGTACGAATACTAATGCGATAAGCCCATAAGGCAAAAGGAATGTGTGTGTGCCAATCTTTACCAATATCGTTAACCACTTTCATAAGATTTTATTTAAGGTTTTGTTAGTCGATTCAGCTTGGTCATTTGTTTGTGGATAATAAGGTGAAGAAAAACTGAGTTGAATGCGAATCGCATCATGAGTTTCGTAGGGTTTTGTTTTTGAATTGTTTTCCATTATCAATGATGAGGAACACCAAAGTGAAAAATGATGTGATGGTTGATGAATTCACATATTTTCTCAATTTTTGTAGAAATAAGAGGTACGGCTTCCACCAATTTAGTGTAATATTGAAGTGCAATAATAATCCATTGATGACATTGGGAAGAATGAGGGTTGATTTCTTCAACAAGATCCAAACCCCATTAAGAGAAAGGCCAAAGGTCTCGTGCGACCTATAAGGCATGACTAGGGGTGTGATGAATATTAGCATGTTTCTGACACTTCACACAATGCTTGACATAGTCATAACAATCATGGTTTAGGGTTGGCTAGTAATATCCAAGGCAAAGGATGCACTTAGTGATAGCTAAGCCACTGAAGTGACCCCCAAAAATCCTATCGTGAACTTCCTTGATGGTGTAGAAATTTCAGAACTTGTAAGGCATCGTAAGAGGATACCATCAAAGCCACGTTTATAGAGAAGACCACCCATGATGACATAGTGAGAGACACTTTTGAGAAAGGCTCGTTGTCCATTGCGAGTAAGATCTAGAGGTAGAATTGAAAGGGAAAGGTAGTCAGCAAAATACTTATACCAAAGGTCATGTGGGTCAATTTCAATGTTTCCTACAAGGTTGGCATCTCGGATTATATAAGAAGGTGATTTCAAACTTTGTACTATGAAAAATATTTTTGATTCGTAGGGCGAAGCGAGGATTTGAGAAGCAAGACAAGCCATGGAGTCTTCAAATTTATGAGTGGAATGCAGAGTGGTTTGAAGTTCATAATGGTTAAAGGTAGTCAAAAACATGTCAACATGGTGCTTATACTTTTGAATTATCTCATTATGAAACTGATATATACCATTAACTTGGTTCATAACCAGTTGAGAGTTGCCAAATATATTAATTAATTTAACATCTAAGGCTATGGCAGTTTGAATACCCTAAGAACGCTTCATATTCGGTGATATTGTTAGTACAATCAAAATCTAGTTTGAAAGATAATGACATAGGCTCACCATCAATATGAATGAGGATAACTCAACACCACCCCGCCTTTGAAAATTGGAACCATCAAAGAATAAGGGCATCGGTAAATGGTATTTTTAGGAGAGAGGAAGTGATGGATTCATTAGGAAGTTGAAATTACAAGATTGGTTTCGAAGAGAGGTGCATCTACGATTTGGTCGGCAATGGTTTTTCCTTTGAAATTTTTTGATGGATGAATTCAAGAAATAGTTTTGCAAGACGAAGCATGATCCAATGTGTAGCACATTGATGTTAATAGGGATTAGTGTACATGTAATGTAAGGGGCCAGTATTAGTGAAAAAAAAGGTTTTGTGGTTGAGTAGGTAATGGAGAATTTTAGTGGCGAAAAAAACTAAGGCTAAACAATTTTTTTCGGTGTGAGTATATCTAGTTTCGTAGTCTAAAAGCGTACGACTTATATAATAAATTGCTTGCTCCCTATGTTTCTCATCATGATGAGTGAGCATAAAACCCAAGGAATGATCAGTAGCAGAAATGTAAAGGTAAAATGGTTGGTCATCTTTAGGGGGAATGAGCACATGTGGTTGGAGGAGGTATTGTTTTAAGGCGTCGAAGGCTTTGTAGCATTCATCATCCCATTTGAAGGAGATATCCCTTTGAGAAGATGATGAAATGATGAAATGGATGTGAAATAAAGCGAATAGATTGCAACTTGCCTTACAAAATATGAAGTTGACAAAGGTTAGTAGATGGAGGCATCTCGAGAATAGCCTTGATTTTAGTGGGATAAACTTCAATGCCACACAAAGAAATGATAAAACCAAGGAGATTTTTGGAGAGAACAGTGAAGACACACTTCTTAGGTTGAAGGCAAACGTAGTATTTGATGAGATGGTCAAAGAAAAATTTAAGGACAACAAGGTGCTTGGCTCGATGTTTAGATTTGGCAAGGAGATTGTCAATGTAATATTCCAATATGCTATGTATAATGTCATGAAAGATATAAGTCATAGCCCGTTGATATGTAGCACCAGCATTTTTAAGGCCAAAGGGCATGACACGATAGCAGAAGGTCCCCCAAGGAGTGATGAAGGTGGTTTTGTGTTGATCTTCCGGGGCGAGTAATATTTGGTTATAACCGAGAAACCATCCATGAGTGATAGCATCTCATGGCTGGCGGTGAGATCAACTAGTTGGTTAATACTAGGTAGAGGAAAGTCGTGTTAGGGAATAAGAGATAAAATATGTGGAATAATCCCATACAAAATCACAATAGTAGAAACTAATATGTAGAAAATATTACATATCTTGAATAAAAGTGCAAAATAAATAACACAACACAGAGAGACAAGATTTAATGTGGTTTACCCAATTTGGGCTACGTCCACCAAGAATCACTTGCTCATATTTTATTACAAGCCTCCACTCTCTCAATACAATACCCAGATCCGTTTAGAGCTATGCTCAACAAACTCTATAGAATTCACACCCGAATTCAAAACACATATGCAATACATTTTTTTGTCTATGTATCATATGCATAAGACCATATAAATAGACAATTACTTAAGTAGTTTGATATAAAACCGTGGGTATCAAAACCATGGGCAAAAATTGTGGGTATCAAAACCATGGGCAAAAAACCGTGGGTATCAAAACAATGGGTACCGAAAAACCATGGGCCCAAAAACAACCCATAATGGTTACCCATTACCCATGGGTTAATAAACCACCCATGAAAATTTGCTTCGGGGCTTTGCCCCGAGCCCCTCATCGATTGGGGGCTTCACCCCCTCGAACCCCCCCCGACCACTCCTGGCGAGTAGGACTACCAAAAAATACCTGAGTGTAACACATAGAAGGTGTACCACACTCTAACATGAAAATAGGTGCCGCAAACATAACAATCTCCCACTTAGAGATTGATTTCCACTGAGCAAGCTTCTCAACCTTTCACTTTCATTTGTGAAGGCCAACCAAGCTTGAACATAGCTTTAGTTTATCCCTTGTGACCACCTTGGTCATCATGTCTGCAGGATTCTTACTGGTATGAATCTTCTCCAAATTCAACTTATCTTCTTCCAAAGCTATCCTGATGAAGTGATATCTCAACTGTATATGCTTCATCCTGGAGTGGAAAGTAGAGTTCTTAGCTAGGTGTATAGCACTCTGACTATCACTATGCAGCTTACATTCCTCCTACTTATGCCCCAACTCCTCAAGAAATTGTTGTAACCAAATCATCTCTTTTCTTTCCTCTATGGTAGAAACATACTCAGCCTCCATGGTTGACAAAGCCACCAACTTTACGTAGTCATGAAATCTAGCTCACTTTGTCCCACCTAAAGTGTAAATATAACCTGTCGTGCTCCTCCCGATGTCTACATCTCCAGCCATGTCTAAATCTACATAACCATGTAAAGTGGTGTCTCGATCCATCTGTAGCACAAAGTTGTCCCCATGGTCCCTCTCAAATACCGAAGGATCCACTTTTCTTGCTTGCACAATGCTCTTTACTGGATCACTCATAAATATACTCACAGCCTCCCACTACATGGCAAATATCAGGCCTAGTGCACACCATAAAGCATACATAAAACTACCAACCGCTGATGAGTAAGGTACCTTGGACATCTGGTTTCTTTCCTGCTCTGTCTTGGGACACTGCTCCTTTGATAACTTAAAATGGCCTGCCAAAGGAGTCCCAACCGGTTTAGCATCCTGCATGTTAAACCTATCCAATACCTTCTTAATGTACTCTTCCTGAGATAAAGTTAGCTTCCGTTCCTTCCTATCCCGAGTTATCCTCATACCAAGGATTTGTCTGGCTGCCCCCAAATCCTTCATATCAAATGATTCACTTAGCCATTTGCTTTCTTTGAGTACTTTTATTTCTGCATGTTTTTACCTCGCAACCAACATGTCATCAACATACAAACACAAGATAATATAGCTTCCATCCTCAAATTTTTGTATACACACAATGGTCAAAATGACATCTAATATAACCTTGCTCCATCATGAAGCTATCAAACTTCTTATACCATTGACATGGAGCTTGTTTCAAGCCATAGAAGATCTTATTCAGTTTACACACCATCTCCTCTTTACTTTTGACCTCATAGCCCTCTCTGGGTTGCTGCATATATAGTTCCTCCTCCAAATCACCATGGAGAAATGCAGTCTTTACATCTAATTGTTCTAAGTGCAAGTCTTCTCGCTACGCCACTATTCCAAGAACAATTCTAATAGAAGTCATTTTTTTACTACAGAGAAAAGATCTCATCAAAATCTATACCTTGTTTCTATGCAAACCCTTAACCACCAACCGAGCCTTATATCTTTTCTTTCCTCCTTCTTCGTCTTTAACTCTATACACCCACTTGTTCTCGCAATGCTCTTTTGCCTTCTGGTAGCTTCACCAAATCCGAGTCCTGGGTTCTCCATGAGAGACTTATGCTCCTCATCCATGGCTTGCTCCCACTTTTACCGACATCTACCCCGCATTGCTTCATCAAAGCTCTCTGGCTCTCCACTATCAATGAGTAATAAATAATAAAGAGAAGGAGAAAAACGTTCAGGTTCTTTTCTTACCCTAGAAGACCTCCTCACTGTAGGAGTTTGGGGTTCCTGTTGAGTCGGTTCCTGAACTGATTCATGGGTCACTGTCCCATCCGGAAGATCCTCTACCACTGCATATTCTTTCTTGGATTCTTCCCTATTTTCCTGTAATTGTTGCTTATACATGACTTTCTCATTAAAGACCACATCCCTAGACCGAATGATTTTCTTGTCCTTAATACTCCAACATTTAAATCCAAAGTCATCACCACCATAACCAATGAAAGTACATTTTTCTAATTTAGCCTCTAGCTTGGTCCTATCATCCTTGTCTATATGAACAAACACCTCACATCCAAAGACTCTAAGAAATGAATAATCAAATTTCTTACCATACCAAGCCTCCTCAGGTATGCCTCCATCCAAGGCACTTGAGGGTCCTTTGTTTATCAAGTACACAACTGTGCTCACCGCTTCTGCCCAAAAAGAAAGAGGTAATCCTGCATGTAACCTCATGCTCCTAGCACGTTCCATTATTGTTCTATTCATCCTTTCTGATACCCCATTCTACTGCAGAGTTCCTGGAACCGTATCTTTTCCTGTGGATTCCATTCTTAGAACAGTAATCATTAAATTCATTGTTGTAATACTCCCCTCCATTATCTGACCTGAGACATTTTAGCTTAAGACATGTTTCATTCTCTACCAAGGCTTTCCATTTAACAAAAGTGTCAAATACATCAAATTTATTTCTAATACAATAAATCCAAACTTTCCTTGTTGCATAATCAATAAAAGTAACATAATAACTTGAACCCCCAAGAGATGATACCTGAGCTGGCCCCACACATCAGAATGCACCAACTCTAACTTACTCTCTTTCTTTTTAGGTCCAACCTTGAGAAACCTTACTCGCTTCTGTTTCCCATATATGCAGTCCTCACATAAATCTAAATCTATTTTTGTATATCTAGGAAAATTCTTCTTTATGATGTCCATGCCCTTATGGCTCATATGACCGAGCCTATAGTGCCATAATGTTGTATCTGTCATCGAAGCCACAAGATTACAATCATTAGTACTATCAGTGGATAAATACAAGGTTCCAACCTTCTTACCTCTTGCCACCACAAGAGCACCCTTGGTAACCTTCCAAGAGTCAGTTGTAAATATCACAATACAACCATCACTTCCCAATTGCCCCGCCGATATCAAATTTCTCCTTAATGTAGGCACATGTCTAACATCCTTCAATATCCATGTATTCTCATTCTACATCTTAACCTGAACAAAACATTTTCTAACTATACTGCAAGGCTCATCATCACCAAGAAAAACATGCCCAAAATCCCCTTGAACATAATCAACAAAATAATGCCTATGTGGAGTAAAGCATAAAAGAAGCCCCTGAATCTAAAACCCAAGATTGAGAATATTATGTAAAGAAAGAATCAAAGCATCTTCGACATACATTACCCGATGCCACATTTTCCTCCTTGTTTTCTTCCTGTTGTTTCTTCTTATCTCGAATCTCTCAACAGTCCTTCTTTACGTGCCCAAACTTTCCACAGTTCCAACATACAATCTTGCTCTTGGATTTTGACCTTGCCCGATCTTTCGATTTTCCACGGTTTCTCTATTTTATTCTTGTCTCCCTCTAGTTTCCATTGTCAAAGCATTCCCTAAAGTAGAAGATTCCCTGGAGCTTTTTCTTTGCATTTCCTCGCTTAGAATCACCCCTACAACATCCTCAAACTTCAACTTCAAGTTAGCTAGAACCGAGTTGCTTACCGCCATTACCAGGCTATTCCAACTTTCAGGTAAAGAGCATAGAATTAATAAAGCCCTAACTTCATCAAATTCTATTATAACCAAAGCTAGCATATTCACAACTGTATTGAAATCATTTAAATGATTTGCTACTGAACTATTCTCAGACATCTTCATATTAAACAACTTTTTCATTAAAAATATCTTATTAGAGGCAGAGGGTTTTTCATACAACTTCCCTAATGCATCCATCAGTTCTTTTGTAGTCTTTTCCTTTGAAACATTAAATAATACCGAAGATGCAAGACACAGCCGGATCGTTCCAAGTTCCTTTCGATCCAACAAATCCCATTCGCATCTGTCATACTCGAGGGTTTGTTCACCTTCTTAAACAAGTGGAGTATAAAGATCCTTCTGATAAAGGTAATCTTCCATCTGCATCTTCCAAAGACTGAAATTTTGCCCATTGAATTTATCAACCCTAGATCTTCCATCATCTACCATAGCTCCCACTCAAGCTAAAAACTTTCCCTGCGATTCAACACTTCAGCAAACCAAACAGGCTCTGATACCAATTGTTAGGAATAAGAGATAAAATATGTGGAATAATCCCTTACAGAATCGCAACAGTAGAAACTAATATGCAAAAATATTACAGATCTCAAATAAAAGTGCAGAATAAATAACACAACACAGAGAGACAATATTTAATGTGGTTCACCCAATTTGGGCTACATCCACCAAGAATCACTTGCTCATATTTTATTACAAGCCTCCACTCTCTCAATACAATACCCAGATCCGTTTGGAGCTATGCTCAACAAACTCTACAGAATTCACACCCGAATTCAAAACACATATGTAATACATTTGCTTGTCTATGTATCATATGCATAAGACCATATAAATAGACAATTTCTTAAGCAGTTTGATACAAAACCGTGGGTATCAAAACATGGGCAAAAATTGTGGGTATAAAAACCATGGGTAAAAACCATGGGTATCAAAACAATGGGTACCAAAAAACCATGGTCCCAAAAATAGCCCATAACAGTTACCCATTACCCATGGGTTAATAAACCACCCATGAAAATTTGCTTCGGGGCTTCATCCCCCAAATCCCTTACCCCTCACCAGGTGTGCGGGACCACCGTAAAAATACCCCGAGTGTAACACATAGAAGGTGTACCACACTCTAACATGAAAATAGGATCCACAAACATAACAAGTCGTATTTGGGGGCATTTAAGTTAAGGTCATGAAAATCCATGCAAATGGGAAGTCCCCCTATCACTTTTGTGATAGGAACGATGTTAGAGATCCATTGGGGATAATCAATGGGTAGGATGAAGGAAATTGAAATAAGGCACTGTAGTTTTTCTTTGACAAGAAGGGCAATGCGAGGATGCATTTTTGTAGCTTCTATTTCATGGGTTTTCCAAATGGGGAATGGTTACGATATTGTGGACCACAATGTTTGGGTCAATCTTTGGGCATATCAATGTACGATCAATCAAGCAAATGTGTTGCTATGATCCCGGAGGAAAGAAGTGAAACCTTCTTGTTCAACGACATCTAAATATTGACCTATTTTAAGAATGTGCAGGTCATCCTTAGTGTGAATATTTATTTTTATGGTTGATTCATTCAACATGGTTTGCATCTCATAAGGTAATGACTGGTGAATATAAGAATCTTCTACATCAAGGTAGGTGAGAATAAACTAATCATCTTGAAATTGAACAACGTTAATAGAAGGTGTATCATCATCGATCATGTTAGGATACAGGAAGGGAAGAGAAGAGGGAGCCTCGTCATCATGCTTTGATAAGTTAGAGGTCCCAGGAAATGGTGTTCATGAAATTTTTTTAGGAGGAATGGATTTTGGATCCATAGACTTTGTAGGTGAAGGTGGTGAAGTTGGTGAATGGGGTGGGGAATGTTTATCATCCTCAATGAGTTTGAATCGAGCCTTCTTAGAAGGTGGTTCAACAAATCCAATACCACTGCGGTCTTTATGCTTACAAGTGGTGCAAGGAATGATAGTATGGTGGCCTTGTTGATAGAAACCAAACCCAAAGCCCTTCCAAGAACAACGATGGAGGAAGGTGTGGGAAAAGTGGCGGTTGGTGAGAGATTGGAGGTAGGAAGAAAATAGTCGAGTTTGGGAAGGTGGCTCAGGTGAGTAGGTAGAAACATCAAGTCCCCCATACGTTAAGTTGGTGCAAAGATGGGGAGGACCGTAGGGAAAAACCTCACCTATGTGGTGATCATAACGGGATGTTGGTGAAGGTTACCATACTCTTGAGGAGTAAGGAATGTTGCAATGTTATAAAGGTAGTATTCCCCAGTGAGGCGTTTAAAAACACCTTATAAGGGATCGAGTAGTTGATATGTGGATAGTGAGAATGTATGAATTGTTGGGTACCTAGGAAGAAGACGTATTGGATGTTTGAGAAGTAGATGGGTTGGTGATGGGTCAGTATGGTAGTAAAGTGGGAATAAGAGGAGTTAGTTGTGGAAGATGTAGTGGCAATAGTAGTGGATGAGGCAGTGGTTGAAGAAGAAGTGGTAGCATTGGTAGATGCCTTAACTGTTATAAGGACATCATTGGGTCGATAAAACATGTTATAAGTATTGAATGGTGAAGGTTTGGCTGGAACGGTATATTTGTGCCCTTCATGTTTGAATTTTAAAAAATGGTGTAAGGTTGAAGGAACACAACACATCGTGTGAATCTAGGGTCAACTAAGTAACATGTTGTACTGAAATTCCCCTTCTAAGACATAGAATAATTTAGGAATGGCACGGGGGCCTACAAAAATGTGGAGAATGATGGTGCCAAGGATGGAAGTCATGGCATCATTAAATGAACACAACATAACTAGGTTATTATGCATGCAATTGGCAGGGATGCACATTTAGTTGTATGCATGGGAGGAAATGATGTTAATACTAGCACCACCATCGATCATAATGTGTCGAATGTGTATATTATCAACGTAGATGTAAATAAATAGGGCGGGGTCAGGATCATCCGATTGGAGAGGTACAATCTTGTCGTTAGAGAAAATAAGAGCGGCTACTTGATGAGTGGTAGCGGGAGTAGAGGAAGGGGAAAAGTGGTGAGAGAGGACACATGGTGAGGAGTGATAATGGATGCAACAGCATAGGGTCATTAGGTAAAACCTCAATAGATTACATGACTTCAATGAGGGCATAATGATGAGACTTAGAGGTTTGGACAAGGTCATACAAAGACATTTTGAGAGGATACTGGTGTAATTGTTTAAGTATTATACGATGGGAAACCCCATCAGAAATAGGGTATGTGGGTCCATGGATGGTGATTTTGGGTGCAAGTATAGATGGAATATTGGGTAAAAGAGTAGTGGATGAGATGGTTGTTTTCTCCTTTCCTTTGTCCTTTTGGGCTCGAGTGGCAATTTGAACCATATTGATTTGTGGTAAAGGAGAAAGTGAGTCGTGATAGGTGTAATGACAGGATGGGAAAAAATATGGTGATGGCATATACTGGTTTTGTTAAAACAATGTAGCACAGTGGCATTTTGGTGGAGGTTTGGCTAGCTCTCTTATGCGAGACCATATTTGATCTAAGAAATATTGGAGGGGATAAAAGGGTTGTGGAGGTGGAGATGAAGGTCATTGAATAGGTAAGGGATGAGGATGTGTGGTGATAGGTGAAGGTGGAATAGGGTCCTCATCTAAAAGATCATCATCGTTAAAGTTTAATTTGAGAAGACATAGTTGGAGAAGAATATTCTTAATGGCCTTACAGTTTTCCACATCATGCCGGAACACGATGGTAAGCATAAATTTTGGTATTGTCAAACCCTTCTTGTTTAGGTTTGAGTGGGGTCATAAGGTCTAAGCGGTGGCAAGTGTGATGACAAAGGTTTCCAAAAAGGTTAGCTAAGATGTTGGCATAAGACCCTACCAATGGATCACAATGTGAAGTAAGTGTGGGTTTGGATGGAAGTGTGGATGACTTTGGTGGGAGAGGCGTCACTGGATTTGGAATCAGAGGTTGAGTAAGTTTGACCACCTATTTGGTAGATAGTACGGTTTTAGGTTGATATTGCACCTTCTTGGGTATGGATATAGCAGGTGAACTAGTTGTTGAAGGTAGGATAGGTTTAACTACATCTTTGGAAGGTAGTGATCTCTGGGATTTGGTTGCACCTTCTTGGGTAAAGGTGAAGGAGAAGCATGGGATGTAGAAGGAAAGCAGATGATGGAAGGGGACAGGTTAGCCAAGGTGATAATGGAGGTGCGGTGAAGGTTGTGGTAAGAGACAATGTGGAAGGTATTAGTTGAGGGGAAGGGAATAACATGGGTAATGATGAGGATATTGGAAGTGGTGTAGGTATAGGAGGTAGAAAGGATGTAGGTGACATTAAAGGCATAAGCTGTGTAGGTAATTTGGGTGTAACAGAGGATCATGATGAGGTGGGTTACTATGTTTTTGGTTTACTCTAGGTAGGAGGATGTTTGGCTAAGGTTGATGGGTGGGGACCTAGGATATATGGAAGTGGTGAAGGTGACAGAGGGGTAGTGGTGAAGCCAGTGTATGTGACCTAAGGGTTGGGCCTTCCTCTTAGGTGGGGAATAGTCTTTGTGATGGCTTGTGAGGACGTGACTAAATCTAGTTTGATAGGAGGATGGACTAAACTTGATGTTGGCATGACTCCTAATGTGGTAATGGGTCTAGACACGGAGGAAGGTATAGGTGCAAGTAAGGTTTTAGGCATAGGAAAAGTTTGGTTATTGGTAAACGTTTCGGTGTGGGCGAGATGATGAAGAATTGGCCACTAGAACTGGCATAGCATCAAGGTGGGTTTGGTTTTCTGAAACACCTTTGGATAGATCGTGTAAGTATCAACAGATAACATCTACATTTGAGTTGAGACAAGTAGTTGAAGACATCCCCAAAGCATGGAATTGTCAACATAATCCAAGTGGTCGACCAAACGTGAGAATGAAACCGATGTAGGGGGATGATGTTGATTTGGTAGTAATCCCTGAAAAAAATTTTTTGAGACAGGGAAATGGTTGGCTTTAGACTCTATGGGTAAAAGAGACAAGAGAAAATCAACAAGATCCTTGAAAGCCAATGGAGAATTATCACCAATAGGAAGGGACGCTACTAATGGATCCCCTGTGGGTAGGGGAGATGGCAAGTTAGATGAGGTAAGTTTGTTTTTTGGTGAAGAAGAAGGGAAGCATGAATCTCCCATGGGTTGAAGAGTAAGTACTATGGGTTGTTCGTTAGGTTGAGAGGTGAGTGGGAAAAATACATCGACAGATATGGTGGGTACTTTTGTGGGTGAAGGAGGAGATAAGGGAGACTCTTCTATGGGTAAATAAGTAGATGAAACAAGTCCCTATGTGGATGAAGGAGCTCATGCAAGAATCTCCTCGATATATGGAGTAGGAGGAAATTGAGCAAGAAGAGCTTGTATGATGTTGAAAAACAACATGAACCTCATGAACGTTATTGTCATTGGTCGAGGTTTCACTGGTTTGGTTAGATGATGGGGTGTGATTTGGGAACAAATTACTTGAATATGTGAAAGTTCTAATTAGTTGGTGCATTAGGGTTATCCAAGACGAGATCTCCATTATCTAACATTTCTTGGATGATATTTTTGAAATTTATACAATTACCATCACTATGACCTCTAACACGATGATAGTTGCAATAATCATTTTCTTTGTACCATGCAAGCACATGATGAGAGGGGTCAAAACCAAGTATGTGGTTTGATGGGTGGAAGAGTGACTGCTCTATATTTTAGAAGTTTTTCTAAAAATTAAGAGTAGGGTTCTCCTATGGGTGTATATTTTCGTTCGTGTTTGAACTGAAAAGCTTGAACAGGAGAAAGATTGGAAGAAGGATTTGATTGGTTGGATGGATGAGATGGGCGATTTTAAAACTAATGTGTTGGCAGATCCTTTTTCTTTAGAATAATTATTTTTGTTTTGAAGAAGAAGAGGTATCATTTGATTTAAATGCAATGTTCTTGTTATGCAATTGTATCTTCTTCTCTTCAATGGCATAAATTTCAAGTTTCTAAGCCATGGTGAATGCCTCATCAAACGTGCAGAAGGTTTGAACTTGGAGAGTTGGTGAGATGTGTCTAGAACAAGCTCTGGTGAAAAAATATATTAACTTGGTTTGAGGTTGGAATGTGAGTTGGTTTATCAAGCTCACCAATGAGCGACAAAAATCTGATGATAGATTGATCTTCATATTGGTGTTTCGTGTACAAGTTGGTCATGGTGATCTTCTTGACAATGTTGATAGAAAAGTGGTCTATAAAATCGTGAGCTACTTGATTGAATGAAAAGATGGAATTCCTGGGTAGAACACTATACCAATCTAAAGCTGGTCCTGTCAAGGACATTGGGAGTGTTCACAAGTGTAAAACGTCATCATGAGTGATCAAATAAACACATGTTTAAAAGAACGTAAGAGCTATTGCGGGTCTTCTTTGCTATTGAACCGATTAAATTTAGGCACTTCCCAATGGGGAGGGTATGGATGAATCAAAATGGATGGGTGAATGGGCTCATTACAAATATCGTCGTATGTCAGAGAGTTACGTGATTTGGAGATAGATGCTTCCAATGTCTGCATCTTGTCCATCATCATTTTGATAAGATCATTGGTAGATTGTGATGACTTGGGAACCCCGGAGTATAAGGGGGTAAATTAGGTGTGTATGATGTGGGCGGCATCCCATCATGTGGTGGTGCTAAGTACAAAAATTGTGAGGATGGAATATAGGCCGGAATAGATGTAGATGACAAGTATCCTGAATAAGTGATAGATGAAATGCATGGCTCTTGGTGATAAGTGTAGGTAGGTGGAGTGGACGTAAAGACTCTTATAGCAATTGGAGGAAGAGACTATGGGATGGAGAGGACAATGTTTTGGAAGGGAGTATGGGCTACCATCACCATTGGTGGTTGAGATGCAATAGGTATATGAGAGGTGGTGGGTGTAGATAGACCTACACTCAAGGTGGCTAATAAAGGCATGGTTGACATCGTAGGAGTGATGAACGTCAAAGGCACGACAAATGTTGTAGGTGTAGTAGATATCGATGATGTAGGGTCAAGCTAGGATAGTAAAGGTGGTAATGTGGAAGATGGTAAGGCCAAGCTAGTAGTATCTGATGTAGAAGTGGGTGTGAGGGTAGGAGGAATGGACACAAGCATGCCATATACAAGATACCACGATGAATCATGACTAGATGATTGAGAGAGATAGTACTGCAGAGTGGCGGGGTTATGATCAAGGAGTCTTGTGAACTCCTCATCACCATTGGGTATGGCAAGAACCTGATTGGGTTCCATAGGTGATGAGATGGAAGGGGGTGATGGGATAGGTGGGAGTGGTTGTAGCTTAGCGTGAAACACAAGTGCATTAGCTTGTTTACGAGTCAAACCCATGTGATTGGAAATAGAAAAGGTATTCTGAGCTTTTTGATGATGTAGAAATATAGAAGTAATTTGGAAAAATCAGTCTAAAATGAGTGATTAAATCATTATTATGATTGGAAAATCAAAGTATAGAGAATGGCGTTGGTTGGGGTAACTAATGCCGGTATGATGAAAGTAACCACTACCGGTCAAGCGTAGACCGATATCGATTCTTATGAAAAAAATAAGAAATTCAAAGATCCGGAAATGAAAGGTGAAAATGGGTCACCCTGGACTTTGAGAATGATATCAGAGACCTAAAAGTGTGATAATATAGCATAAAAAGACACGAAAAAGAAAAAAATACGAGAGAATACTATTTTGGTAAAAATAACCAAAAAGCATAAACCGACATCACCGGTTAATCGATGGCGGTGAGATGATGTAACTAATGGCGGTCGTTGGACCGATATCGGTTACTATGAAATCTAGGAAGAGAAGGAAAAATGAAGTTTTGGTGATTTAGATCAAATAAAAGGGCCAACCTAGAGACTGAGTATGGCTATGAGGAGTCCTAATAAACCCAAAATAAAACCGGAATACACCAGTTGTGATGTGGGGCATAAAAGGATAAGAAAGAATGAAGAAACGCAACTCACACCTCAAAACACAAGCAAACAAAAAGCTAACAAACATGAAATCCTAAGCTATAGATTTTATGTTGTGGCTTATGCCATTTAGGACTAACTGTAAGAAAGATAGAATTTTTGGTTAACAAAGGTGCCCTATAAAAATCCAACAACTATGGATGGTTTTGAGTAAGTTATTGTGTGGGAGATCCTTCTATGAGATGATGACTAGACAGAGAATCGGATGGAGCCCACTATCAATCCTCTGATCGTGTCATCATTGAAAACTTCTTCCATTGATTTGGTATAGAGAGTGTGCAAAATGTGAGTTACGGTTCAATTTGTCAACCATTAGTTGGGCATGACTTCCAACATATAGGTTGCCAAAAATTTAGATGAGCTATAATGCAACAAACTAAAAAATGCAAGTGCACAAGTTTTAAAACCCAAAACCAAAAATTATATTCGATGAGAACAAATTATGAAGAGGTTAATGGTTTGACTTTCACTAAGTGCAATGTAAGAAAAGAAAGAAGAGTTCTTTTTAATCCCAAAAACAAGTGTCACTGAGACAATCAGAAGAAAAGAATATTTCCAGAGAAGAAGCTTAATGTGAACTTGTTTCGAATGAAAAACACACACACAATATTTTCCTAGGAATGAACAATGCAACGAACCCCAGATGGATCCCACCAGGCGTGCCAAAATGTTTCACCAATAAGTTTTACACTTTCTAGGATGAAACATATAGAAGGTAAAATGGTTAAGGAGGAATACCTATGAGGCAAAGGTGGAAGGTAGAATATGCGCGTTGTAGAATTTTGATCCAAGCTGATTGTGTGAGCTTCCCTTTGGTTAGGAGGAATGACATGTATAAGAAACACAACAAGACCACCAAATAGTATTAAATAGCAAGAGTCAGAGGACGCCTAGCAAGGCTAGATCTAGGAAGCGTGATGCTTCCTCGAATGGTTTGTCAATCCTATGTTTAATATAATTTAATGTAAGAAATAATAGTTCCTATTGTAGTTGATACAATTTATGTATCTCCTATTAATATACAACAAGTGAATTTAACTTAACATGCAACAATTATAATTAAATTTGGGTGATTAATGGGCTGGTTTGGGTGCCGTAGGTGTAAAGCAGTGGCTATAGGTAGAGTGAGGTCTGGGTGAAATTAGGCAAGGTTTTGAGCTGTTTTGGGGAAGTTGTTAACTCGTTGTTATAGGAAAAACTACCAGTCTAAGAGACCGGTATCGGTTAGTCGACCGATGCCGGTATAGGAGATAGACCGACGCTGGTTGGCTAATTGGCGTCGGTAGGGACAATTCGTTTTAAATATAAAAAATGGGAGTTTGGACCTCTCTATGATTGCAAAGAGAGTGAAGGTGGTGTTGATAAGGCTGTGATATTGTTAAGAAGACTCAGGTATGTTGAAAAGGAGGTTGGAAAGGGTGTAAAGGCTTGGGATGGTTGAATAGTGGGTTGGTGGGAAGAAGGTGATATACGAGTAATGGAAAGAATGAAATATAGAAAGAAATGAAAGATCTATACTTGAATAAGCACAAATGATAAAATCACAATACTTATTGGGTATGTTGTAGATCTTGTGAGTGGAGGTGGTTGGTGGTTGATCGAAGAAGAGATGTCTAAGTCTTGTCTTTGTGCGGCAATACAACCTGTGTTCTCCATGAGTATTTCCACGCTCTAGAAGGAGAACCGTTGCTTGTCTTGCACTTATGTGGATGTGTGTTTTTGTCGTTTGGATGCAGGGGGCTTGAAGATTCACACTTGAATGCAATAAGGATATAATAATGAATACCCAACCTGGGTAAAGGGTTGTAAAATTCTATATAAAGGAACCGATGGTGGTTTAGGTGATTGATGTTAGTCGAGGATAAATTGGTGTCGGTTAGGGTGAAATAGTCCTATTTACCAAAAATAGGTAGATCTTCCCAGATTTGGCGTGCTTTCCTTGTTGGGTCCGCTTAGGGAAGTAGAGTTCACGTGAGAGAAGGTAAGAAGATCTTAGAAGAAGTCCAGTTAGGTTTAGGAAGAAGTCTTAATTAGTTAGGTCAAGTAGTGACTCAACATTGGGAGTGTTGACTTAGTGTTGAGAGTAATGACTTGGTCATTATGAGTTAAGTGCACCTAGAATGGGTCCAGGGTGAGGTGTCATGATGAGGTGCAAGTGTGAGGATTAAATCAACTTAATTAAAATAAATAAGTTAATTAATAACGTGAGGATGAATATTAATATGGGTTAAAGGGTCATGGTTAGTTAAATGCGTTACGTTAATTAATGAAGGGGACCTTGATTCGAAAATAATCAAGTTATTACTACTTGATCTTAGAATTTGTAGGCTTAAATTATTTGTTGACAATTTGCTCCTTTGAAGTAATCAATTTAAAATAAATGCAAGACAATAAGACAATTGCACAATGATTGATTACGGAGTTCGTAATTGCCTACGTCTCCGGGTTCGTGGTCGAACCATTCCACTAGTCAAAACTTGTAAGTTACTGATAGTACTTTCACAATAAAACCTAATGGAATTTTACTTGCTTATCAATACACCAGCTTCTTGAAAACTTCCGATGATCATTCGAATTTTCTTCACCTTCCGATGCACAATCTCCTTCGGCTTCAATCGGCCTTCCCGATGCTATCAATGCAACGCTAGCACTCCTACGACAATCCAGGATTTCGCAAGTAATCGTGTGGCTCAATGGGCCTATTGGGTAGTTTATAATTACTCCCAATCACAAATATTTCGCCTACTATTGCCTGGCTTATCAGATTGATCATTGAATTGTTCTTCACCTTCTGATGCACAAAATAATGTCTGGCCGCGATCAATCAGGATTTGAAGTAATTGGTGTGGCCAATATTGGGAGTTTATAATTACTCCCAATCACAAATATTTGCCTAAAATAATATAGACAATATTTGTCTATAGTAATTTTTAGGAATTTAATATAGTTTACAACACTATATTAAAATTTCCTTATTACTAATTTTGACACATCCCACAAATAAGCTTAAAAAATAATAAGCTTCTCGGGCTAACGTGTCCACCTTTCCGTGCTCTAGTAATGAGCTTCTCCGTTGCGCCGATGTGTTTACAATAACATGGGTTCCTATTTATACAAATTTAGGGCCCTTAAAAAATGCAATTAAAAAATATCCTAAGGCTATTTTTAAACCTTAGCCGTAGCATTTTGATAAGGAATAAAATATTCCCAATAATGAGCGGATTACATTTGAAAAATGGGATAACACCCAAATTTTGGTGTGACATTTGGATAAGGTCCACATTTTGGTGGGTTTGATAAAAGCTTAGGCTTTAAATAGCCTTTCCACGCATTGTGTGAAGTGGTCATGGGACCACATGGGCTTAACCGCCCCCACCTCTTTCTCCTCACGTGGAAGCTTCCACTACAACCGCTTCACTCCTCCCTTCCACGTGGAACATCCACGCATGGCTTAATGTTGGCGGTTGGGTATGGTTTAATACTAATGTATAAACATTAATATATATAGTGGTTTGGAATATATGTGTGGCATTTGGAAAGTGGACTTACCAAGATAATATAATTTCAACCCATGTAATGTGGTATGGAAATAATTAACTTTGTCCCGAAAGGCAAATCGAGTGAATTCGATTCGTGGTGGCAAGCCACGTGTCATAGTGCGATTGGTCCAATATTGACCGATTGACGAGTTGACTTTCCTGTTGTGTAAACTTTGACCGGACATATCTAGAGCTCGATGTCCGTTTGTCGCGTTCTCACAGTCGTTGGAAATCTCTCGAGACGATCTTACTGCAGATGACACCATTTAGAGATGTTTAGGGAACTTTCAATAATGATCCCTGATCGGACCTAGAGGAGTGTGACCCAAATTTGGTGTCTACAACAAATGGAATATTTAAGAGACCACACCCTGGTTGATATCCTGAGATGCTGTGTGGGATGAGAATTATTCTGACCCCTTGTTTCTCTTTCAGTTTCGACACCTTCCCCACACTACACTATGGTGATGGTTGTGGCATGATTCACAAAAGAGTGGGAATCTATGGCTATACATCTAGTTATTTTTCAAGGAACTCCACTCTACAAGAAATTTGTTGAACCCTAAAAGTGAGAGCAAAAAGTTCTTTGACCAGATCCACAAGTGTGGGCATGCCTTGACCTACCATATCAGGTCCTATTTGTGGTTCTACTTCATCCAACTTAATAACATTTACCATTACTTCTAACCTTTCCATGGTTGAGGCCTTAAGCTAAATGTGACAAATTAACGACAAAGGGGAAAATTATGGAACCGAAAAGCTGCGAATAAATCTAACTTAAATAATGACTACAAACAATGAAATAGGCATAAAAATATTATTTCGTTAAATGGTTCCACTATATAGTGTCACCACGGAGATCAACGGCTCCACATGGGTCGTGATTCGACGTCCCTCTGCCCCTTCCTATCCTCCGTTGCTATCTCTTAATGTTGTTAGATGCCCACTATGCCTATCCCATTGTAAAATTGGATTTTATCGTAATTATTGCTATAAGTCCCACTACATTAGCAAAAGTGACCCTTTCTTAACGGAAAACACATTTGCCAAGAATTGGAGCAATGAATTATCCCTCACTTGATGGAATTTATTCCCTCAATTAGGAGGTCGAATGGCCTCGAAACCCAGACCGGGAGCCCTGTCCTCTGACACTTGATTCTTTCCTTGGTTCCAATCCACCACGTACGTAGATGCTTGTCTCCTGAATTTTTTTAACTCGCTCCACACCTGATATTTGTATATGTTAATCATCGCCTCACTCGATTTCACACCCACTGTTTTATAACCAGGCTTCAGCTCGATGTGATGTACATTATTCAGCAAAGATAGAGACGTCGCCTCCAATAACAAGATGGACTTGTGTTGCCGCTCTTCTCATTCTCTGCACGTGGACCTTCTGTCATCCCCGCCACCGGGTGATCCTTTATTCGACACCCCAAAGTGTTTGCACTTCATCTTCTCTAGAGGTTTTATTTAAAAGAATGATTTTTAGAGAATTTGAGGAAGTCACTGGATCCTCTAACCATCCATGGCATAATTATTCGAACTTGTTGATGTCATTGAACATCACCCATTTGCATTTATTTGTGGTGGTTAAAGAGTAGTGTGTGAATCTAGCTTCCCGCGTCTTCGGCCACAGCCATGGACGCCGACTCGCATTGTATCCGCTCACAGAATGCATCATTTCATCCAAAATGTCATCTTCGTTGTTGTCGTAGATGAAGAACTCTTCTACCCCAACATGAGAACGATAAATTATCCACTCTTTCAGGAATTTAGTGGAATTGAAGACCATCCTGAAGGTGCACAACAATTCTTTTCTCTTACTTATGGTATATAGGGATTATAGTACACAAATGAATGCATGATCTGAGATGAAAATGTAATGTTGTTGAACAGTTCCACTGGGCATTGTCAACCACGAGAGATTGATGGCTCCACATGGGCCATGTTTCGACATCCTATGCTTTTACCCATCCTCCATTGATATCGCTAACTGTGTCAGACGCCCACCTCGCCTTCCCCATTGTAAAAATGCCTTTTGGCACAAACATAAAAAGTATCGTAAAAACACCTCAAAGTGCAATGTGCCTACATGTTGCATTTAGTTTCTTTTAATTTTAAGGAGGTAAAATATAAACACATATTTTTATAATAACCTCACATTTCTATGTGGCAGACACTAACATTAAACCGTGCCCCTTATCTCATGGAAATTTCTACACAAGAAAATATTGTTTTTGTAAAATATTCTTTTAATTCATTAACGACTCAAACTAAAGAAGAAGAAGAAGATATTTTAACATCTATGAGGCTAAAAAGATAAATTATAGGACCTTAGATCTTGCTAAAGATATTTTTGACATTCGAGACATCTTGTTGGTGAGTTTGATTATTAGTTCCCCTATTTTTTCAACCATCTTCTTGCTGAAAATATCTTGAAATGATGTAGTAGCCACCGTGCTTGAAAATCTAGGCCCTAATGTCCTTATAAGTATTACACTCCACCATGAAATGTTTCTCTAACTCACCGCACTAACACACAAAAGACATAAATTCTCTCTTCCCATGACTCTTTAGGTTTTTTCCATTTTCCTGTTCCACATCGAAGACGATGAGAATTAGTTCTCAATTGAGCTATGAAGATCTTTTATTTCCACAGAATATTATCCCTAGAAAATCCTTTTGTTGACAATCACATGCAGAGTCAAATTCCTCCAAATAATACCTCATCTTTCTCCCTAACAACTTTCCCCACATAACTTGGCAAAATTTATCTATAAAAAAATTTCTTATCTCTTGGCTATTATTAGGATATGCATTCAAGTAAATGTTCCATTTTCAAGCCATTTGATGTTTTGATTCATCCATGACTTCTTTCTTTTTCCAAAATTTCATCAAGGACAACCTTAGGCCATATACTACCTTCCATTTGCTCGATTCTTTTTACATATGGTATGAGACAAACCATAGCAATAGCTTCAAGAGGTATAACCCCATTTCAGCTAGAAGAATCTCATATGAGATTCTTCTAGTAATCATGTTTTTTTAATCCTCTCAAATTGTTTCCACCATGAATTTGAAATTCTGCTAGCCCAAACCTCACATCGTAAAGCGCCACCGAGTTACTAAAACCCTAAACAAAGTGTGCATAGTTTTCCAATCCCATAATTCTACCTCTCTCTATTTGTTTTGGAAAGAATAAAAAGCTCTTCACCCCCTAAAGTTCTATCTTTTTCTACAAATCTCCCAACTAAGCTTGTTATTAAATTCAAACCCAAGGTATTTATAATTCGTTACTTCCTCTAAAATGTTTCCGTCGAAATAGAAATGACACTGAGTTTGTTTCTTTCTATTGGAGTAGATTGTAATCTTGGTCTTATTGGCGTTGACTTACATCCCCACTTTTTACAAAAGTCCTCAAGCGCACATAAATGCTTTTGAAGGCCTTGATTGAACCTAGCAATCAAGATAAGGTCATCAAAATAAAGGATAAGTCATTCCTCAAGTTTGTCGATATATAGGACAAATAAAGTAGGTGATAATGGGTATCCTTGTTTTATCCAATATCACTCCCGAAACTTTCGAGATACAAGTTTGAGTTCTAATTTTAAATAGAACCTTTTCATAAAGTCTTTGAGCACTGCTCTGAAATACCAAACTCTGTCATTCTATCACATAGCTTATTCTTAAGAAGTATGTCAAAAGCTTTTGAAGTCAACAAAACAATAATAAGCTTCTTCTTTATCATTTAAATAAACTTTTGTCAACAAAATTGGTTCAAAAAACATCCGGAGCCCACATAAATTTTTGTCACAATTTACAAACCATATTAAACAAAAAAAAATAACATCCACTGACGACCGTAGGATACCCTAACACCAAATTTCAAATATTTTAAAACTAGCAATCGCATGTGTACAATGCAATGTGAACGCCGAACGGTATATATTATTTGATTTAGAGGGATAGTTATTACTTTTGTAGTTGTTGATAAGGGGTGTGATTGATTTCATAACTGTAGAAATATAGATGGGCTACTTAATTTTAAGGTTGTTTCTACATTTCAAACTTGTTAAAAATTTGTACATGACTATATTTGATGATCATTTTGATAGTTAATTTATTTTATAGTTGATGTTATATGTATTTAATTTGGGTTTATTGTGTTAGTTGTGCATCGGTTGTTCGGTTGGTGTTTTGTTGGTGGCAGTACACGATGCATGAATATAATAGATATACATGATGCATGAATGAATATATTTCAATATTGGGTTGGAGGCCATCATGAAGGAGAGCATCAAAACTGTGGATGATTTTGTCTACAAGATCATTCAAATTAGAAGGCAAAAGATTTCTGCTCAAAACAACAACGTAAGGAAATACTCACATCAACCATAATGGCTATTGAGAACTCTGCATAAATAATAAGTTAGCCCTTTTCATCATTACTTATAACCACGTTGTTTTTCACTTCACTGGCTTTGAAATTGTTTACAGGAAAAAACAGATATATTGTCTCGCTTCATTGGTTTAAGTGAAAAGGAGCCAGAAAAGTTATATGACAAGTATCTACGAGATATATTGTTGAATTTCATGATTGCTGGAAGGGACACAACTGCAGGTACTCTATCTTGGTTCTTTTTTCTGCTCTGCAAGAATCCAGGTGTTGAAATTCATGATGACAACTCCTGCACACACGTGGTAAATTGAGATGGCACCCATGGAACCATTGCAAGATGAATATCTACAAGTTTTGTCTCTGAGCTGTACAAACCATGCCATGAAACCCTAAAAAATAACCAAAACCCTAACACACATTTTAAAAGAAAAGACTTACCAGGCAAAATCTTTTTGAAGATGCCAAGAAATCGCCATAGGAATACTCTGCTTCAATGTTAGCTGCTTCCTTCCTGTTCAGATGATTCACCATTTCTACCCTGAAAACAATATATGGAGAACACTCATGAAAAACCTATACGAAAGTTTTAAGGATTCCGAGTGGACTGAATTAATAAGAAAAAAATCTGGGCTGTTAAAGGAAAGAGGGGTTTCATCAATAAAAGTCACCAAAATCTCAAATAAAAAGAATAAAAAGAATCATGGGTGAAAAAAATATCAACTGTTTTGAACAAAGTCTGCATCATATACGAATTTGAAACCTGCAACCCTCTGACTAAGTGGTTCAAAGCAAAGGGAAAATAAAAATAGATGGATTCGACCACTAAAATCAGGGAAAACTGTAAAAATAAATGCAACAACACAATCTAGAGAAAAGATTTGAAAAGGGTTCAAATCATCAAGATGTTGGGTGGTCTGTATGGGGATTTGTCCCCAGCCCTCTTTGGTCTCCATGAAAAGGGTTCAAATCATGAAGACGTTGTCAATGCTACTGTCGTCTCCAACGCCACTAGTTCAATGTGATCGAGCAACAAAACTAAAAACAAATTTAATCGCGTGAAAAAATGTCCAAAAAACTGTCAAGACCTTTGATCTGTTTGCATGCTTTCATGGAAAGCAAAAGCAGCAGCAAAGCGAAACAAATTATTTCGATTGTTGAAACCGCCATTGCCATTCTGTGTTGCCATTTATTGTAAAACAAAGATTGGATTTTTATTCTCAATCTCATATTTCATTGCAGGTTCATGTTTTCCCTTTGTAAAACCTACGAATGTCGATTAATATTACGAAAATCGATGAAATACTTAATCTTCAAAAACATTACATGCAAAAAGCAATCACAAAAATAACCGAAAAAATGAAAACGTCCAAAACGTTAAAACGGCCGTCAAATTTTACACAATCTCATAAACGTCCGCCAAGGCCTTTCCCATGGGGGAATGCCTTCGGCGTAATTAGCATGGTCGATAATATGAGATGGCCCTCTCACTAATATAATGATCAATTGATTGAGAAATAAGTACTCTTTGTTGTTTTCTAACTCTACATTGAACATGATTTGCAACTCTAATGTTGTTTTTAAATGTTTTATAAAAAGATTGGCTACATATGAAACTTATTTTATAATGATATTTTCTTGTCCAAATCCATCGGTTGTTACTTTTTGCATTCAAAATCACATTTTTCGGCTCACCATGCGCATCATAGTGTTGCTTTCATTTATATCAAAAAAATTCGTTAGAGGCTCAACCACAAAAAAAAATCCTTTTCCTTAGTTTATTTGCATGTAAATATCTTTCTTAAGCTATGGATTCGAGGAAGGAGATCAAGTTTCATGGTTGATCTACATATTATTGTACGACATAAAGTGACGTATTCATATCCACAAATCTTACAAAAAAATATGATTACAATTATTCAAAATGTCTCGATAATACCAGGAATGTGACTTTATAATTTTAGGCAAGTTCCTCAAGTGACTACACCTTTTTTGGGATTTCAAAATTTAGGTTTAAAATCTTAACTTCGTTGTGTTTTTCTAAAAAATAATTTAACAA
This sequence comes from Taxus wallichiana var. yunnanensis, assembly GCA_018340775.1. NCBI lineage: Eukaryota > Viridiplantae > Streptophyta > Pinopsida > Cupressales > Taxaceae > Taxus > Taxus wallichiana. The sequence continues at coordinate 515,215,717 of CM031236.1, read as the reverse complement.
TTAAATTTATTTTTATTACTTTATATTTAATTAAGATTAATTGCATAAGTATGAGGAAATATATTATGATGTGTTAGTAAGATTATAATATAAATAATCTAACATATATTAAAAAAATATACATATTTATGGTTTTGTCGGTGTTTTTAATTACTCTATTACATTTTTATTGACTACTTCTCTATGTAAACTTTGCTCAATATACAAAGAAGAAAAATATATAACTTTTCCCTACAAAGATTTAGAAAAATAATCTCCTTCAATCTAAAAACAAGGTAATGTCACAATGAAAATAATACATGTTTAATAATTAAATGTGAGGAGAACAATATTATTTATTTCTCCAATATATTCCTAATTTAATATAGAAAAATAGAATTTTATTAATAATATGTATAATTGTAAAAATAAATTTAGGGAACCGTGGAGCTTGAAATACAACACCGAGAATAGTGATTAAGAAATTACTTTGCATTGAATGGTGGAAAAGACTTTATTCGGACAGTGGACAGCGATGCCTTTGTCAACCTCAACGCCGCATTCATCTAACAATTCTGAGAATTCTCGAGACTCAACTCTTTGTTTGATTCCGTTTACACAGCTCAACTGCTTTGTTTGAATCCGTTTTTGTTTACGAAATCCACAAAAAATGAAAACGTCAAACCAATTTTGAACTCGCATCAAGCATGCAAAATGAAAAATCAAAGCGGTAAAAATAGCCGCAAAAAATGAAAACGTCAAACAAGTCGTCATGCAAGCAGTCAAAATGGCCGACAAATGTAATTGCTTTAAAAAATGTCGAAACGGCCGTCAAATTTAACTTAGTGAGAGAAACGTCCAGAGGTCCTTTACCATAGGGGAATGCCTTGGCGTAATCAATTTGCAGAACCCGAGGATGGTTAATTTGACTGAGGGTTAAGCATAGAGTTACTGCAAGATTTTAGTTAACTTGTCGAGGGTTTTAATTTACCAAAGGTTTTTGGTTCATTCTGCGAGGGATTAAACTATTTTTTCATTCGGCGCTTCATTGAAATAGTGTTTCGCGTAATTTGAGGGTTTTTCTTGTGATTTGCATCGATGTTTAGACTTTCAATTTTTGACTAGGAAAATAACAATGGCGGATGCGTCTTTGGAGAAAATATGCAGATTCGGAGGGACCATTCCCTGCTCTTACTTCCATGGCCATTACGCAGCCATTTTTCAAAGGTGATTTGTAGCTTATGTCTCTAGAATATCATATTTATTAGATTCGTTCTTTGAATCTTGAAATTGATGATCATTTTGTATATAGATGTTCTCTTTGCTTTGAGATCAAGGGGTGATGTTTTTACTCTTCAATTTTGTTGTATAACTTTCTCTAGAACTTTATGGCTTGTGCTTTCAAGAAATGTTTGATCTTCACCATCATTTAGCAATAATTTACTTCTATAATGATTTGTACTAAGAGAATTGCTTTTTTTGTCTTGTTTCTTCCAGTAAAATTGAGAAGGAAATGACCTCCCGATAAGATTGTTGATATCATGAAATCAAGGAGACGTCAGATTTAACATTATTTATTTAGACATATTTTCTCGATTGCATGTTCTTTAATTCTTAAGTTTGGTGGAGTTATTTTTACACTTCTTATTCATCACTTTACATTATACTTTTTAGTCTCATGTCTATTTTGGCCTTTTGTGACGAAATAACATTATCTTACCATATTCTTTTGAATATTAAATGTATATGGTAAAGGGTAGAACAAGTGCTTCTCATTGACTTGTTTCATATATTTTTAAAGAGATGTTTTTGGCACTCGGTTGATGCATATGAATAATGTATTTTCCTCTTTGATATCATTGGTCATTCTTGTCTTGAAGTGGGCATTAATATATATTTTAAATTAAATAAAGTATGACACCTCCACTCATTCACAAAGAGTTTTCCATTTAAAACAAGGTAGTCTCGCAACACCATTGCTATTTAAATAATGAGCTTTGAAAAAAAGAATAATGACATTAATAACTCAAAACATTCCCAGAGACTATCAATCACTTATCCTTGTCTCGTATATGTTTAAAGTTTCAAAAGTTGACTAACAAGTTCTGTTAAAGTTGGCTAACAAGTTTCGTTAAGGCGAACATTACGTACATTATGTTGGGAGAAATATGATTTTTTTTTTGTGATTGTGTCTTGTTAATAAAACCTCCACTATAGTGACAACATATGAATGCAATTTATGGCTATTATATTCAAATAAGAAATCATTTCAAGAAATAAGGTATTTGGAATATTTTCCAAGAAAAAATCATATTGTGTTTTCTATTCTTGGAGTTTAACTATTTTTTTCAATTTTGTTGTTGTGAATGTTATTAAAAAAATTTCTATCACCTTTTCACACTAAATTTAAAAATTATAATTTTTAATCATTTAATCAATTAAATTAAAATATTCATAAGACTAAATTTTATACATGAAAAATATAAAAATTCACATATCCTACAATTCTAATATCACCAAAACTATATTGTTTTATAAATAATTTGTTTACCAATAAACAAACAACTCGGGAAAATAGAGTAATGTATACCTAATAACCTATTCATCAATTAAAACCTCATGAAAATGATCCCTTATTTAAATAATGATGTGATTTACTATAACAAGAGGTAAGAATAGGTGGAAGGAACTATACCGTTGACAACATAAAATGCACAACCATTGGGAATTACAGATGAAAAAATTAAAATGCCTTTCAAAAATATAGTACTCACTTACATTGTAATGAACCACGCCCTCCATTTTTATGTGATCAAATCCCAAGTTAAAAACTCGAATTACTAGTTTTTCAAGATTTAATGACAATTTCTATTTGTTATCGCACTTTTCATATTGTAATTTCCATGGGAGCCCCGATGCCAATTACTCATTCAGCTTATCATGTGCTAAATTACCAAACTACACCATCACATATATCTACTATTCGTAGCTAATCATCTACCAATTATAATACTAGTACTTCTCGATTTGGTGGTAAAGGTTTTAGAGTTTTGGCAAAAGTATTTATAGAGGTATGTATGATTTGGGTAGTAAGAGACATAAAGTTTGTGTAGTTATCAAGAATTCCAAGATGTTTAGAAGAGGAATATCCAATCGATTATTATGTTAGTGGGAGGTCCACCTCCAATGTAGCTTCACCTCTACTAGCACAAGGATTGCAATATATTACCATGGACCCAGACCAACCAACTTAGGAAGAATTGATTATTTGGTGAATGTATATTACCGAGTAGAAGTAATTCCAAGGTGCATCGAGGCTACAACACCAAACATATCCAAAACCATCGCCTCCGGTGGTTTTGGCAGATCACCCGAGCAACATACAAATGTTGGGAAGTCACCATTATTGACGTAATATAATAGTGAGAGGGCCATCTATATTGTCAAGTGCTATTATTGGCGTAAGGATTACAATAAACGACAACCATGTCTAAATTTCCTTGACCCTATTTATCGTATGTCAATAAGCAACTTATAAAGAAAGCTATAAAATTATTGATTATTTATAGTTAAAAATAGATAAACATGTGTAAACAATTGTCAATGTTAAATATGGGCTAGATTTGTGACCAAAAATTATCCCTCTCCTTCTCTATATGGAACGAGCAATCCAATAAGTCATAAAATCTCCCACCAACATAGATATAACATGAATATTAATAAATTTACCACCAACAAGAATATGGCATGGATACTAATAAATTTACCACCAACAAGGATATGTCACATATTTATTTCACTTAAGAAAACCATGATTTAAAAACAATACTAATACATCGGGTATTACGATTGATTAAGTAAAAAAATAACAACACAAAACATTAGACAAAAACAAACATTGATAATTTGATGGGGATTTCCCCTTGAATGTAAAGTCCCATACCATGCAACTAGCATGTGGAATGTGGTTTGGATAAACAAAAAAACATGCAAGAGGATGTTTGGAGTTACTACTCTCCAACAAATACCAGGGTTGATAATAATTAAACACAACAATAAATAAAAATCAATAAAAAGAATCATGAAAAGTTCGAGAGATAGGTCACATCCTTAGCATAATCCTCGACCTAATTAGAAAATGGAGATGGTCCAGAGAGGAATGCATAGTAGAGCATTTGGTCATATGGTTGCAACACTGACAATGCTTCCTCTAACCATGAACATATCTCAAACATTAGATGAACACTATTATTAACAACCCTTTCTTTAAGGAGGGGTTTCATTAACATAGTTTACAGAGTCACTAGATTGGGTATCAATATGACTAGTTATGGAGGAGTTGAAAGAAGTATATTGGACCTAGGGGGCATGCCCACACGCCCTTTGTTAAGAGAAGTTACAAAATAAAGGAAATTGAAAGCCGTAGAGGACCCCTCGAGATAGAAAAAATCATATAAATGGAAAGAGATTTTTTCGGTCCATGCAAATATAAAGACGTGAAACAAATGCAACTAATTTGGGAGGGGATCTTTTTCACACTAAATAGGCTATTAGTTAATGATAAAATTTATATTATATTTTATATATTGTACATCGTATATTTTGAGTATAAGAATATGAAGAAGATAATATAAATCCATCACAAACAACTAAAACATAAGAATATCCAATTTAGTATAGTTCACACCTTAAATTGTAGCTAATATTAGTTTTTCATCATGTCCGGAGAATAGAAAATGACTTATAGTTTTAAAAATGAGGGTTTTCTTCTAAATTATATATATTATGAAATAATGATAATTCGAGAACCATAATAATAACTATGAATGGTTCTAATTTATGCTACTCTGTCATGTGCCAACGTATTTTCTAAATATAATCAATACAAGTACACATAGGCTTTAGGATTTAGAAATATAACCGCTCTACCATGGTAAAATGATGTAATACAGTGCTCATAATGTGTCCAAAATTAGTAGGTTAGGGTGTCTTCAAAATGTTTTTCAAATATTAAGATTAGAAAGTATGCACAAGATAGGCTGGTGGCCAAATTGGTCCATATGACTATGAATATATGCTTTCGTGCTCTTTGCTAGATCCAAATTTTTGAACCTAGTTTACCTATCTCTAGAGGTCTACTTTTTGGACTTGTTTCTATACAATTACAGTCATGTGTTGAGATATAAGATTCTCCTTTAATATTATAACCTTAAATATGGATTAGTAATAACTAGGTTAGACCTGCCTCACCCTACCCTTGTTGATATAATGAGAACCATACTACTTACCATTACTCGAAGAGAGTGAGAGGATCCTTCTGCATAGATTTACAAACTACAAAAATTAAATGAATAATGAAATGAAATTTGGGAAATAACTCAAATAACCTTTAGATCATAGGCCACTTCGAGGGGAAACCTCCTTTAAGCAATATCAATACAATAATATTTGCGGATGCCTTCATTGGGCCTCAACACTTACTTATATACTAAGTCTATTCTAGCAACTACTACTTCCCATGTATGTGGGATAATTCAAATATGTTAAAGGGACAAATTACAAAGCATATGTGTCCATAGTGACTAATACACTAATAATGCAAAGAGAAGGGTAGGACATGGGTTCCTAACATCCCCTGCCCTTAAAAATAATTTTTTCTCATAGCTTTAGATGTCGAATTTTTGTTGAATCGGAAGAGTGGTTCGATGTTGTATCTCTTGGTTTCATGTCATGCCACAGGATTAACTTTCGTGATTGAACATGAGCAAAGCGGCAAGTGTGCCTATCTAGGATTGCTTCCGGTTTGAGAAGGATTGATCATTCATTATCAAGTTTTGGTAAAATTGTTTGCACTCTGATGTTGGTTCCAAGAACTTTCTTCAAACATGAGACATGAAAGATTGGGTGAACTCGAGAGGAGGGTGGAAGCTCCAACTTGTAAGCAACAGACCCAATCTTCTGGAGAACCTTATATGGCCCATACAATTTTGGATAAAGATTATAACTCCGGCTAGTTTCAATGATGATTACTTGTATGGTTGCAGAAAAATAAAAACCATATCATTGGTTAAAAGTGCACTAATCGGAGCAGTGTTGGTCAACATGTTGCTTCATTCGGTTTTGTGCCATATAGAGATTATCTCAGGGTGCTAAGAATTTGATCCTAGTTTCAGAGAGTAGTGTCGATCTCCTAAACCGATGAACCGTCATGGGTATACAGGAGATGCACTTGTATCACTTGACCATATACCCCTTTATATAGATTAATTTTAGTAGAAGTGTGGTGTGATGTATTGTACCACCATTCTGTTAGTGGGAGCCACTTTTCCCACCGGTGATGTTGTTCCAAAGTAAAGAAATGAAGGAATGTTTCGAAGCATTTATTGAAATTTTCTGTTTGGACGTCTATTTTTGGATGATACTTAGATCTCATCTTGATTATGTGCATGTGTGTCGGAATATCTCCATCCAAAATGGCGGTGAAAGTTTTTTCACGATCTCGAGACAATTGAAGGAGGGATTCCATGAAGACAGAAGATATGATCCAAGAAAACTTGTGTGACTATGGAGGCTATATAGGGATGGATGAGGGCAAAAAATTGACTATATTTGGAGAGGCGGTCTACCATGACCAGGATCATTTTTTTCCCTCCATACTTAGGGATCCCCTCAATGAAATCCATAGAAATATTTTTCCAAATCCTTGTAGGAATGGGAAAAGGCTCGAGAAAACTAGGAATCGTTGTTGTTTCACCTTTGCTGCATTGGTAGGTATCACATCCACCCACCATCTATTTAATTTATCCTTTTATTCATGTTATCCAAATAAGCCCCAAGATTATTTGTATCACTTATTCAAGATCTAGACTTAGACAGATGAAAAGCAATGATCTAAAGACTTGGAAGATGAGGATATTTTTAAAAGTTGGTAAAATCAGAAAAACAAGGTATGTGAGCAAAGAATAGAGGCCTCTATGCATGAAAAATTTGTCTACTAAGGCCGCAAATTAAAAGGGAAGGCGTTATGGAAGTTTGAAGTTTGTTAAAGCCGCAGAACAAAGGGTTTCAAAATTCTAAGTGTTCTATGGGTATGTTAAAGCGAGAAGAACAAAGGGTTTCAAAATTCTAAGCTGTTTGTGGTATGTTAAATCCACAAAACAAAAGGTTTCAAAATTCTAAGTGTTTCGTGGGTATGTTAAAGCAATGAAACAAAAGGTTTCAAAATTCTAAGTGTTCGGTGGGTATGTTAAAGATGTTTAACAAAGGGTTTCAACATTATAAGTGTTCTGCGGGTATGTTAAGGAAAACTAAAGTCGCGAATCTCTACAAAGTCCCTGTAGGAAAAAGGAAATCGTTTTAGTGTATCATGGATGTGTGGAAGGTCGAAGGCCACATAACAAAGGAGATTCATTTTTAGCATTTTGTGGATGGTGTAGTGGAATTCTAAGTGATCTGTGGAGGTCTTAAGCAAATTTGTAGGTGATTTTTTGAGCTATGGTATAAAGGAAAGAAAGAAGAGAAGCCATGAAGGTCTACATGATGCCGCAGGTATCTTAGACAAGTCCACAAGTTGTATAAGAAATTCGTGGCATGCTACAAAAGATAAAGTATTGTTGCAGGAAGACTAACAAGGCCACAGGTGATCTAGAAGGTCGCAGGTGGTCCGAAAGTCCACGAACAAAAAAATGCAAATAAGGTCATAGAAGTCTAAAGGAAACCATAAGAGATTAAATTTTCGTGGAATGAGGAGAAAAACAAATTAATTCTGTGGATGTCATGAAAACTTTGGAATGAAGTGAAAAACGAAAAAATACGTGAAGCATGGGGATGACCACTAACTTATTTTTAGCTTATTTTTGGTCAAAAATCAATTTTTAAAGCATGTAAAAGATAAAGCAAGGATAAGGTAACCAAGAATACTATTTTTAGAGCATGCATAACTTCTTTAACTAACATTAAAACAAGGCATGTAGATGTTACGTCTATCTTTAAAAATGTGTTTTAATTTTTAGGGCACATAATGGCTATTTTTGAAGGTGTTTTTCTTTCTAACATGTGTTTTGATGCATTTTGGCTTTAATCATCATCCTACATACATATCATTCATGTTTTGACTATTTTTGGAATTAGAGTTAGGTGTAAACATTTTCGCCCTTCTCCTCTCTCTTAATTCTTTTTAAAACTCCCAAAACTCATTTAAAACAAAATCTCAGAGGTTATATTCAATTCTGATTTCTTCTTCATTTTGAGCGGATGTGCATGGGTCATGAGAGATCTTTAGTTCTACTTTCACCTCTTAGATAAATAAATGATCCATTTCTACCCTCTCGAGAACTCCGTATTTTGTTCTTTTTCAAATATTTAAAGTGATTTTATCTCGTGATGTGGATTTATCCTTGGTTATAATTTAATCTCCATATATTTATGTAGTTTTATGTTAAATTGTAGGTCATAGATTTTGTTTAACCAATTTTTGTGTAGGATATTGTTTTCGAGATTACCAAACTTCCTTCAAAAGCCATTTGTTTCCCTTCTTTATTCTATCACAACTACAAACCTTTCTTTGAAACATGTTTGCATCAACATATTGTTGGCAAAATAGTTTGTCGTGAGGAAAATTATGGGATTTCAGCAACACTCGAGACTAGGTCCCTCTACTCGAATGGAATAGGTCCATTTATTGAAAGTAAGGAATCAAATATGAATTAAACTAGCTTTTGGTAGTGGTCCGTAGACTGGGGATCGCACAAGAATACTTTCCTAAACCCGTGGCAAATGCTTGTATGGAATTCAAGAGAGGAAAATTTCTTAGAGAGGGAGATAGGAGGGGGATTTTAACCAACAAATAACATAGTTGAGTTCAATTCATTAAAATCATAGTATTTCACTTACATCAATAAGAAGAAACCATTCACATAAAAAAGAGGAAAAATATAAAACAAACACAAATTTTTATTACATCATGTTGCAAAATTTACAATTCTCTTGGAGTATAAGTTGAGATGGAGAAAAAAATTCAATACACAAGAGAATAGATGAAATAAAGGCACTTGTTTGTAGAAAGACAATGGGAGATAGTAAAAAGAATTAACTATCCCTTTAAAATGAGGAGGCCATCTCCTGTTATAGCTTTACAATTCATCTCTTCATCTACCCCCACATGATTTCTCACATTCCCATTACACGTGACTTTTCAAATATCCCGTGGAAAGACAAAATAAGTCCCCTTTTATAATTGCAAAAGGGACATTTACATTGTACAAATATTACATAGTCACTTTAATGAATAAGACAAAAAGTCATTATCATACACAATGAAGAATTAAAATAAAGGGAGTAGAAGGAGAATGCGAATGGAGAAGGATGAAGTAGCTCAATTGTTCAATGAAGACACTTCTTATGATGAAGGTTCCACCTCCAATGCATCTCATTAAAATTTAATTGATTTTAACTCAAGCCATTTCACTTCTCCGAAAAATAAATTTTTTTGGTGTGATCTTATCTCGATCGAGGAATGCTCACACACTCCTATGTGTTGATCCAAGTCTTCAAAATGTGTCTTAGCCTCTTACACCCAAAGTAAACCAACTTTTGTGATCCTAAGAAATTTTTTGAAATAGAACCACGAATTGTTGTGAGTGATTCCAGGTGTCCTCGTTGAAGGAGAAGGGGTATCCCTGCCTCTTTCCAAATGATTTCTTGAAATGGAGTCATGATCTCTTCCAAAGATGTGTTTTCAATGATAGGAGGGGCCCCAAGCTCTTCTACACATTTTCTTAGATCTTCAAGAATTACCTTAGTATTGTTCTCGAACTCCTCAAGCTTTAAAAATCATCCTTTAGTACATCGCACCTTTCCGCCATAGTGTGGAACCAAATAGAAGACAAGTTCTCAACTAGATTCATGAACACGTTTTTTCTTATCAAGAACAAGGATTTGAGAATTCCCATTTTGGAGGTCAATGGGAGAACACTTTTCCATATAATTTTTTATTTCTCCATTTCCACCCTGGTGCCTTTGATTCTTGAGATGGTACATGAAACGAAGCGGAACAAGGAGAGGACCTCTAGAAAAATAAAATTACCCTTTTTAATGATTTTCCAAACCCACTTGTCATTTTCCCTCCACCGCATTGTAAATATTTGGGATTGGTTGAAGGCCTGTGGGTCAAAACTGTTGATGGGTGAGACTACCTCAACTAGAGGCAAGGATGATGAACCTTGATCCAAGAATGAATACACATATGAAGACAATGTCCTCACATGTTGCTACAATTGGTTGATACTTCATTTGTATTATTCATTTCCGCTCAAAGTATCCACATCAAATAATCCTTGAAAATATAGTGTCACCCTCATGCATTGCTTGACTAAGTGATACTATGGCCATCTCACATTCATTCGACGTCAATTCCTCCAGAAGGTTTGTCCATATTGGGTCTTGTAACTTTCACAAACCGAACTCCAGGAAGCCATAGTATATAATCTTGAAGTTGTTTGTGCTTTCCTTGAATTCTTGGATTTCATGTACTTGAGATGGACTCAAAGTTTTGTTACTGCAACTTATTTCACCATTCTTGATTCTTCACCGAGCAAGTCACGGACCCATGGGAATGGATCTGATGGTGTGGACAAGATGTTAGGAAGATATTTTTTCTGTCACGGGATCTATGATTACTCATTATGATCTGACTCAACTCCCTCATATGAGACACTTGGCTCCACTTGATGCACAAGAGATTGGGAGGGGTCAATCTCTCCTTGTTCCAAGTCTTCAACATGTTCCTATTGTTTAACTTATTCCTACCGACTTTAGCTTTCTTGCGAGACTCTATGGGAAGTGAAACTATAGTGCTCTTGATTTCCACCACCTCCTCTTATTGGTCTTCTAGAATGGGATGAACTAATAGCTCTCTTAGGCTCTTCGAGAGATGGTGCATGTGATAATTTTCTAAGTAAGGTTGAAGTGGTTCCTTCTTCCCTACTAGAATATTTCTTTCTTCTAAACCATTCCCTCGATATTTGGACAACCACTCTTATCCGCTCCTTGAAATATCCATCTTCTTAAATGCTCCATGAGGGAGGAGGGATGGTGTATAACTTAACTTCCTAGTACTCTAGATTAAAAAAATAAGAATCATATTTTTGAAATCCTTGATGAACCAGTCAAATCTAAATGCTCCCATATTTTCCACGATCATCCTCATGTAGTCCCTTTTCCTAAACTCAAGGTCATCCACACAATTTTCCCAATAGTCTTCCAATTGGGAATGTGATGCAATTTAGGAACATGGAAAGACTCAAGATCTTTCCGTATGTCAAAGTTGGGCCAAGGGACATATGGAAACAAATGAAATGCAACAAGGAGGTTTGAATGTTTGTGGGTCAGAGACATCTAAAATGCTTACATTATCTATTACCCGCAAATAACATCATCACTATCCATATATTAATTAATCGCAAGATTAATTATTATTATTTAATCCCATTATCACATTTACCCTTTATCATTTATATAATATTCTATGTTATCATTTTTTTTTAAATCATTATTTATCATTTATCCTAAATCCTTTTAATCCATCATTTATTCCATTTTCATCGTTAATATTTTTAATCCACTATTATATCATATTAGGGTAAGTGTAACAAGTTGGTGGACAATTAAGTGGACGTAAAAACCTGAAATTTACTTACCATGATCGCGGAATTATTTTCACCAGTTTTTTGATTTCCGAACCTAAAACCACGATCGCGGTCCTCTGAGACAAAAAAATAGACCCGTGACTCCTAATTTTCCCCATTTCCCCTAAAAACTGCAATTTCTCCTAGACCTTTGGCACTCAAGCTTTAAATACCCCTTGAAAATTGCTTCTCAAACTTCGGATCGCAAAAATTTTCAAGAATGTCGTAAAGATGAAGAGGTAAGCCCTCGATTTTGATCAAATTTCTTACATTTTAGGTTATTTTTGTGATTTTTGTGGGTTTTTCAAATTTTTGTTTATGTATACAATTTTTTTGTTTTTTAGGTTGCTCGAAAGCTCGTAATCCTACAAACCGTCCAAATATTCCTCAAACCCCTCCGGACATTCCTCAAAACCCTCCTCCAAATGTAGATCTGCCTCCTGTGGATCCTTTTGTCCCCATAGAACCAGCATCAACACAAGCTAATATTGTTAGAAGAATCCAAAAAAATAAAATTTCCATTGAGAACCTTATTCAGACTATAAGACAAAATCATCCCACAAATCCGTCCCACATGACTTTAGCCAACACATTGCAAAAATTGATTGGCGAAGTCGACTCTCTGACGCAACCAAATAGACAGATGGAATAGCTTTAGAGGTGATTGTAGGTGGTGGTATGCGGATAAATTATCCCATGTGGCCGTAAAAGACAAAAAAAATACAAAATACCGCATTTGTACATTATTTACTGATCCGAGAACCAATGCCCCCCATACCTACTTACAAACGGTTCCTAATCCATTGGTGCCACAATGACCGAATAAAGAAAATTTTTGGAACCGATGGTGGATAGTTTTTGATTATCCACTATGCAACAAAAATGAGGTTCCTCTCTATTTTTTAAGAAGTTATATTCGAGTTTGTGCTCAACGAGGTCCCAAATTATTTTGACTTTTCTAAGTTTTATAGGCGAGGAAGTGGCTCTACAAAGAGTAGACCTGGTGCACACGTTGGTCAACCAAGGATCCCACATGCCCCAAAACCCCCACTACCTTCAGTTATCCCTCCTACAGTGAAGGAGGTTATGGAGATTGATACACTACATGCATTAAGGTAGCTCACTGACACTTTGACCCAACATAGTGACCAGATTACATCTGGTGATGTTGGTGGAGGCATCAGTTCTAGCACACCATACCACTATGGATCATGTGGGGTTGTATGCACTGTGGGTGAGACATCATTTGATGGATCACATGATTTCTTTTCTCTAGATGAGATGATGTCGGATGTTTTTAGAACTGGTGCAAATGATCTTGGTCTTTCATAGGTAAATGTCAAATAAATATTTAATATATATATAAATATATACAATAGTTTAATTCATTTGAGATTTTAATATATATGTATTTGATTACGTCATGTACATACATGTAAAAACTATTTTTTTATATTTAAAACAGTCAAGAGCGGTGAAGGACACATCTGGCGTCGACATGCTAGCTACTGCAGTTGGGCGTGTTACAGACGTAAGTTTCAAGTTGTACTTACATTTCAAATTTCATTTGATTGCACTTTTATTATTATAATGTTTCACGTGTACATGTACATATTAATATATTTGTCTTTTATATGCGGGAGCATGATGGGTCATCATCTTATCTAGGCACTTTGAGGCTACTAAAGCACGCCTCGGGTCACTTTTACGCGAGTTAGTTTCTCTTTACACTTTGTTTCTACTTATGGAAGATCAATTGTGTATTTAATCTTGCGGGAATTTTGGAGACTCGAGTAACATTGAAGCTTCCCTAGAAGATCATTAAACCTAAATTACTTGGTTCGTTTCTATTAGAAAATTAATATGTATTGGTCTATTATGTGTCGATTATGCCTTGGAGTGCATTATGTGGCAATCATGTAGATTAATATTGATCTTTACATGTTTTTGTATAGCTTATTATTGTTAGAGAGACTCCTCATATATATATATATATATATATATATACTATGGAGGATGTTGTAGAGATACTACCATAAGCATCTGCAAATCCACTAAGCGAGGTACAATTTTTTAAATTTGTTAAATTTTGGAGGAATTTTTTCTTATTACTTAAATCTACAATATCAAATTTTGTACATGAAATATTTGATTTGAACTATTTATTTGTATGTAGCTTACCCCTCATGAGTCTACCATTGACCTTGCGATGTGTCGATGAAAAATTGATAGGGATCATGAGATTGCGGTAAGATTTCACATGCATTAACTAAATTCTAAGTTTCTAAATTTTGAATGTATTTTAAAAAATTTGGTGTTAAAAACTTTTGTTTATGAATGTGTAGGCTAGGTTGCAGGCCTGCTTAGAGATGCCTAGGACCACACGGATGAAATCCGTAGTGGCATCTCCTTCCACTACATCCCCAGGTCATGGACATGCTTCTTCTAGTAGGGCGAAGAGAGGGAAGATGTTTCATGATTAGATTCATAGGACCTAGATGTATATATATATATATATATATATATATATATATATACAATATTATCCTAGTTCATGATTCTTCATATAGTCCATGTATATAGCCTTATGCGACCACATGTGGTCCTATATGTATGACACACTTAGTTCGATACATGTTATGAACTTATATTTTCAGAGACACGTCCAACACACTTATTTTGATACATTATATCCATGTTGGTTTTCATAACGATATTACTTTTATGTTTGATTTGATTTCATTGCGCATGATATCCTTCTATGTATGTTTTCATAGCCATATTAGTTATATATGTTTGATTTGATTTGATAGCCTCGATTATGTGACCATTATGGATATGATATATATGATATATGATGATGTTAAATGTTATTGTAAATAAATGATATATGATATATGATATATGATGTTATGTTATATAATGGTTTTGAAGGTTCTTGGGTGCAAGATCATTTTTTTCAAGAGATTCAAGTGTGGACTTATATCAATTTTATTATTTTAAGCACGTGGTTAACACACTCCAAAGTGAGACAAAATGTACATAATTAAAAATGGTCTTGAGGGATTTATTACAAGTCATTTTATATGTTTTTAGTGTACTTACAATTTATTTGTTAAGTAATAATCAAAATTAAACTTGTTATTGATGTGTGTAACAATAAGGTCCTAATTTGAATTCGTTTGTAAAAAAATACAGAAACATTGTAGAACTTAGTTGGCACAAGATATGCAAAAAATATTCTTAAGACTCTATTGTGTATTAACATGCTTTAAAAAGAGATCATTTAACAATCATTAGAGTATTTACATAGTAATGTGTTAAACTTGTTACATGAATGTCATTGATGCGAGTCGAGTAACACGAGAAGTTATGCCCCGGGAGGTCATGGTCCAACAAACGGTCACTGCCAATGTGTTCGATTGGGGGGTATATGCCTTCGGGTGCTATAAAGGGCTCTAGGGAGGTCCGGTTTGGAGTCAGACCACCCAATCCGAGCCTTCCTAGCATTCCTTGAGCCTTCGTGGCATAATTGTTTACAAACTACCTTTTCTAGGTAGTCTTAAGAAATGAACGGAGGCGAGTAGTGAGAAGTCATGCCTCGGGATGTCATGAGACAAAACTGACTGTGCCAAAACGTCTAGGTGGCTAGGTGAATGCTAGAGATGGTGTCGTTCCGGTGAGCGACAACGTCATTCGGGCGTAGTCCCTTAAGAGCCTTGAGACCAAAAAACTATTCAACTTCAACGGGTGACTAATTGGACTCCATGGCACCTAGAGACATCTCATTGGATCCTACTCCTTGGGGTGGGGACCCTCTACAATGGCTTGTCTTTTTTTTTTCTGTCTCCAATCGGTGCTCTCGTTGCCCTATTATTTCCAAACGCATGAAATAGTGCAGTTTGAGCCAGTGTAAGGATGTCAAATGCAATATTTTGCAAACGGTGGGTCATGGCACCGAATGAATATGCCAACACGTACGGGTGGCCAAGTGAATGCTAAAGGAGGTATATTTTTGGTGCATGACAACGTCGTTTCTTCCGGGCTACTTTGTTTGGGCGTAATCCCTTAAGATCCCTAAGAACAAAAAATTGTTCAACCGACGGGTGACTACTCAAACTCCGTGGCACCTAGAGATTTCTCGTTGAATCCCACACCTCGGGGTAGGGACTCTCTACAGTATCTTGTCTCAGTTTTTTCCATCTCTAATAGGTGCTCTTGCTGCCCTTTTGTTTCAATACGCACAAAATAGTGTTATTTGAGCCGAGTGTAAGGTTGTTAAATGCTATATTTTACAAAGGGTAAGTCGTGGAACCAAATCTTCTACCTTTGAAATGTTTAGTTGGCCGGTGAATGCTAGAGGAGGTGTAATTTTGGTGCATGACAACGTCGTTACTTCCGGGCTTCTTCGTTTGGGCATTGTCCCTTAAGAGCCATGAGAACAAAAAATTGTTCAACTTCAAGGTAACTACTCGGACTCAGTGGCACCTAGAGATGTCTCGTTGAATCCCACACCTCGGCGTAGGGATACTCTACAATATTCTATCTCAGTTTTCCAGTCTCTAATTGGTGCTCTCGTTGCCCTATTGTTTCAATATGCGCAAAATAGTATTGTTTGAGCCAGTATAGGGTTGTCAAGCGCTATATTTTGTAAATGGTGGGTCATGGAACCAAACCTTCTACACTTACACATATGGTTGGCAGGTGAATGCTAGAGGAGGTGTCATTTTGGTGTGCGAAAATTTCATTGCTTCCGGGCTACTTCGTTCGGGGCAGTCTCTTAAGAGCCCCGAGACCAAAAAATTGTTCAACTTCGATGAGTGACTACTCAAACTTTGTGGCACCTAGAGATGTCTTGTTAGATTTTACACCTCGGTGTGGGGACCCTCCACAATATGCTATCTCAGTTTATTCTGTTTTCAATCGGTGCTCTCGGTGCCCTATTGTTTCCAAATGCGTGAAATAGTGCGGTTTGATCCTGCGTAAGACTATCAAACACTATATTTTGCAAACGGTAGATCATGGCACCAAACCGATTGCGCTTAACACATTTGGGTGGCCAGGTGAACGCTAGAGGAGGCATTGTTTTGGTGTGGTACAATGTCATTGTTTTCGGGCCACTTCATTTAGGTGTAGTCCCTTAAGAGCCCTAAGACCAAAAAACTATTCAACTTTGATGGGTGACTTTTCGAGACTCCATGGCACCTAGAGACGTCTTGTTAGATCCAACACCTCAGCATGGGGAACCTATAAAATAACATGTCTTTGTTTTTTCTATTTCCAATCGGTGCTCTTCTTTACTCTATTGTTTCCAAATGCGTGAAATAGTGCGGATTAGAGCCGGTGTAAGGTGTCAAACACTATATTTTGCAAACGGTGGGTTGTCGCACCAAATCGGCATGTTGAAACGTCTGGGTGGCCTGGTGAACACTAGAGGAGGAGGTGTTTTGGTGTGTGACAACATCGTTTCTTCTTGGCTACTTCGTTTGGGCTTAGTCCCTTAAGAGCCCCGAGATCAAAAAACCATTCAACTTCGATGGGTGACTACTCAGACTTTGTGGAACCTAGAGATGTCTCGTTAGATCCTACACCTTGGTGTGGGGACCCTCTACAATATCTTGTATTATTTTTTTCATCTTTAATTAGTGCTCTCACTGCCCTATTGTTTCCAAACGCGTAAAATAGTGTAGTTTGAGCCAGTGTGAGGTTGTCAAATGCTATATTTTACAAACGGTGCGTCGTGGCATGGAATCGACTATGTCAACACATTAGGGTGGCTAGGTGAACACCAGAGGAGGTGTCATTTTAGTGTACGAGAATGTCGTTACTTCGAAGAGGCTACTTCGTTTGGGTGTAGTCCCTTAAGATCCCTGAGACCAAAAATTTGTTCAACTTCGACAGGTGACTACTCGGACTCCATGGAACCTAGAGACATCTCGTCAGATCCAAAACCTTGGTGTGGGGACCCTCTATAATATATTGTCTTGGTTATTTCCATCTCCAATCGGTGCTCTTGCTGCCCTATTGTTTCCAAACACGTGAAATAGTGTAGTTTGAGCCAGTGTAAGGCTATCAAACGCTATATTTTACAAACGGTGGGTCGTGGCACCAAACCGACTACGCCAACATGTTTGGGTGGCTAGGTGAATGATAGAGGAGTGCATTTTTATGCATGACAACGTTTTGCTTCCGTCTTTACTTCGTTCGGGCGTAGTCCCTTAAGAGCCCTGAGACCAAAAAACCATTCAACTTTGATAGGTGACTAATCGGACTCCGTGGCACCTAGAGATGTCTTATTGGATCCTACATCTAAGTGTGGGGACCCTCTAAAATATATTGTTTCAGTTGTTTCCATCTTCAATCGGTGCTTTCACCGCCCTATTGTTTTTAAATGCATGAAATAGTGTAGTTTGAGCCGAGTGTAAGGCTGTCACAAACGCTATATTTTACAAATGGTGCGTCGTGTCAACGAAATGACTACGCCGAAACATTCGGAGTGGCGAGGTGAACACTAGAGGAGGAATTTTTTTGGTGCACGACCATATCATTGCTTCCAGACTACTTTGTTCGGGCATCGTCCCTCAAGAGCCAAAAGACCAAAAAATTGTTCAACTTCAATGGGTGACTACTCAGACTTCATGTCACCTAGAGACATCTCGTTAGATCCTATACCTCGGAGTAGGGACCTTGTAAAATATCCTATCTTAGTTTTTTTGTCTCCAATCGGAGCTCTTGCATCCTTATTGTTTGAATACGCATGAAATAAAGTGCAGTTTGAGCCAGTGTAAGGCTATCAAACGCTATATTTTACAAACTATGGGTCGTGGCACCAAACTGACTACACCGACATGTTTGGGAGGCCAAATGAATGCTAGAGGAGGCTTTGTTTTGGTGCATAACAATGTCAATGTCGTTTGCTTCGGGCTACTTCATTGGGACGTAGTCCCATAAGAACCCCGAGACCAAAAATCGTTAAGCTTTGACGGTGACTACTCAAACTCCATGGTACCTAGAGACATATCATTAGATCCTACACCATTGTGTGGGGACCCTCTACAATATGTTCTCTCAGTTTTTTCCATCTCTAATCGGTGCTCTCACCGCCCTATTATTTCCAAACGCGTGAAATAGTGCATTTGAGCGAGTGTAAGATTGTCATACGCTATATTTTGCAAATGGTGGATCGTGGCACCAAAACGCATTGCACCAACACATTCGGTGGCTACGTGAAAACTAAATGAGGTGTCATTTTGATGTGCGACAACGTCGTCGTTACAGGCTACTTCATTTGGGCAGTCCTTTAAGAGCCCCGAGACCAAAAAATCATTTAACTTCGATGGGTGACTACTCGGACTCGTGGCACCTAGAGATGTATTATTAGATTCTACACCTCGGTGTGGGGAACCTCTACAATATCCAATCTTAGTTTTTATGTTTCCAATCAGTGGTCTCATTGCCCTATTATTTCTAAACACATGAAATAGTGCAGTTTGAGCCAGTGTAAGGCTGTCAAATGATATATTTTGCAAATGGTGGGTCGTGTCACCAAACCGATTGTGCTAACATGTTCAGGTGGCTAGGTGAACACTAGAGGAGGCATTGTTTTGTTGTGTGATAACACCGTTGCTTTCGGGCCACTTCGTTTGGGCGTAGTCCCTTAAGAGCCATGAGACCAAAAACTGTTCAACTTCGACGGGTGACTTCTCAAACTCCATGGCACCTAGAGACATCTTGTTAGATCCAAAACCTCTCTGTGGGGACCCTCTACAATAGCCTATCTTAGTTTTTTGTCTCCAATCGGTGCTCTCGCTGCTCTATTGTTTCCAAATGTGTGAAATAGTGTAGTTTGAGCTAGTGTAAAGCTGTCAAACGCTATATTTTGCAAACGGTGGGTCGTGGCACCAAACCAACTATGTTGAAACATCTAGGTAGCTAGGTGAATGCTAGAGGAGGCATCGTTTTAGTGCATGACCACGTCGTTGCTTCTGGGCTACTTCGTTCTGACGTAGTCCCTTAAGAGCCTTGAGACCAAAAAACCATTCAATTTTGACGGGTGACTACTCAGACTCCGTGGTACGTAGAGACGTCTCATCAAATCCTACACCTCAACGTGTGGAAACTCTCTACAATATCATGTCTCGGTTTTTTCCATCTCCAATCGGTACTCTTTCTGCCCTATTGTTTCCAAACGCGTGAAATAGTGCAGTTTGAGCCTGTGTAAGACTGTCAAACACTATATTTTGCATACGGTGGGTCATGGCACTAAACAAAGCTGTGCACATGCATAGGGATGGTCTTGTAAACACTTGGGAGGCGTCATTTTAGTTCTCCAAGATCTCGGTGCTTCAGTGCTTACCTCTTCGGAGCCAAGAACCCCCTCCACATGTATATAAATTGTTGTTAATTGCTTCTCTTTTCTTGTAAAACAATGAAAGATTCTCTTAGCTTCGAGAATATAAAATTATCTACTAATAGTGCCAACCACATAAAAGTGGAAGCTTTTCTGGCACCACTAACCTGCATAAAAGTGTTAGTCAAAGAAATTTAAGTTTCAAATCAAAACTATACTAGATATATACAAAATGCACAAATTTCATAAAATATATGAACTTAAATCTAGAACTAACAAATTTAAACAATTAAAGAAAAATTATATATCGATGAGCTCAGGAGTAAATTCATTCCAATTTTCACCATTAGGTGTGTGATGTGTCCAAGCTTTTCGACACCACTAACTTGCATAAAAATGAACTAGTCAAAGAATTTTAAGTTGAATCAAAACCATGTATACTAGATATATACAAAATACACAAATTTAAACACTTATTATACAAAATAATAGATATATACTAGATATATACAAAATATACAAATTTAAACACTTATTATACAAAATACTAGATATATACAAAATAAACAAATTATAGATGGTTGACAACTTTAAACACTTCAAAGAAATTATATATACTAGACATGAGCATGTAAATTCATTCCAATGAACCATCATGATCGGATCTACTCTGAATAACAAACATGATTTCTTCATGATCTAACTCTCGAACCTTCTAAAGAATCTTGTTATTAGGCCTTCCTTGATATCTATACAGCTGAATATTTGTTGCTAGAACTAGATGCAAATAAAAGAGTATTTTCCGTGTCTTAAAGTCTTCAAACACCCAAACAAAGGAATTTTTTAATGGATACCGTCAAAGCCAAGTTCTAGTAACTACCATTGACCCTGTAGGGTACTCAATATCTTTTCCATATATAACAGAGAAGTCAACTTCTTTCTTTCCTCGATGCAACAACATAAGAAATATTTTGTTCCTTCTTCATTGTCTTCTATCGCAATAAATGCAAACACATGTCCTAAAAAATATAAAGGTTTCAACTCAAATTTAAATTACGTATTAAAATTTCAATAGACATAACTCAATAAAAAATTTTAAATAACCATTTACCTTGTCGCACCAAAATCAAAATTTCTTCAAAGTGCTTGGATGTTGCAACTTGATCTACTGAAAAAAGTCATAATGCCTATGGAGGTTGATAAGCGGGAAGCGAAGTTAGAGGCGTACAAATCCATCCATCTACCCATTCTTGTGAATCACACTTAGTAGTGAAAAATTTGATACAAGATGCATAAAAACATGCTAAATTTATTATCCATGTGGCGTACAAAGTAGCGTCGAGCTACAAAATGAGTGCATATCGGTGGACCACTGTGAGTGTCATACAATCCTTGTAGTTAGCAATTTTTGTTCCTTTATCAACCACAAATATATGTGAATGTGGAATTTTCTTGAGAACTTCGGGCCATGTTTTCAATACACCATTCCACTATGCTCTTTGCATCTTTAAATTTAGCACCATCTTTGTACTTCAACTCTTCTCTTGTAAGAAATATTTTCACACATGTCCCTGCACCATCATGTTCTCCTTTTCCATGTCCATCCTCGGTGAAACTTCAAATATGTTGCACACACATCTTGATGTGCATCCTACTCATCCAGTAAAACATTTGTGTATTCTTAAATTGAGATGTGAAATTATCTAACCATATATAATGTTGTTTGAAGCAGATGTCCCTATCAGACAAGTTTCCATAAAATAACTGGAAACACCCTTGCACAAATTCAGTAGAATGAGTATGATCAGATCACTGATATAAAAGTGGTACTCTCTTAAAAAAATTGATCATTCTCTATATTATAAGGAGAATGTATAAATGCTATATGCACAAAAATGACAACTTGTACTGAGTTGTAATATTGTGATGAACCTCCATTTGTAGTTGCAATATGTAATTCTCTGCAAAATTGACCATCAAACAATAGTACCAATAAGAAATGTGTCCTTGCATACATTTAACTGTTCATCCAACCATCGAGCTCGTGTGTATGCCTAACATACTCATAAAAATTTCATCCTTAAATTTTCTCATAAATTGAAAAATAGGCATATGTTTTGTAACTAACTCACAACGCGTTTAGACTTATTTCCATCTTTCAACTGGTATGAACTGATTTATAATTATAAAAATCAACTAAATTATGTCCTATTGCACCTTCAATTTTCTCATGGATGCAACTTTCCAATTGAGGTAATCCGCCGCATGTACCACAACTTCCATCTAAAAATCCTGACTATAAAAAAATTGTCTAACTTCTCTTTCACAAAATATCGTAGGTATGAAATCCCTAGAAGATATTGGTGGAAATTGAACACCATATTCGATAACATAGTTTCGAATGAAAATTAGAACAAATACGTAAAATGTTTAGCATAATGCATATAAAATTCAACATGTTTCCTACAAAAAAAGTGGTGTGAGCGTGGTTGATTTTCACATTTCAAAAAAACATTCACTAATTTTAATTTATAGATGCTCTTTTTCAAACTTATGAAAAATTGAGTTTGAGTCATATCTAATAAATGATTTGGATGTGGTTCACGATTAGTAGAACTAACTCTCTATTTTACAACATCTGTTGTATTAGGTGAAACTCGAGTGTTATCATGCCAAAATTACGCGTGCTGCTCTAGCAGAAAATACCCAAAATCAAAGTGTTATTGAGTGATTGAAGGATATTACATTTTCAATTGCTTTCATTAGATTTTTTCAATTAACTTTCAACATTTGACTTTTTGTGTAATCAAACGTTGTTTTTATTGATTCACTTACAACACTAGTAGCAAGTACACGATGCACAATATTACTATCCCTAGTGCATCTCTTCGACACCAATAGTGTGATATGCATCATAAAGATTTTCAAAATTGTAGATGTTTGACCACATATATTAGATGTTGTCAATTCTAAGGTATTTAATATAGGTCTCATTTTAATCAATTTCATCAAACTAACTAACAACTCAAGTGACATATTTGGGAATCATTTAAAATTTCAAAATTATTATCCCAAATTTCAATGGATTTTCTTCTAATTTTCTAATCGAAAGTTTGTCAGGACATTGGTTTCAAAATGTTTTCATCAATTTCAATAAAATAATTAGGTTTCTTACGTAAAATCCTAGGAGACATTTTTGTCAAATTTTACTTGTCTCTGATTTCAACCTAAATTTCCTTATTCACATTTTCATTGTCTCCTTCAATTTCAACATTAGCTACATCACGAGTATTTAATTCTTCTTCAACATTGACAGTAAAAACATCTTCATCATGAGTATTTAATTCAACTTCATCATTGAAAGTAGAAACATTACCTAGTTCCTCATTGCTTACAATAATAGGGGTTGAAGATGAACCTCTTCTTGATTCATGAAGATTCCACATTTGCTTAGCATTTTGAAATATGTTTACCTCTAATTAAATCTCTAAATTTTTTACTTAATGAATTCCTTTTTTGAATTCGTTTCTTGTCTCCCATGATGTTTTGCTTCCATTAATAAGAAAAACATACAAACACCAAAGAAATTTCACAATAATTCAGACGGTAAGGTCAAATAGTAAAAATCACATAGTAATTCAAACATTGGGATGTGTGTAAATATGAGTTAAGAACCGTAATCGCGCTTTCTAAAGTGTGATCGCGGTTCTATCTATATCATCAAATATGACCCTAAGGCTCAGAAAATGTTTGTTTTTCCACAACCAAAGCTATGGGAGGTCATTATGGCGTGTAAAAGGTCAAAAACTTCAAATTTGCTCTTCCATGAGACTTGAACCATGCTATAAAATTGAAAACATTTCACAAAATTGGTGCCATCACGTAGGGGAGACTATTATATTCGTAGAAATATTGATTTTAAAGTGGATAGAATAAGATAAATATCATTTTATAATTTTAACTAACAATAGGTATTTAAGACATTTTTTCCCGCAAATGTTCATGTTTACGTTTAAGACTGAAAATTTTGTTTTGCTTAGCAAAATGTGATAAAACTTATACCATACCAAGTGTGGAGAAATTATATACACGTTAAAATATATATATATTTGATTTCAATATTTTTGATATAGTTATTGTAGGCAAGCGAAAGCGCTCCGTTTTCTAAAAAAATTTAGACCACTTTCACGGAAAAATCATAAAAATAAATATTGCTCGAAAAAATACAAAAATAAAATCCATCCCAAGATAGACAATGACATCTAACTTTTCACCAAATGAAAAAAAAACAAGATTTGGTCATCAAATCGTGGGCAAACGAACAATCTTATAGGTTTAAAAAAAAAAAAACTAGTCGTATAATTTTGAGTGTTTAATATACCTAAACGTGTCCATTTTTTAAAAAAATTAGTAGTTTAGAAACTAGATTTCAGATGTTATGATTCATATTCATATAATTTTTTCTAATTTTGAGTACGCGTATTGCTAATAATCCCTACAAATTGAGATTTCACTATTTTTTACAACATAACGTCCACTTTTGACCCCTTTTTTTCCACCCATTGCCATGCACTTACCCATTATCCTATCATAACCCTTATTAAAAATTTTTTAGGAATTGAATATTTATGTAGCTCACCTACATCCTTCCCTATACATCCCTACACCTAGCCTTTCCATGTAGCCTCACCCCTAATAATCATTTATCAACATGATCTAATTCTTATCATAATCACATCCTCAAAACTCTAAACCTATAGGATTCTATTTCTATAAGCCTTTCTAACCTTCTCCTTCTATTGAATTTTTAGTTCAATAGAAGCTTCTTCCTTCCATGAATTTCAAACTCAAATTCTAGAGTCTCCCACTCTAGAATCCTCCTTCCTTCACATGTATTCTCCATCCTTGATAACAATCCACCATGGCTTCGTGTTAGACATTGAATCCTCCACCCACAAACTATAAATTGGTCTCTTATCCTATATGAGAGCTATTTTGGAATATCTCTCAAATCCATAACAAATGTATGCTAATTTTATCAATCATATATTTTAATCTTCAATCACTCAATCAATCCATTCAACTACAATCAATCTATCATCATCAACAATCAAGAAATTATGATGAAAAATAAAGGGGAAGTGCTACCTAAGTGACTCCAAAATTTGAAGCAACCAAGTTCCATCCATCATCTTGAGCCCATCCAAAGAATCAAGGGATCTCGCCATTTGGTAAGTGAAGGTATTACATTTATTTCTCCCTTTCATGTGAGCTATTGTTGAATAGATTAGATTTAGGGATAAACCGCTTTGTTTTTGGTTTCTAAATTTTATCTAATATTTTTCACATATACATTTTTTTCACATCGTGGGGCTTACCCCCATTTTAAATAATTTTCCATCTCATTTTTCTCCCTATACTCTGCTAGCTATTAAATTTTTAGGAATTTTTACCTTTGTTTACCCCTTCAAATTTACAATTTTTGAGCTCAATTTTTGTTTCCAGCATGAAACAACGCATTTTCTCTATGTATTGGTGCCTATTTGTGTAAAATGGTACCTATGACCTAAATCAATATATATGTTCTACTTTGGAAACTTTACAAATACTTCAACACCTTTTTTTGGCATTTACAATCCGAAAAGGTATGTTTTTTTCCTATTTTTGTTTTTTCAACAAAATGGCGCATTTCTGAGATATAGTGGCACTTTTTTAGAAATAGTAACTGATCAGGGTCGTCAATAATCACCATTAATAATGTCAATCTGGGTTGGTGTACGAAGGCTGTATGCATTAAGAGAAAATGATCTTGGAAAGCAACTCCTTTTAACACAAACCAAACTTGCATAAAATAAATCACACTTGTAGAAATTTAAAGGCACACTTACAAAAATATGTTAGAGTAGGTATTTACCTTAGCTCATGTTCACCTAGGTAATTTATTTACCTTTATTATATTTATCCTCACCCACTTCATGTTTGTGGATATTTCTTTTATCTTATTTAGATATTAGGAGATACTATCTAGTTATTAGGTATATTTCTTTCCTTGATCTCGTGGTATTGACTAGTTCTTTCCTTGATCTATGGTATTGACTAGATCCTTGATGTCTAGTTCTCTCCTAAATCTATGGTCTTGACTAGTTCTTTGATGACTAGTTATTTATTTGATTTATGGTTTGATCTATGACCTTGGTGGTTCTTAGATTGTTATTCCTTTTCTATTTAAGCAAGGCCCATTCTCAATGTATTGCATCGAGTTCCATAATAATATATGATATTGTTTCTCATTTGTTTGCAAAGGTTTTATGTAAAGTTATTTTAGAAAATTACTTTCATCTTATTGATCGTGGTGTTTGATTAGCATCTATGTTCTTGGCTTGGTACGATCTGGTTATTGTTTTTTCATGGTATCGAGCCGAAGATTTTGTTGGCATCCGTCTCAGTAAGTTTTATTTTGCAAATAAATTCATTGTATATTCATATATTTGGGATTTGGTCATATTTTGTTGCTACGTGTATTTTTAATGCAAAATGAAGGCTTCCATTGGATCGGAAGGCGGGAAAACCCTAAGATCGATCAAAGTCAACCATTTTTCGAGAGAGGATCGGTTTTTGGTTATTTGTATTGTTGCAGGGAAGCACACAGTTTTCCTCGGGATTCATGATGAGAAGAAAAGAAAATGCAGGATTATTTTTGGGTCTCCGTTGGATTTCTCAATTATTTTGTTCGCACCTAAGCCCTTGGTCATATGGTATGGTCATATGAGGGCTTAAAGCTTGTTATTCCTACTAGTAGGTGCTTAACTTCAGCCCCCTTTAATTTCATTTGTGTGATGAAGGAAACAACAATTTAATGTGTTTTAGTGGTAACTAAAATAAATAAGTAGAGCATAATCTTGCAAAGCTTGTAACTTTTGATCGGTAACTTGGTTTTGAGTGCCATTTTTTTGTAAAACTACTTGTTTTTTCATGGTCTTTCCATTGGAGTTATTTATTTTGAGACTTGCACTATAATTATAAAGTGTCAAATATGGAGGAGTGTTGTAATCAATTATGGATACAATTTCAGTTGAGTCCGACATCCTAAACTTTTGGGAGTTGCATTTTGTACCTATCATGGATTCTGAGAATGATATGCTTTTCTATGAAGTATGTGGACTTCAAGAGGATATTGTAAAATTTGTGGAAGAAAATAGATCGCTCAAGAAACGAAATTCTCTTCTACAATCACTCATTCATGATAAGGATACAATAATACACTTCCTACAGAACAAACTTGCTAGCCTACAACATCACCATCATATTGTGGACAACCATATCCATGCTCCTAGTCCACTTATAGCTATTGCTCTTGAACCCACTGACATTGATCTGTTAGTCTTTGAGTCTTTCTGCTCTTGATGCTCATACACCTATGAAGCTTGTTATTGCATGCTCTTCCACATCTGTGCCTATTACAGTACCACATGTTGTGTATCCTACTTCTGCTCAGCTACATGGCCTTTTTGAGAAGCATACCACTGCATTCAGATCTCGCATGCTCCGTTCTATGGGTCTCACTAGCAGAGTCATTGGCAGACATTCACAGGGTATTGTTTCCTCTCTTCCACATGTTAATTATAATTCTCATCATGACATTGGTTTTCAAGCAGATACTTCATTGGATCACACATCGATGAGCTCCTTTTTTATTCGCTCGACTCTTTCTGAGGATCATGAGCAACACATGAGTTCTGCACCTTCACTCAGGCTTGAGAAACTTGAGATTTCATTTATCGGACATGATCAACTCCGACACACATTCTCGATGTTCTTTTCATGCACCCATTATACATTTTGCACTAAGTCATATGCAGGCATCTTATTCATCCATCCGTGTTGATTTGGGGTGGATATCTAATCACTCATGGAGGTAACATAGGAATTTGTTGAGAGGACTCTATAGGTGTGGCTCCTTCACCATTAGGCCTCTTTCTTCACTTTCTATACCTTATGCATTGTGATGCTTCTTGTTTTGAGCATTTTTCTTTAGCAGGGGTGTAGTGTATCTCTCTTTTTTGTTGAGAGATTTTGTATCTATATTTTTAAAACTTTTGGCATGTTGACAAAGTATCTCTTGTGGGGGATCTATTCTAGTGAAGTCTAGTGTTATTTTTAGTGTTCGAGTAGTTAATTTTGGGCAACTCATACAGATTTGTAGCATCACTCCACCCATTTAGCAGTATGGGAGGGTGTGGTGTTGATCTTGTTTCTTCAGGTTTCATGTCATTGCTTTGTTACCTTGGCTTTTCTTGGATCGTGACACTCTGGAGTTTGTGTCCTTGCCTTGTTGCTTTGGTTATTGTTCTTGGATCGTGGCATGAGAGAGAGCCACAGAATGAGAAATAGAAGAGATAGTTTTATCTCATATTATTCTGACTAAAACAAAGCATGCGTACAGTATTTATAGGACCAATCTGTACTGGACTCCCTAACTAAATGGAGAAGATCCACAATAGTTGCAGAGAATGATGGAAGAAGAGATAATGTGATAAGAAAGACACCTATGACATATCTAATAATCAACGTATCCTAACATTCCCCCCCTTATTACATTATTCTTGCAAATGTGACCTCTGAAAGATTCAAATTTCACTTTTCCAAGAGATTTAGTGAGAATGTCAGCAACTTGTGCTTGATGGGATGATCTTTGGAGCTGAATTTGATGGTTCAAGACGTGCTCTCGAATGAAATGGCAGTCAATTTCAATATGCTTTGTTCGTTCATGAAAGACTGGATTCTGCACGAGCTTCAACACACTCTGATTGTCGCAATAGAGAATAGGTGACTATTTTTCAGGAATTCCCAAGTGTCATCCATAATGCGGCGTATCCATATCACTTCGCACACGGACTCTCTCTCGTGCGGCACGATATTACGCCTCTGTGGATGAGATAGAAACAACATTACGCTTCTTGCTTATCCACGAGATAGGTCAGATCCGAGATGAAATATGTATCCTGTAGTTGACTTCTATCATCAACGATGATCCGGCATGGTCAGTCGACATATCCTGTAGGAAGAATTGATCATTCTTTTTATATTCCAGACCATAATTAGTTGTTCCTCGAACATATCTCAAAACATGCTTTCTTTGCTGCATTCCGGTGACATTTCTTTGGCTCTGTATGAACTGGAAAGATAGGCAATGACAAGCATGATAAGAGATCAAAGTGTATGTCAAATAGATGAGCCCTCCAACCAATTGCTGTGAGAGAGTAGCATCTACTTGAGGTGAGTCCTGGAATCTTTAAAGTTGCAAGCCTTTTCCATGGGAGTGGATATAGGTTTACAGTCGGACATTCTATACTTTTCCAGGAGTGTCTTGGCATACTTTGTCTGGGAAACAAAGATGTGATTCTCCTTTTGCCATATTTCCAAGCCAAGACAGTAATGTAGTAGCCCCAAATCTGTCATGTCGAAGGTTCTTTTGAGATCATTCTTTACAATATCAACCTGATCTTCTGAACTACCAGTGATCACAAGATCATCTACATAAACAACCGAATGACAATTTCTTTTCCTACCTTCTTTATATACAAAATTGAATCGAGGGCTACGAGTGAACCCATGCTTTACAACAGGTGATCGTTGATCTTGATATACCATGCCCAGGAGCTTGTTTGATCGTAAAGAGATTTGATGAGATGACATACCTTTTTAGGCTGATTTTCATCAACAAATCCTTCACGTTGGGTCATGTATACTTCTTCTTTCAGATCACCATTTAGGAAAGCACTCTTGACGTCCATCTCGAAGTCTCCATCCTTTCTCGTGCGTGCAAGTGCACAAACTACACGATGGTCTTCATCTTCGCAGCAGTGGGTGCAAAGGTTTCTTCATAGTCGATGCCTTCTTTCTAAGCATATTCTTTGGCTTTGAAGCTACAAGTCGTGCTTTATGTTTGTCGATGGATCCATCTGCCTTATATTTTGTCTTAAAGACCCATTTGCAGCCTATGGTTTTCTTTCCTGTAGGCAGATCGACAAGTTCCCATGTTCGATTTTTCATGAGCGAGTCATATTCTGTTTCCATAGCTTCCTTCCACTGAGTTTGACTGAGTGCTTCACGAACATTATCTGGCTCGGAGCTATTCATCAGTGAACTCATGAGTGCAAAGTTTACCTCATTTCTTGTTTGACTCCTTGTTTTGACTCCGGATGATGTATCTGGGAGTTGTTGCAAATTTGAGTCCTTGATAGTTCTTTGTACCCACTTCGGATGAGAACTTGATTGCTTTTGAGAAGAACTATGTCATTGCCGTGAGGATTGATGTGGAGTCACATTCTGCAGTTCTCCAAGGTCAACAAATAGTTCTCCTAGTAGCATTTCTTTTCTCTGAGTAGTCTCCTCCAGCTCATCATCTGATTCAGAGACTAATCGGTGAGATGTGTTTGAAGTGGATCTTCTGTTGATACTATTGAGTCAAAGGATGACTCATCACAAACCACATCCCGACTCTCGTATATTTTCTTTGTCTCAGGATCCATGAGACGATACGCCTTCGAGGTAGTACTGTAGCCAAGAAGGATACATGGGAGTGTTTTTTGCTCTACCTTCTTTCTCTTCTGAGCTAGGACATGCATATATGCTATGCAACCAAATACTCGCAAATGAGAAATTGATGGTTTTTACCACTCCATACCTCTTCTGGCGTCTTGTTCAGTAGAATCTTTGTTGGTGCCCTGTTGAGAAGATATACAGCCGTTTGTACTACTTCAGCCCAATAGCATTCTCCTAGCTTTGCAGTTGATAGCATGTAGCGAGCCATCTCCATCACTGTGCGATTGCGACGCTCAACAATGCCATTTTGTTGGGGCGTGTAGGGAGAAGTCAGGTTCTGCTTAATACCGTGATGGTTTAGGAAGGCCAAGAACTTCTTTGATGTGAATTCCCCCCCTCGATCTGAGCGGAGTAGAAGAAGTGGTTGTCCAGACTCTTTGACAACATGATGATAGAAGTTCTGAAAGTGTTGAAGAGCCTCACTTTTCTGCTTTAGGAAATATACCCACATCTTGCGAGAGTGATCATCCACGAACAGCTGGAAGTATTTGTATCCTGAAAACAAAGCAGGTAATGGGCCGTTCAGATCGGTATGAACTACCTCCAGACACTTCTTGGCATGGAAGGTGCTCGCTTGAAACGGATCTCTATGTTGTTTTCCTGCAAGACAACCAGGGCAAATAGGTAAGGAACTGGACAATTTGGGTAGTCCATGGACCATTGCTTTTGAACTCATCAGGGTGCGGTGAACCGACCGACAAGTGTCCATATCTAAAATGCCATAAGGCAGTTGATTCTATTGTTGAAGCAGATAAAGCTACTGCAGAAGATGAAACAGTATCTAAAGAAAATAACTTATCTTTTACAAAGGCTTTAGCAAGAACCGTACCTTGTCGGGAGATTAAGCATGATTTAATGCCATTTTGAACAAGAAATTCAACCTTAAGGTGATGATTCAAGAGCTGAGTAACTGACAAAAGATTGCTAGTCAAGCCAGGAACATATAGTACCTTTGTAAGTGTACATTTTCATGGCCCCAGAGGAATGGTCACATTCCCTATTCCTTCTGCAATGTACTCTTTGTCATCCGCTATCCGAACTCGATCTCCAGTTGGCTCTTCGTGTAGTGAATCAAACAGCTTCTTGTCACCTGACATATGCTTGCTTGCACCAGAGTCTATCAACCAGACTTTCTTTGTGGGCTGAGAAGTTTGAGAGACGAGTACAAGATTCTTACTACAATGGGCTCCTTCTGATGTCTCCTCATCAGAGTCATCATCTTCTTGTTGGGCTACAAGATGTCCTTTTTGCTTTCTCCAGTGGGACGTCATTTAGACTTTTGAAAATCTTCGCACCCGGATGTGCTTGTATGGCTTGAAGGCCCTTGTTTCAGGCTGTTGTGCTAGCAGTGATCAGTGTCGTGAGTATTGGTTTTGTAAATGTGACACCATCTCTTTGACTTTTGATCTTTCTGTTTGGATGCGCTGGATTTGGCTTCTTCCTGGGGACCTTTCGATTCTTCTCTGCCATGATTAGGCTTTGAGAACAAGGCTTTGTCCTGAGACTCCCCATGCGATGAAGTGATAGCTTCTTCCTGCTGCAGCAAATTCACAAGCTCTTCGAATGTCACTGTTTGTTTAGACACATTCAGTGTTGTAACAAACACTCGAAATTGAGAAGGGAGTGCTCTCAAGGTGATTGGGACGAGTAGTTTATCATCTACCGTTTCACCGAGCGCTAATAACTCTGATCTCAACTCAGCCACGCGACACAAGAATTCCTCCACTTTCTCGTCAGACCCCATAGAGAGGGTGTGCAGCTTCGACTGAAGATGAAGAATCTTTGTCTGATTTTTGGCTTCATAAATGGTTGCCAATTTATCCCAGGCCTCCTTGGGTTTCTCCGCATTCCGAACATGCGGTTGCACATCATCACTGATACTGAGCATTATCAGCATCAAGGCTTTAACACAAGCCATGTCATATTTTATTAGTTCATCGGGGGCTGTGGGAGTAGGCACAGACCCTGTGACAATTCCCCATAATCCTTCAAACTGAAGGATTGTCTTCATTTTTGTGTTCCGGTGCCGCAAAATTAGGCCCTTTGAGCAACCGAGCATAGACACGAGTAACCGATGAGACATTGTAATAAAAAATTTATTTATTTGAAAAAGTTATTACAATTTGGACTCACTGTCGAGAATGACTGGCTCGTAGATGCTCGCGATATTCACGTGCTGTGAGACGGTGACACTTTGCAGGCGTTCTTCTTCGTCGTCACAATCGGCGTCGTATCCGGCTTCTAATTCTTCCCGTACTCGCTTTGCTTGGCAGCTGACGTCGAAAAGAAAGTATTCAAGGAGTCCTTCTCGAACAAGTTTGTCGAATGCAAGATTGCCGCAATTTCGAAGCTCGTTCAGCAAAGCAAAGTAGAACCCGGAGCTCTCAGGAGCTTCTCCACGGTGTTCTCTGGCTAGCGAGTTGATGTTGTGGCTTTTCATCTGTGGTGACCGTGTTGTTTACACTTTCAATCGAGTTGTCTACACTCGACATTTGATGTAGTGTTGAAGAGGCATTGTAGACTCAAAACTACCTCGACAGCGTTTGAAGGTCTCCGTGCACGTGAAATAAGTTCTCTCCCACGAGATCTCCACGTCCGGCTTGTGAACATTGAATAGCAGCAGTTCTCCACGCAATAGCAGGATTCTCCACGTGAGCTTCCACGCTGTAAAAAATTCAGGCGCTCAGTCAGTGGACGAAGTAAAAGCTTCAGCTTTGTAGGCTTTGGCTCCAAGTTCTGGGAAGTGGTCTGCGAGGAGCACGGGATCGATCACACCGGCCGCTACACTGGCACATCTGATCTTCAGCTGGAGAGAGTGAATGTCTACTACAATGAGGCAAGCTGTGGAAGATTTGTGCCTAGGGCTGTTCTCATGGATCTGGAGCCCGGAACAATGGACAGCGTCAGGACGGGGCCGTACGGGTAGGTTTTTCAGGCGGATAACTTCATGTTTGGACAATCCGGAGCGAAAAAATAACTGGGCCAAGGGGCATTACACCAAGGGCGCAGAGCTCATCGATGCCGTCTTGGACGTTGTTCGCAAGGAGGCGTAAAATCGCGCCTATTTGCAATCTGCCCAACACCTCCCGAGATCTTTGCCTCGCTAAATGCGCGCTTGATTGCGGCGAGCTGGTCGCAGATTTATAACAGTCGCCATGTCTACACCTGCAAGGAAGAGGCTCTTGAGGGATTTCAAGCGTCTGCAGCAAGATCCTCCTGCTAGCATCAGCGGGGCTCCTCAGGACAATAATATTTCACTCTGATACCAAACTGAGAGAGAGCCACGGAATGAGAAATAGAAGAGATAGTTTTATCTCATATTATTCTGACTAAAACAAAGCATGCGTACAGTATTTATAGGACCAAAAACTGTACTGGACTCCCTAACTAAATGGAGAAGATCCACAATAGTTGCAGAGAATGATGGAAGAAGAGATAATGTGATAAGAAAGACACCTATGACATATCTAATAATCAACGTATCCTAACATGGCACACCTATTTGCAGTAGTTGATCAAATTATGTTTGGTGTTTTTTTGCACTTTCGACATCACTTCGTTGTGATCTCCTTATATGGAGCTATTTTGGTGAAACCCGAGTGTCGATTGTTTTTGAGTTTTGTGATCGAGCAAGTGGATTTAGACCACGGTGCACACAAAACTTCTTCAACATTGTACGATTTTTTTTGAGCGAGCTTCTTGGGATGCCTTGGAGAGGGTCTTTACTCTCTTTAATTTGTTATTCTCGGGTTTTGGGTACCTTACGGTGTTCCCTTCTTTCCTAGTTATTGTACATGAGTACTTCATCGGGCTTAGTTACCGTGATTCATATTGTGGATATGCCACTTTTATTTTGGCCCCTACCTTCACTTGAGGGGGTGTTAGAGTAGGTATTGTACTTTATTTACCTTTCATTGTATTTATCTTCACCCATTTATGTGTGTGGATATTTCTTTTATCTTATTTAGATATTAGGAGATATTATTTAGTTGTTAGGTATAGTTCTTTCCTTGATATATGGTATTGACTAGATCCCGATGTCTAATTCTCTCCTAAATCTATGGTCTTGACTAGTTCTTTGATTTATGGCTTGATCTACGACCTTGATCGATTCTTAGATTGTTATTCCTTGCCTATTTAAGCAAGACCCATTCTCAATGTACTGCATTGAGTTCCATAATAATATATGATATTGTTTCTCATTTGTTTGTAAAGTTTTTATGTAAAGTTATTCTAGTAAATTGCTTTCATCTTATTGATCGTGGTGTTTGATTAGCATCTCGTGTTCTTGGCTTCGATACATTCTCGGTTATCATTCCTTTCAAAACAAAGGCACACTTGCAGAAATAAAGTTTGTATGAAGTAAATCACACTTGCAGAATTTAAACACACTTACATAAATTGAAATTGTTGAATTAAAAATAAAAATAATTGAATGAAACACCTGTAGGTTCACAACTGATGAATTTTCACAATACAAAGATAAAAACAATACAACAGAATGAATTACACACAAATGAATAAACATAAACATAAATACACAGATCCATCTTCCTTGAAATGAGTGGCCAACTCATTCTTTGGAAGAGGATTTAAATCATACTTCTGAGATCTTAAAACTACAAAATATTTGAGAGGAAAGAACAGATCTTTATTTCTTTGGAGAAAAGTATTACATATCTCAGTGTGGAAAGTTGTATTTATAATTCATGCATCCAACCAAATCCTTATTTTAGGAAATATAATTTTATCTTATATTTATTCCAATCCTAACAACTAAGATCTCCATCTCCACAAAATATGGAGAGAGATATATTATTGGAGTCAAAGTCTTATCTCACTTATTTTAGGAAGATTTGCTTCCAAATCTTCTCCTTGCTTTTCGGTAACATGAATCATAATAATTTTATTCCTCTAAATTATTGGAAGGAGAATTTTCATCAAAATATGATTTTGACCAAATACCTTTTCAGATTTTCCATTTCACTTTGTTTTTTTATTGTGGAACTTTTGACGTTTATTCGATACACTTTTTCCTTGGACTGCAGTTCACTAAAAATTATATTTATCTTCATTGGTAAAACCTATTGCAAATCTGAATGAGGTTTTTGTTAAACACATTGCTATGAAAAAAACCTCTCTCATATTTTCCATTTGAATTTTCCATTTCTATTTATGGAACGTTTAGTTCTTGTTTGATACACATTTCCTCGCATTGTAGCCCATTAAAAATTAGATCTCTCTTAATTAGTAAAACCTGTAGCAAATATGAATGAGGTTTTTATTAAACACATTGCTATGAACAAAAACCTATCTCATATTTTCCATTAGATTCTCTGATATTTCACAATTTCTCAAAAGCTCACAAAATATGCAAGTTTCGGAACTAAGATCGCAAGTTTCGGAACTAAACTGCGAGTTCGAGCTAACTTAAAATGGCTATAACTTTTGCATACAATATCAGATTGAGATGATTAATTTTTGAACTTGCATAAATTTTTGAGAGGAATATGAATATAAAATTAGATTTGAGTTTATGTATACCATCCATGATCAATTCCACTTTTTCCAATACTAGCATTATCTTTCGTTTATGGCCTACATACACAAGACTTTTCATTTTTTCCCAAATAATCAATAAGATTAGTCAACAAAATAGATAAAAATATTTCTAAAAAATGAACAAGATATATATCCTATATTTTATCTTAAACAAACCATAAGTTCCTAGATTACATTTAAATCCACTTTCAAAGGTAACTTGGAAAGACAAAATAATGGTAATTTATGGCCAATTTATGGCCCGATCAATAACACTTTTTGTATAGTAGCACATTCAAATATATAGTAGTATGTTTCTCGGACATAGTAGCGCATTTACAAAAATAGTAGCACTTTTGTGTAGTACCGCGCTTGTAAATATAGTAGCGCATTTGTAGAAATAATAGTGCTTTTATATAGTAGCTTGTTTATAGATATAGTAGCATTTTTTTCTCTCAATTAGCGCGTTTGCAAAATCATAATTTTTGCTTACAAATAATAGTCTAACCCTATTTTTAAGAGATTTTTATGACTTTTCATAGGTTTATTAAATTTTTGCAGATTACTAAAAAGGGAGATTCTGTCCATTTTGATATCTATCTAACCCTTTTTGTGATTGTAGGATTGAAAACTACTAATTCTCTTGTTTTTCAGCTCATTTAGTCTAATAAATTGGGTTCAAAAAAAAATTTGTAACCCCTATTTTGTAGGGCCTCATCTTAAAGACCCAATCTCATAATCATTATCGTTAATTTTTTATTATCTTGTATTTATCATCATTTTTATGTGTTTCTACATCATTGCTTTTTGACCCAAAGGCAAAACTATGTATGCTCTCCTCTCACATCCTAAGACGATCTTGAGGATCAAAATTGTCTAGCCTTCCTTTTTATTTTATAGGGGAAACATGACATGGAAGTGATATCCATGCACTTTTCATAGTCCTAGGGGTCTCGTGATCATGGGCTTCATCTCCACGCACATAGACACACCCCATGTTTCACTGGGTATACAAATTCTTGGGAAAACTGCCGTTATTGGCTAAGCACTTGTTTGTTTTAAGAGAAACATGAAGTGAGGGGCTTCCATGTCCCAAAACATAGGCCTCATAAAACATCCTTTCAACATAGACTTGGGTCTCACATACCACAAGGTGTATTGGGGACTCCCTAATGAGATCGTGCATCCTAGACTAGGTTGGCCTCTTGGCCACATATTTACCTATAGTGCAAGGAGGGTGCACTCTCTAAGATCACTCGCTAGCCAAACCCACATCGACACATAGGTGGAGAGCCAATTGTGGCACCATCATTGGTGTGTGGTATTGAAAGAGGGATATATATTGAATGCAATATGACTTGACTAGTTAGGGTGTGTATTGCATGTTTTTTCCACCCTAAACTATCCCATTACTTTAAAATTTTAATCAATTGAACATCATCATAATAAACTATCCTTAATCACACGATCCTAATCCTAATATCATCACCATCCTTAATCTACAATTGTAATAAAAACTAATCCCCCATACATCCTATCTAACCATGGCCTTTGATCCTTAATCCCCATCCTCTCTAAACCAACATCCAAACCCCTATCTCTTTTCTAAATCCATCAACCAAGATATACCATCATCACCCACCCATCAAAGTCAGATATCTCACTTTTACCATGAAGTCCCACACACTATCCAACACCTTAATAAAAAAATATCACATCTTACCTTAACCAATCCTCTCATCATCCCAATCAACCATCCCATGTCAAATCCTAATATCCCAAAAACATCGACATCTTAATAAAAAAATATCCAATCTAAAATCATGCATCGATCAATCATCTTCTCAGACATCACTTCTAACCGACCCCATCCACAATTTTTCCTTTCTACAATCCCTACCCCTTATCCCATTGACCTCCTCCTTGAGGAACCCCAATCATCCCAATCCAAACCCTGACTTAAATAACATAAACCACTATCCTCACAATCTAATTGCATCGAATTTGACAACCTCACTAAGTATGACCTGAACCATGGGGATCTCCTTTATGTCCTTTATAATCTAGGTACCAATCCCAAACCCACACAACCATCCCAAACCAAAACTTTACAATCCCCTATCAATCATCATGGCCTACACCTTCCTTGCATCAAAAATCATGCAAATAACCACCACCATCCAAAACCTCAACTCCTAAATTCAATCATCAAAAACCTTATCATCGAGTCCCATTCACATATCTACAATAATCACACCAACTTAATCCTAAATTAATAACCTCCACATCTCATCTTAATCCTCCATATTTTTATCTTCATCATCCTAATTTGATCTTAAGGAATTTCTCCTAAATAGTCCCACATCCCCTAATCCATCATCAAATTCAACCTCTAAACCTATTTCATCCCCTTCATCACTTAAACCCAATCCTCTCAAACCTATCTCATCCACCATGACTCCTAAGTCACCCCCATCTCCTTTTATCTCCAATCATAAACCATCCAATATGGATCCTATGCCACCCTTATCATCTTCATCTAATCCTAATCCATCCCCTTCATCATCAAAATATCACACTTTGCTATCCTCTAATCTTGTTTCAAATTCACCATCCCCAATCCTATAACATCTCATGTGACTCCTAAGTCACTAAATCCATACCTAAAAAAACCAATACCAATCCTCTCCACACCCAATGTCTTATCCACTCTAATGAGGCTCCTATGCCATCTACATTGACTTCATCCCTTAAATCAACAAAATTCAATGTGGTTACAACAACGCACCCATCTCCAAAGTATCCTTCATCCCTAACATCACTCAAATTTAATGTGACCCCCCCATACCCATCCCTTCCATCCCCTTCATCTACATCTATTAATCCTAAACAATCTAATCCTAAACCAAAACCATTTACCTCAAAACCACATATTCAAACCATTCCAAATCAACTAAATTTACTTCACCCTCTAAGCCCAACACATCTAATTCAGCCCTTAGGCCTAATCTACCCCTTCAACTTCTAAGACACAACAATTTAGTCGAAATAAACCAAAACATTTCATAATCCACCCAATATTGCACCTTTACATCCTACTCCCCAACACCATTTAACCCAAATCACTTCACTCCTTTAAGAGAATCCTTAACCACCATATTCCATCATCTAAAAACCTTCAACATGATAATCCATACCCGGTCAAATCACGAAAGAAGAAACTTCGCAAACCATCTTGGTATCAGGAACACTATTATTTTGACTTCCATCACACCCATGGAAATTCAAGCAATCGTTGCATGCAATTTAGGTCTTATGTCCACAATTACATTAACCAAGGAATTTTTATCCTTGTACCTCTCTATTCACCAACTTTTCTTTCCAATCCTTTTCCTAACCATCATCCACCATCAAAATCCTACTCAAAATCCAAACATCATCAACCATCCAAATCTAATTGCATCCAAAATCCCTCTCCTACCAAAAATAAAAACAAATCTCACTCCCATCCTTTGTTACATTCGACCTCTAGCTAATGAAAAATTACAACCCCTAGTCTCATGATAACCACATGGCATCATCTAACCCATCCACTTCATATCCTATAT
This sequence comes from Taxus wallichiana var. yunnanensis, assembly GCA_018340775.1. NCBI lineage: Eukaryota > Viridiplantae > Streptophyta > Pinopsida > Cupressales > Taxaceae > Taxus > Taxus wallichiana. Next base: position 515,175,950 of record CM031236.1, on the reverse strand, counting down.
ACAAAATATGTTCACTAATATGAAACATTGAGGCAAAGTCTTAGGCATCGATGAGCAAGGCATTCGTGAATCCATCTCTTTATCAAAATCCGGGCCATTTAGGATTAGGGTATAAACTGTTGTCACCCTCAAAATTCCCCTCTTTTGAAGTCAAGTTTTGAAAATTTTGAGTCGGTACCTTGGAGTAATGGATCGCATCGAGCCTGGTATTATTTGTATTTTTCCATTCCATGGAGAACAATTTGAAATTCGGGCGTAAAGGTGGAGTTTTTCCCCTTATTTTTCCGCATTGTGAATGAAAGGCATATCTTCCTCAGTAAATTTTTCCTCAACATCCATGGGTAGTACATGGATGTCTCGATTGGATGCAAAGCATGGCCATGTTTCAAGTGGCAATGGAAGCCTCCACATGTCCAAATGACGAAACTCCAAGGAAGGGAACAAGGGGCAGTCCTTAAATAAACGCAGGCTTTCCACGTGTCCTAGGCATGAAATGAAGACAGGACGAGCTTGAATCAGCTAAGTATGAAAGTTTCAATGAATGACACCACGTGCCTCATCGGCACAAATTCAAGGGTTAAAGCCAAGGGTGGTTCCCCAAACTTACGTAGGCTCTCCACATGTCTCAGGTCCAAAAAAGAGACAACCGATCGTTTAATTGACTAAGTATGTGAGGATCAACGGAAGCCTCCATGTGTCTCAACGACTCAATTTCAGAAGTGAGACCAAAGGGCCAATCTCCAAATGAGTGCCAGCTCACCACATGGTCAGAGTCAAAGGAGAGACAAAGTTGGCCATGAAGAGTCTAGAACCAGCGGAAGGAGCCACACATCAGCTTGGCACCCTTTCAGGAGGTAGATCCAAAGCAGAAACTCAAATGAGCACCATCTCTCCACATTTCTTGGGACTGTCATCACCAATCTAGCACTATGATAATTCTTCATCGGGAACTCCTCGTGCTATGATTATTTACTAATGCACAGCCTTTAGTTTGGTGGATGTAATCTGGAAACAAAACAACAACAGAACACAAGAATACCATCGACTATGATAAGACGGAATGATGACAAATCTGAAATATCAAAGTAAATTATAATATTAACATGAAATTGTTACAATCTCACCCATGAGGTACTTCAACAAGACTATGGGAGAAACTTTACAATTACACCTCTTGATGGCTTCTTCAACACACCTTTAGCGATGGCTTCCTTTTGCACACTTCTTACAATATTTCTCACTACTTTTTCTATGCTAAATGAGGGGGTAGCCTCTCTATTTATAGAACTTCCAGCTTATCCATCTTATCTCTAAGATAGGATAAGAAATCCACTCTAACGAGTCATATTCCATACCTTAACTCTTATCTCGTACATGTAGGCTTATATGTTAAGATAAGATAAACCTTATCATTTTACATGGGTTCCACATTTTTAGACATTTTACAAATAAAATACACAAAATATTTATGACCTCACTACTTGTCTTTATTACCAATATAATATTTCTAATTCCTAATCATGTAGACCCTACTTCTCTAATTACCCAAACTTTGACATTTTAACATTACCGGACCACTTACGACAAATATTTACTTTTTACAACATTCCTATTGTACTTTATTTTTACCGTACTCCACATTATTGGCGGCACTGCATCTGGTGGCGCCGTTATCTTCTATCGGACGCTACTACTAATTACACTTAACAACATCCTATTCCTAATACATACATTAATGAAATAGAAATTATGGAGGAAAATTTTAGTGTCGACATCTTCCCCCTTCCTAGCTTCTACTCCATCCTCGGAGTAGACTATTCTGGTGCTTGGAAAATCTTCAACTTGTCGTGGTTGACCCATTTCATAATGGGAGTGCCATCCAATTCCTCCATTCGGTACGTACCATTTTCATGCATAGCTGCTATTTTGTAGGGCCCCATCCATTTTGGAAGAAATTTCCTCTGTCTTCTTTTTTTGTATCTGGAATCATATACTAGAACCAAGTCATTCACATGAAATGGAGACCACCGGATCTTTTGATCAAAGTATTCCTTTTGCTTCATTTTCTTCTTATGGCTTGTATCCTTTGCTATTTCTCTCATTTCCTCCAGCAAATGAAGATGTACCAACCTTTCTTTTACTGAATCACTTTCATCCATCCTTTCATTTTTCATAACTCTCACAGTGGGAATATCAAACTCAATAGGAAGAACTGGATCAATGCCATAGGCCAACTGAAATGGGGAGTATCCTGTTGCTGACTTTGATGTTGCCCTATATGCCCACAATGCTGCATGAATCCTTTTATCCCATTTATGTACCTGCAAGGCTGCATCTTTTGCTAGAATTTGACACAACACAAAATTTGTTCGTTCCACCTGTCCATTTGTGCTTGGCTTGTATGTTGTTGCCTTCCTATGCTTAATAGAAAACTTATTGACTAGGGCTTCTACCACCTCATTAATGAAGTGGCTTCCTTGATCTGTTACAATTTCTAATGGACAACCAAATCTGGTGACAATGCGTTCATATATGAACCTTGCCACTTCATCCATGGAAGCTGTTTTCAATGGCCTAGCTTCAACCCACTTGGTTAAATAATCTGTGGCAACTACAATATACTTATTTTGGCGTGATGTAGTTAGAAGTGGACCTAAAATGTCTATTCCCCACTTTTCAAAGGGACCAAGTGGAAGAATAGGACATAATGGAGCTGATGAAGTCTTACGGTTACCATGTGTTTGAAAAATATCACATGTCTTACAATAATTATAACAATCTTTAAAAAGAGTGGGCGGTGATAACTTTGCATCCAAGATCCTTCTTGTTGTAAGTTGTCCAGAGAAGTGCCCTCCACATGTACCATTGTGGAATTCTTCTAGCAGTTCCTTCCCTTGATCACGTCCATTCGCCCTCTTGACTTTGTCCATTAGGTCCTATTCAAAATAATACTCCATGCGAGAATAGAATATGGACGACTAGCTTGAGTAATCTTTTTCTTAGTCTTTGCATTAACACCATCAAGAAACTTGAATTCATTCAGATAATTCCAAATATCTATGTATTCACTAGGGATTGTGTCAAGGATAACAATCTTTGCATAGGGAAATCATCATCATCACAAGATGATCCTAAACCATCATAGGCTCGAGAGAGTGCATCCGCATTGACATGCTTCTTTCCGGCCTATCTATAATATCAAATTCAAATTCTTGTAGCAAAATTATCCATCTTTCTATCCTCCTTGATGGGTTAGGCTTATTTACAATATATTTTAGAGCCCGATGATTTGTTACAACTAGAAATTTTTGCCCTAGCAAGTAATTTCTAAACTTCTTTACAAAAAAATGATAGCAGAGCCTCTTTTTCGATTCTGTATAATTTACCTCAAGATCTTTCATTTGTCTACTCCCAAAGTAAATTGGATGTTCATTCCCATTTTCATCCTTTTGGCTCAAAGTACTTCCTAGTCTGCATCGAGGCATCGGTGTACACAATGAATGGCTTGCTCCAATCTAGATTCTTCAACACACGGTGAAGACACCGGGGCTTCCTTGATTGTCCAAAAGCTTCATGCGCCTTATTTCCTAGTTCATAAGTAACATCCTTCTTCAAGAATGGGTTAGTGGTCATGTAATCTTTGAGAAATTCTTGATGAACCTTCTATAGTAACCCACATGGCCTAAAAATGATCTCAACTTACTTCTATTCATAGGAAATGGTAAATCTTTGATTTTGAAACTTTATCGAGGATCGGTTCAATACCATCTCTGGATACAACATGCCCTAACAAAACGCCTTTAGAACATCCAAAGACACACTTTGTAGGGTTTAGTGAGGCTCGTGCTTCATCTAACCTTTGAAATTCCGTCTCCATCCGTGTAGGTGGTCCAACTTGCTCCCATAGATGCAAAAATCATCAGAAATACTCGATGAAGGTCCCAATGTAGGGTTCGAACACCCTATTCATCAAACACTGGAATGTTGCTGGAGCATTACACAACCCAAAAGGCATAACTCTATAAGCAAACGTTCCCCAAAGAGTGGTGAACGTGGTCTTCAGCTGATCTTTCTCTGCTATACGAACTTGGTTGTAGCCGCTATATCCATCAGCAAAACTATAGCACTCCTGGCCAGCTACTTCATCCAAGATCTGATCTGAAAATGGAAGAGGGTAATGATCCTTCTTTGTTGCCTTATTGAGCTTCCTTCGAAAGAGCTGGAGGTAGGATTCCTTCTCACTCTCCATCACAGCATCACCAATCTTTATTTGTTGGAGACGATCATCAACTTCTTCTTCAGATAATTTTATGGGGTCATGAGTTGGTGTGACTGGAAGGATATCCATGACCTGAAACATCCACCTCGCTTTCTTCATCTTCGGTGTCCACTTCATTGGTACTAGCGTAATCAGAGGATGTCCAATCATCAGTTTCATCACTTGAATCCACAGGTTCTGCCTTATGATGTCGAGGGATCACATTTATCTTCACCCTCTCTCTACCACGTCCAAGTGTCATGAAACCTTCATTCCAGTAGTTTCTTGCATGAACTCTCCTTAGCCATGGTCTTCCTAGCAGCATTGGGTATACAACAATACTATTTTTTCACCTGAAAGTCTACCACACATACCACACCCATAACAGATATTGCCACATTTGAAACTACACCTTCTGGTTTAGTTTTTCCTTTATTTAATGACCTTAACATAAGTGTTGAAGGGCGATCAATTTTTAAACCCAACATATTCATTACAGACTCGGTCATTACATTAACTACAACACCTCCATCAACTAAGACATCATGAATTGAAATACCATTACATAATACCTCAGCTTGTGGAGCATAGGGATCTGCCTCTGCCTCCAAAATAGGGACCTCAACCTCCTTCCTTCTTCGAGCATTGAGTCCACCTCGCAACTCCCGCCTCTTCTCAGAAGACATAGCCAAGAGTTGACCATATGTAATATTTGCAGGCCTTTTGGACAGATCTTCCAAGATGGAGTATGGTCCTTGCCCCTGTGAAATCAGAAAATCCTGCACACCCAACTTTCTTCTCCTATGTTTCTTACTAGTTTCTTCTTTCATCTTCTTAGGATCATTTCCATCTTGATTATCTTTTTCTTTCTTTCTTTTTGTTACAAACACATCTACTTCATTATTTCTACTCTTATCTACTACATCAAGAGAATTCACAGGTGCTTTTCCTTTATCATTATCTCTTATACCAGATGTAGAAGCTCTATCTAGACAATTATACTTATAATGACCCTTTTTATAACAACCATAACAAACAACTTCAGAAATATTTCTTTTTGGACCTCTATCTCCTCCCTGAGAACTAAATTCCTTTCCTTGAAGAAGATTAATAGTTAACTGGCCCATCTTCCTAAGTAGATCTTCATACTCAGTAGATGTACTAGGAGAAATATTTGTGCTCACCAAGGAGTGGTTGTGGATTCGGACCAAAGGTCTTTGGTGTAGGCTCTACTTTAACAACAATTTCTTTGGGCTCCTCTTCCATGCTTTCTTCTTGCCTTCTTGCAATCTCCTTTGCTTGTTCAATGGTAGCTGGGCGGTCATACTTCACTCGTTGTCTGATCTCTGGCTTCATCCCAAGAATGAAGTGCTTACAGAGGAGATTATCCACGCCATTCATCAACCCATCCGCTAGTCCTTCCTTCCGGATCTGGGCATCGAGCTTCCTCCTTAGCTCTAGAACACGAGCATGATAATCCCTTATCTTCTCCTTCTCTCCTTGGGATAGCTTTGTGATCTCGATCATGAGATCTGCATATTTCTGTTGTTCACCAAATTCTTCAAGAAAACTTTCAGTTAATAAATCCCATGAATTTTTCACATTATCACCTAGTGTTTCAAACCACCTAAGTGTTGAACCATCCAAAAAGGTAGGAAAAAATTCAGTCCATTGTTCCCTTCTTATAAGGCCATTACAAATACAAGATCGCTTAAACTCTTGAATGAAAGAAGAAGCATCTTCATTAGATTGAGCTGAAAAAATAGGAATCTTTCCCATTTTCAAAAGTAACCACCGTGAAATACCAACTCACAAGTACAATCAACAAGACTTATGTGTACAAATAATTGGAATCACTATACTAGAAAGTGACTTTACACCTTTCTACAGTAAAATAGAAATGACCACGGTAAACTATGGTAAAACTTGACTTACTGTGGTAAAAACTGACTTTACTGTGGTAAACACTATTCACGGTAAAAAGTGAAGTTACTGCGGTAAATACTATTCACGATAAAAAGTGACTTTACTGCTGTAAATACTATTCCAACAAAAATGACTTTACCAGGGTAACTACTATTCATGGCAAAAATGACTTTAACATGGTAACTACTATTCACGGTAAAAATGACTTTACCATGGTAACTACTATGCACAGTAAAAACAAGGTTACCCTCCAATTAATTTTTGCCTAAGTGGGAATATCTCTCCAGAAAATCCACCAACGAGGAATGGTCCTGGCAACGGAACCAAAATGTCATCACCAATCCGGCACTATGATAATTCTTCACCGGGAACTCCTCGTGCTATGATTATTTACTAATGCATAGCCTTTAGTTTGGTGGATGTAATCTGGAAACAAAACAACAACCGAACACAAGAATACCATCGACTATGATAAGACGGAATGATGACAAATCTGAAATATCAAAGTAAATTATAATATTAACATGAAATTATTCTACAATCTCACCCATGAAGTACTTCAACAAGACTATGGGAGAAACTTTACAATTACACCTCTTGATGGCTTCTTCAACACACCTTTAAGCGATGGCTTCCTTTGCACACTTCTTACAATATTTCTTACTACTTCTTTCTATGCTAAATGAGGGGGTAGCCTCTCATTTATAGAACTTCCAGCTTATCCATCTTATCTCTAAGATAGGATAAGAAATCCACTCTAACAAATCATATTCCATACCTTAACTCTTATCTGTACATGTAGGCTTATCTGTTAAGATAAGATAAACCTTATCATTTTACATGGGTTCCACATTTTTAGACATTTTACAAATAAAATACACAAAATATTTATGACATCACTTAGTCTTTATTACCAATATAATATTTCTAATTCCTAATCATGTAGACCCTACTTCTCTAATTACCCAAACTTTGACATTTTAACATTACCGGACCACTTACGACAAATATTTACTTTTTACAACATTCCTATTGTACTTTGACTGTTACCGTACTCCACATTATTGGCGGCATCATACTGGCAGCGCCGTTATCTTCTATCGGACGCTACTACTAATTACACTTAACAACATCCTATTCCTAATACATACATTAATGAAATAGAAATTATGGAGGAAAATTTTAGTGTCACAGGACCAACGAAGTCAAGTAGGTAGAAATCTTGAATCGACTAAGTATAAAAGAAGCTGGTAGATCTCTCCATGTGTCTCTTTAGTGAAACTCCAAAGGAAGAATCAAGAGTGGGTCCTCAAGTGTGCGCGGGCTTGCCACGTGGTCATAGTAAAAAAAGGGGTAGAGTTGGCCATTGAATTGGCTAAGTATATAAGGGTTTACGGAAGCCTCCACGTGTCAGCTTGGCACAAATTCAAAGGCTAAATCCAGAGGTAGGTCCTAAATGTGCGCGAGCGTCCACATGTCTAGGGTCAGACATATGACCTGCCAAACAAAAGGGACTTAGTCAAAAACACAAAAATATTGAACTGGCCTGCAAAAGACATGTGGCCATGTTTCAAGCGTCAGTGGGGAGGTAGGCCTTTTTGTGTTTTGATGCTGTTGAAAATTCAAAGTGGGAAAGTGGGCCGTCGGAGTGATTTGGGAATTTTGGCAAGGAATAAAGTCAAATATTAAGCCTGCATCGAAAGTCAAAGCATGAAGGAAAGCCATTGGAGTGATTTGGGAATTTGGGCTTTATTTCTATAAGGAGCTTAAAGTTATAAAGTGACCCATGACCCCACCCATGCCAAGGGGATAAATTTAAATGTTAAGCCCACATCAAAAGTCAAAGTGGGGAGTCGGTTCGGCGGAGCAATTTGAGTTTTTGAGCCCGCGTTGAAAGAGGTAAAATTATAAAAAGTGACTTGCGACTCTATTTTGAAGTGCCAAAATGTTCCGAAGTGCCATTTCTACAAAGGGCACAAAATGCAAAAGGTGTCCTTAGGCCGCTTCTTTTTAAATCTCTCCCACATGGACGACTCAAAAACAATGTTTGCAAATACAGATTGAATGAATGTGATTCAGTGCGTTTGGTTTTTCCGCTAGGCATGGAAATAGCTGAAGTGTTGGAGAGGCTCAGACATTTGTTTCTTGAATCAATTTTCATCATTTTTGTAACCGAATGTAACCATTCTTAGAAGCTATTTAATGGCTTCTCCATGCCGTTGTTAGGGTGGGATCCTGGTACTCTATAAAGGTAATATATTCAAAGTAATCAATACAAGAAAATTAATTCACCCATCATGGTCTTTATACCTTGGTGCATCTTTCTTTATGCCACATCAATCAAAATATGTTAATGATGATAATAGTGCGCACTTTTTGGTAGCACACCTCCCTTATATCATCATCTATTTTCCTTATAATCATCCATACCCAATCCTCATCATTGTCTAACTAACTATCTAACCTCTTCATCCTCTTATCAAAAATCAATCAATCAATACCCCCATCCAAATTTTATCATCTCGCATCCAACATCAAAAATCCTCACCCACTGGTTGGGGTATATTCGATCCCAAAACCAATCCTCATTCTTGCATACAAACATCCTCAATCTTCTAATCCTTTAAATAAAATCAATCATCCTCAAATCTAACATCCTCAAATCTAAATCCCAAAATTTCCATCCTACCCCCTTTACTTGGGCATCTCAAAATCCAACATATCTCAATCCAAAATCTTCAAGTCCAACATCATCTAATCCAAAATCACAAATTGTCATCCTTATCATAGATTGTTGACTGGGAAATTCTCAAATCTAAATTCAAAATCATAAATCTTCACCCTTTTCATACGGCGTTGATTTGGAGAATCCAATATCTCCCATTCCGCTAACCCTCTCTTCTATTTATCTATTCCTCTAATCCTCTCTCTTATTCATCTAATCTCCTTTCCTCTAATCCTCATATCTTCTAATTCTTTAATCATAATCCTCCACATTCTCAAATCTTCTCATCCTCTCATCTAATCACTTAGGCCTCTCCTCTTTTCGAGTGGTTACCCGACTGTTCCTCCCCGCATAACCCCTCGAGGGGACATCATATCACCATCCTAACATCTTTTCTTTTCTTTTGTAACTTTCATTTCTACGCATTAAAACTTCAAAGAGGGTAAAATGTATACATCTAAAATTTCTACATGATCAATTACCCGTAAACAACATCATCACTATCCATATATTAATTAATCGTAAGATTAATTATTATTATTTAATCCCTTTATCACATTTACACTTTATAATTTATCTAATATTCCATTTTATCATATTTCCCCTTTTAATTATTATTTATCATTTATCCCAAATCCTTTTAATCCATCATTTATCCTATTTCCAACATTAATCTTTTTAATCCATTATTATATCATATTATCCTATCATAACCCTTATTAACATTTTATAGGAATTTAATATTCCTACATTTCACCTACCACTTATGCTACACATCCTTACACCTATCCTCTCCATGTAACATCACCCCTAATAATCATTTATTAACCTAATCTAATTCTAATCCTAATCACATCCCCACACCTCTAAATCTAGAGGCTTCTATTTCTAGAAGTCTCACTAAACTTCTCCTTCTATTTAATTTCTAGTTCAATATAAGCTTCACCCCTCAATGAATTTTAAATTCAAATTCTAGAGTCTTCCACTTTAGAATCCTCCATCCTTCACATGCATTATCCACCCTTGATCAAAATCCAACATGACTTCATCTTAGCAAATGAATTCTCCACTCCAAACTATAAATTGGACTCTCATTCTCCATGAGAGATAGCTTGGAATATCTCTCAACTCCATAAAAATTTATGTTAATTTTATCAATAATCAATTTTATCTTTGATCACTCAATCAATCCATTCATCTATAATCAATCTATCATCATCAACAATCAAAAAATCATCAAGAAAAATAAAGGGGAGGTGTTACCCAAGTGACTCCAAAATATGAAGCAACTAAGTTCAATCCAACATCTTGAGCATATCCAAAGCATCAAGGGAGATATTCATTTATTAAGTGAAGGTAATACATTTATTTCTCCCTTCCGTCTAACTCAATCTAAGATATTTTTGAATAGATTAGATATAGGAATAAATTGCTTCATTTTTGGTTTCTAACTTTTATCTAATATTTTCGACATATAGAGTGACATATGTTGAACTCTTACGAAAATACTTGAGGGAAATGGGGAATGAGATGTTTTTCTTCTTTGAACCATTGTATTTGAGATGCACTTTGCAGAGCTCGCGAGATGATCTTGTCACTAGGATACTTGGGTAATATGAGCGGAGAAAGATTGAAGCCAATCACCATGATGTAGGTGAAGGTATGAAACTATAGGAAACGAAACTCATAATTCTCATTTAAATTTTCTAGCTAAGGATATATTCTTCTTTTAGGATTTACTTGAGGAACCAGATGATGAACATGGTGAATGCATCATCATTCACCCATGTGAAATGAATATTGATGTCCTTTTAGGTCATATGTTTGTACTTCTCGAAGGCATGGACTCTATGAGGAACATCCTAAGAAACGAATTATCCTCATTATGGTATAGTGTGTGCGAGGGAATACACCAAATAGGAGGTCATTCTGAATATCTTGGTGGTGAATAGCTCCATCAAATGCTAGTTAAGATTGTCACTGATGATCTATCTCTAATCTATCATTTGAGTTCCCTCCAAGATTGTCAACATGAAATGTGTCATCCAGTACTAGAATTACTTGGTGTTTTCTTCACCCATTACTCTACTCGTAAGAAAATCAAATCTGAGTACGATTCTTAAAACTCACTCCTTGATAGCAACTTTGGTAGCCTCGATTGTTTCCTCCGGGTTTCAACCAAGATCCAATTTGTAATTACCAATAAATAAGAGTTTTTCCTAAGCCACTATTGGGTTAAAAATTATTGGGTGATGATCACCATGTTCCTTTGAATCTGAATTTTGAGGAAACTTTAAATTCCTTTAGGAATCGGGACCACCAACAATGAGTTATCATCTGTAATGTTTTTTTGGCAAGTAGGGTCATAATGTTTGGTACAAGATAAGCCTAATTCATTGATCTGGACTTAAAGTGAGTGACCTCCTTTTATGAAAAATCCCACTTTGAAACTATATTTTCTTCCCTGGCTCTCGAATTTATTTTTTATTCAATTTCTCTTTTCTTCTAGATCCAGTGGGCTACTTCACTATTTCCCACTAGTGGATATTGATAGAAGAAGTTAAAATTGGATCATAACCATTGTATTTGATCTTCCTTGTTTATTGGAACACTGATGGAATGATGAGATGAGGTTGTATGAAAAATTTGGATGTGATATGAGAACTTACTATTTTTAGTAAGTAACATTTCACCTTTATTGTCTAAATTTAGCTAATTTTTCCCAATTTCTTAATATTTAGTTTTGGAGTCGTAGACATGAGGATTGCAAAGAGGGTTTAGGATGCTCGCTTATTCATTATCACAATTACTATTCTTACTAAGAATTAGATGCCAACTTACTAAAAATAGAAATAAGCCTTCTATTTTTCCAATTGGGATGAAAATTGTGTCATTGCATTAGGAATTTTACAGTGATTTCTTGCTCCACTTTCTAGGTATTTTATCCTCCAGGCCTCTCTAAATCGAAAAATAAAATTTTTCTTTCTAAGAAATTCAGGTAGTTAATATAAAAAAATTAGAGGATCAATGGTGATGGTGTTTAGATTATATCAAATGAGTTCATCATTGGAGCGCACAGAAAAATTCGGAAGAAACATATCAAAAATGGGTAAAATATGAGTAAATTAGTGGTTTTGGCATAGTGTTTCTTGGTGAGATCTAAGAAAGAACTTGTTATAGATGAAATGTAGGGAGGAGAGTTTTAAAAATAGACTAAAAAAATGTATAAGGATGTTTAAATATTCAAATGTTAACCATGGTTAAGGAAATTCACCCCTAGACTCACTTTTAACACTTTCTCCTTAACTCTGGGTTTAGGGTGAGTGGGACTTACTAAATGGGTAAGAGAGCTTCTCACGTCTCTTAAAAAATTTATTAAGGGGACATGAGGTGAAAATTTTCAAGATCATTCAGAAAATGCACTATGGGGGTAGCCAACATGAGCGAGTGGACAAACTTGATGAGTGCGGTGAGTTGAAAACAAGACCTATAAAGCTAGTTTGAAGTTGTTAAGTGACAAAAGAGTGATATTTTATATAGTTGGAATTTCTATAGGGTTAGTGGAGACCCACCCATAATTGGAATTTGGTTGTCATACTAGTCTATTTTTGGCATTTGCGGTATTAGCGGAATCACCGAGATTCATTTGGACACTTTATGAGAAGTGTTTTGTTGTCTATTTCATACTAATCCATTTATGTGATAATAATTGTAATATAATTCAATGTTAACCACTATTTTATAATCTAGTTTCGTATGTTGGTGTGATGCAGAGAGTGGTTTAGAAGATTTAGTGGGTGATTGGACTTTTGGGGACCAAAAGGTTTTTATTCGGGAGGTGTGATTCAAAGGTCATTATGGACAGTCAAAAGTTCCCTAATTCTACCTAAACTATTATAGTATGGAAGAGTACTTTGATATCTCTACAAATTCTATTGAAATGTGGGAATCGGACACTATATGCTCCCATTACCACTTGTCAAATTTTTTGGGTCGACGAGGTCAATATGGAAGCACATGTCTACATTACACTCGGCTCGTGCATAAAGCCTATTTGTGTATTATAGAGTTGATCAAGGTAAAAATGATCATGGAAACATTTAGTCTATTTTTTATTCTTTGATATTTGATAGGAGTGAAAATATAGGTTTCAATAATGAGTTTCACTCTTTTTTTCGAAGGGGACCCAGTTTCCGTGATATATTAGTGTGATTTTAATTTTCCCAATAACACTATAATTTATGCTACATTATTTTGTGATTTGTTCTGCTAACACATGACATGATAAGAGCCTCAGTGATTTGGAGATTTATTAGATGTCCAGTGATGGGTCTTTAGGACACCACATGGCTTTCCATCACAATAAAACCACCAATCTCCAAATATATTCCTAATTGGATGAGATACATATCTGCCATCTCAATGGTCGAGGAGTGTTAACCACACGTGGATATCATGAGGACTCTAACCCCAAATCACCCTACCAATACAATCGAGCCATTTCAATCAACATGATGAGTCACTTCAACAAACCACCCCAACCCATTTTTGGCAATGTGGTTTAGCCGCTCAACACTCATGTCGAGTGTATACACCTAATTTTTCACACATTCTATTTTCATACATGTTACTAACAATTTCTCTTCCAGGTTAGATGTAAATAATGCATCTATTTCCATGAATGGGCTCCTTAAGGGGATCACTCGAGATAGGGGTATGGTTATTCACGTAACCATTGGGTTAGGGATCATACATAGAGAGAGAATGGATTTTGGTCCTATCTATGCACCGTTTTTCTCTTGTCCCTGCTTGTTTTTCTTTGCACCCTTCCAACACCTTATATGACCATGACCATATTATTTTTTTCATTTCATTCATTATTCATGATACATTACATACACCACTTATCATTTTCCCTCCCTAGCCGACGCCATCACCCATCGGTGATTACATCAACATATTTTAAAATTATTTATTGATGCCTTCAATCGAGGGTGATGACATTGGTGTAAATACCAAAAATATAGTTTCATCATAGAGGATATACATAAATACATATAACAACTCACCATTTACTTTTCTCTTTGGTGTCAACTTGTATCTCCTCACTCAACACTTATAATTCTTTCATCTTAGCTCTTTGATTGAATCTCCTTCTTTTGGACTAGTTTTCTTGGACTCTCGGGTAACCTATAATGAGTTAGGATAGGATTGTTTCAATTTATCCATCCGAAATATATTCTCTCTTGGTATACGGTCCATTGTAAAATAGATGCATCAACGAACACCCCCAATAGGTAATTTTTATAACCTAACTTTTCATTTTGCATAGAGTAGTTTCCTATATTTTTTATTACTTTATGTTAGCTTAGTATTTTATGCACATGCTAGGTTAGCATATTGTATTAAGTTCTTTATTTTATGTTACATGCTTTACTCTAGTTAGCATAAATCTTGAATGTTTACTTTGTTATTAATCACCCCCATAATGTCGATAACCCAATAGAGTTCCTTCCTCTTTCTCGACCTAGGGCCTTGGAAACCTTAGGTTGTCCTAGTGTAAGGGTTACTTCCATTTAGGTATAAAATATTAACGGTGTTTGTACCCCATTTTAATTTTATCCATTATGTGCCATTCTTGGTGTGTCTCTTACTCATTTCCTCGATACCCTAGTTAAATAGATGATAAGAGTGCATATTGTCTAGACACATTTTTCCCACCATACATCCTTGGTGAACCCAACGTTTGTGAACCTTATTTTGTACCTTATGATTGAGCATAGCTCTTTAAAAGAATCATTTTTAAGTTTTTATCTTATTTCAGTAGTTAAAAATTAAGAAAAACCCTAAAAATAAATTTCCTAGATGTTATCGGCCCCGTGACAATTTTGTGTAGGGTCGATCTTGTCTTCATTATCCAAATTTTATTCTATATGCCTTCAATCCCTATGTAAAAATTTTTACAAGGCTGATTGCTTAGGTAATTGATATTTTGAGATTTATCTGGTTTACATCACCACTCCATGATGGAGTATTTGGGCTTAGGGATCTCTAATTTTGATGTGCATTCATTTCTAGAAACCAATCATCCAGAATCTAGTTTTCCTTTCTACTTAGATTGTTGTGTGGTAGGAGACAATAGAAATAAGTATAACACTTGCAATAATAATTTCTTAGGGGATGAAGATGAATATATTTAGATTGAGGATTTCTCACGATCTTCCACTGAGACCCAAAATTTATTTGACAAGTTCCCTCAATACTGAGGAGAGCCGAATCAGTTATCCACAAACATATTCTTTAATTTGTATATAAATAAATTGAAAGTAGGGTAAATAGTGGGAAGGATACTATAAAAATATCATCTAATAATGCCTCTAGTTTTGACCCTACTAATCTCATCCTTCAACTCATAGAAAAATGAGACAACAACAAACCGTTATTGCAACTCAACTTCTCCAAATGCAAACTAACATGGTTCAAATGGTTAATCGTCCCAACTTGGGCTCTAGGGGTGCATTTCCCCTCCCTTTCCTAATGGAATTATTGGGGAACCTTTTTCCCAACATCCTATTCATAACAAATTTTTGTGGGCAATCCAACAAGAGCCTCTAGAACCCTATATTACTAGCATGGATATTGGAGGCATTTCCCCTTCCATTTCCTATGATGGATCAACCGATCCCACTCTCCACATAAAATCTTTTGGTAATATTTATAAGGAATGGATTAAATGTAAATCATATGCGCGACACTAATATTTTAGTTAAAACTCTTCTTTGGGGATGCCTTAGATTGGTATCATACTTTACCCCCTAACTCCATAGTGGAGCTAGAATATTTAGTAATAGCCCTATTCAATGAGTTCTAATATCATGATCTTCTTGAGAATAATATCAATGCTTTCATTAATTTTCAACAACATGAGAACGAGTCTTCATAAGCATTTATCAAGCATTCAAAGACATTGTCTACTAAAGTAGAACATAATATGTAGAATAATAGCCTATTATAAATTTTCCTTCAAGTTGTATAACCTCGTCTTTAATATAAGGTTAGGTAATTCTCTCCTAATTCCTTAGATGAAGCTTTTAAACAAGATAAAAGGAAAGAATACCTCATGAGGGAGTTCAATAAGGCCCCTCCTAAAGCACAAGAAACCAAACAAGTACAAATCCTCCAAAAATCAAAGAATAAGAATACCATAGATGACAAAGTCACAGATACTCTTTATCTTATGGCTTCTTCAAGTATGCACGTCTTGAATATGGATCATAAATCTAATAATAAAAAATAACATGTTTATTATTAACCATTGACCAAGGATGAGTTGAGACGATGCATGCCTAAGCCATTTAGTCAAATCCTCGATCCTTCTCGACCTATCCCTCAATGACATGATGAGAACAAGTTTTTTTGGTGGCATGCTAACTGGGGACATTCTAATGAAAACTTTCACAACCTTTGCATGATTATCATTGCATTCTTCTTAGGTCCTAAATTTAATCGTGATGTCATCAATAGAGAGATTTTGACTAAAGCGGTCAAGACTTGTGATGCCCAAAAATAAAAAGATCATCATAATCATGTCGAGAGGCATCCTACAGTGGCAACTAGGGTTATAATGGCATGAGTGGTTAATTTTTGGGCCAACTTATAAAAACTAAACATTAAGTATTAATTAAAATATTACAATTGTCCAACTTATAAAAAGTAAAGATTAAATAATAATATATAAGAGCTTTAGGGTTTCAAATTCATATTAAATAATTTGATATTTGTATAGGTTTTTATTTTCGAAATTAAATGCGGTAAATTTTTTATTACTATTTATTACATTAAATGTTTTATATATTATGTGTCAAGTAAAAGGGTTTTTATTTTCAAAATTAAATGTTGTAAATGTTGTTTTTTTAATATTGGCAAATAGTTTTTTGAAAGGGACTATACCCTTGAATACAAAATAAGGCCTTTAAGCCGGAATAAGAGTGAGAAGCATAGCAGGACTAACCAAGTCCAAGTAGTACAATGAAATTCAACGTAGCCCAGAAACAGCTACACAAGCGAGACTTAACAGCAAAACAACAGCAAAAAAACAAGTAACCCGACAGCCAAGAAACAGTAAGAATAACAAAAGAGAGCAGTAGAAGCATGCAGGACTACTTCTTGGCTGCTTGATCAACACTGATCTTGACTTTTTTCCAAGCATGAAACATACCCAAAGCGGTCATGTGGGCAGCATCCGTCTTATCGAGCTCCTCGATGGTCCTTTTGCTCTCTTTTTCATTGCCCCAAAGTGCAGCCGGGACACCGCTGAGGTTGGAAACACTTTTGGCATGTCCCACGATGAACTCCTCAATGGCCCTAAAGGCAGCAATGTTGTAATCATGCCTAGTCTTAGCCTTCCCAAGGCGGGAGTCCAAGGAGGTCAGCTTTTTGTATATGTCTTCAATCTGACTATTGTCAATGCTCCCTTCCCCCTCCATGCTTTTCTTACCTTTTTGCTTAGCTAGGTTTTTGACCTCATCCTTCAGCATTTTTATCTCAGCCTCTAAGGCCTCCAGTCTCTTAGAAGGGTTATCCATCTGTGCTTCCCGGGGACTGGCACTACTTATGTTCAGCAGGTCACGTGCAATGTCAAGATCAAGAGGCTCTTTCCCTGCTGCAAGAGTCTCAAGGTTGAGTCTCCTAGAAGCCCTGGTGAATGGACGTTTAGAGGAAGAGGCGAGGTGGGTGGCAGGAGGAGCAGCAGGAGGAATAGAAGGAGAATCATGTGCAGCCGGCATGGGGGTAGCAGCACCGGTGGCAGGGGCAGCAGCAAGGGCAGCAGGGGAAGCAGGACTGGCAGCAGCAGAGCCCATCAAAGGGGGAGCCGGGCTAGGAGAGGAAGGAAGACCGGGGTACTTGAGAAGGCAGTATTTGTGAATTAGCAAAATAAGCCCTTGATGCAAGGGAACCACCGGGTATGCTTCTGGAACTCCAAAATGGAGCGCTCAAGAGAGTTTAAAAGATAATGAGGGAAGCAAACCAATCTATTCCTATGGAAGTGGTTTAAAAAGATGAGATGCTTAGCTGGGACAGTAACAAACCTACCTTCCAAGGAGATGAAACGAATCATCATGCGAGTGACCTCATCAAACGGTGAAGGAATTGAGCTTACAAGCAGACCCGCTGTGCTAAATATAAGCTTCTCATCTTCCTCCACAAATCTTCTTTCTTCAGTTTCTTTGATAACCCTTTTGTTGAAGAAGCGGTACCCATCCAGGCTGAGACCGGTCGCTTCAGCAATGAGCTCTTCATTGACAAGAATTTTCTGTCCCCCCATATGGCAGTCCTCTCTTTCCATTCCTTAGCAAAGCGTCATTGAAATACTTTGATCATGTCCCTGCACCCTTTCAACAAAGCTGGTGAAGCCGCCTATGCTGAGAATGTTCCAAAGCTCGGTGTTATCCTTCCAATCAGGGTCCGCGCACGGCTCAATTTGACAGGGAGGTCCTCCCATCTTCTCAGTGGTGTGCAGGTTACAACAAATTCCAGAATGCCGCTGAGCGTGAAGAACAGTTCGTTTCTTACTGTTGAAGATCGCATAAGACTGGGAACTGTAGCCGTTGGTCTTCTCACGAACGGCTGCGTAATTGCTGAACTGAGCCTGCGGGAAGTCGCGTGTGAAAACCCTTTCCCTGTCAACAATCACTTTGTATTTATCATCGGTTTTCGTGGAGTTTGGCATCCGGATATCAACGGCTGTTGTACCTCCCGCGTGCGTGATTTTCAAATCAGGATGACTCCACTTGAAGTTTCTTAAATAGATCTTGCTATTATTTGAAAAAGATATTATTTGCCTCGCCATATAGAATAAAGCAGCACTTGTGAAAGAATTGATGATTTTGATTTTCCTCCAAAGATTAAGGCTTATCTCTAGAGATTGCTTACTTGTGAAGATCCGCATGGATGCTGTTGTGAAGCTGATTAGGGATACTATCATTATCCCAGACAGTAAAATTTATATTAATGCCATAATTGGCCAGTGCATCCGCCAGATTGTTGCCCTCCCTGTAAGTATGTATGATTCTGATACTATTGAAGGTGTGGCAAATGCTTATGGATTCAGAGATAAAGTCTTTAATACTCCAACTGGGATAAGTCTTTAAGTCTTGTAAATGTTGTTAATGTTTATGAAATGAACTATTTACTTTTCGGTAAAAAAATTTATTACTATTTATTACATTAAATGTTTTATAGTAATGGTAAATTTTTTATTACTATTTATTACATTAATTACATGTTTTATATATTATGAGTCTTGTGAAAAGGTATTTATTTTGGAAATTAAATGTGGTAAATATTTTTAATGGATATGTAAATTAATTATTTTATATTTATTAGGATTTTTATTTTGAAAATTAAGTGCGGTATTGTTTTTTCAATTTCAAAATCCGGTAAGAATATTTGTTAGTACTTATTATATTAGATGTTTTATATATTATGTTTGAGAGAATAAATATTTATATAAATTAATTATTTAGATAAATATTTTCTATTTTATAATTCTTTTGGTATTCCTCATATAATTAATATTATTATTTTTTAAATTTGTAAGAAATATTAGTATTTGTATGATCAATTTTTGTGAATATTTAATATATAGTGATATATCAATTAACTACCATACATATCGAACGATGGAGAAAGCGAGCAATGGAGAAAGCAATGAAGGTACAGTCAGCAGTTTTCGGTTTATGCAGTGTTGGCTGCAGAATGTCTGCATTCTAGGCCAAGATTAGCTGAGGAGAGGCTACTTTCTGACCAGAATCGGATGGATGAAAAGCTACAAACTGTAAAAGCAGACGCACTGGGATCCACACCTTTGGCCTGGAATAAGATTCTTCAAAACCCTATCATAAAAGTGGGTCCACAGTCTCCTGAAAGAGGATAGTTCACGTGGGAAAAGGACAATGAAGGTGCTACCTACCTGATGGTCCCAGATGGTTGCGTTAATAGGGCTTTGAGCAAAGTGAATCTTTCCCTTGTTGGTAAGTTTCTAGGCTCTAGACCTAATATTGATTTTATTAGAAAATGGGCTCTGAGAAAGTGGAAACCTAAGGGGGATCTGAGTATTACCATCATGCCATGGGGTTTTTTTTGGCAAAATTTAATCAGCAGATTGATTTGGAATCGGTGCTTCTGGGAGGACCGTGGTGGTTGGGTAATATGGGCCTTTTTTGAAAAAAATGGTATCCAGGTTTGACCCTAACATTGAAAATATAAACACCATTCCAATCTGGTGTAGACTCCCTGGGCTACCATTACAATTTTGGGATGATGAAATTTTTCTAAACATTGCTAAGTCCTTAGGTGCTCGATCGGGCTGGATGGGCCCACGAGAAACAGATCCAGACTTGCTTTTGCTCATTTCTGCATTTCTTCTGAAATGGAACAGGAGTTACTGGAGCACATCATCTTGAAATCCAAGTATGGAATGTGGATTCAAAAAATCAAATTTGAAACATTTCATTTAAGGTGTAAGCAATGTCATCGCATAGGACACTTCACCAAAAATTGTCCCAAAAAGGAGATCCCTACAGAGGAGGATATACACAAAAAGAATGAACAACCTGTGGGTGACTTAGAATTGAGAAAGGAATGTAGGGTTCTTGATATTGATAGCCAGAGAGAAGACAAGGCCCCTAACCAAACTGAGTTGAACTATAATAAAAAGGAAAAAAAGGGGATTTAGAACTTCAATAAGAAAACATTTGGTCTAGCATCCAAAAACCCCAGCGACAGCTTTACATGCAGCACCTATCAAAGAAGGCTTAGAAAATCCTATAAAGGTGACTATGGAGGTGGACGAAGAAGAAGGATCTGTAAAGATAAATATCATCCCTAATGATCTATATTAGACTTTGGACGACAATAAGGAAGCTGAGATAGATAACTCTTTGTGCATCATTGAGGAAATATTGGACAAGGATAACATGGGTTCTAAAGAAACATGGCAGAAAAACACTCCAAGGGGTGATGGTAAAATATCAACAGATATACCTCCTTGCTTCAGCAACAGATCAGTAGTTTCACCTACTTGCTTCAGCAACAGATCACAGATCCACACTCTATTGACAGGAATCAAAAAGAGCAAGAAGAGGGAGAAGTAACACCATTCAAGGAAGATGAGGAGCTAACTTCTGGATTCATAAAGGTCATTTCAAAAAAAAAAAAGAGAATGAAAGGATTTGAAATGATCCCAGAATCACTCTACAGTGATAAGAAAAAGAAAATGGACAACTGGGAAACTTCAACATCCAGAACTACTAGATCTTCTGCAAGAAGACTAGTAGATTTTGGAAGTAGTTCTAAAAGAGGAAGGCCCTCAAAAAAGGCTCTTAGATCCAAGAGAACAGAGAGAGACATTGCAGATGGCATTCAACGTCAATTGAGCCATCAGGAAATCCCAACTCCCACTCCTTCCAAATGAATATTATCTCTTGGAACATCCGAGGTCTAAATGGAAACTCCAAACAGAGAATCATTAAGGAGTTACGTGATTCTAGTAGTCCTAGTATTTTGATTTTGCAGGAAACTAAGATGAAAGCTAAGATCCTTGAAATTAATAAAAAGAGTTTTTGGGAAAACTCTGAAATGGCTGCGATGGACTCTCAGGGAGCCTCTGGAGGTCTAGCTACTCTTTGGGACAAAAGGCACTGTATTGGTATGGTTCTTAATGCTAGCACTAATCATCTTGCTATTAAATTTCATGCTATTGAGAATAATGGTGAATGGATCCTTTCTAATATCTATGCCCCTAATACGGTTAGTGGGAGATGTAAACTTTGGTATGATCTTAAGATCTTTAGAAACCAACACAAAGATTAGCTTAACTCGGCTTATCATGGGTGATTTTAACTCTCCTCTAAACCCAGATGAAAATATGGAGGAAACTCCAATTTTTCCACAGGTATGGAGGAATTTGCTGATTTTATTACTGAGCTTAATCTCTTAGATGTGGATCTCCATGGGAATAAATACACTTGGAATAACAGTAAGGTTGGGAAAATATCTTATCTAGTTTAGAATGGATAGCCCCGATTTTCGCTTAGTTGGATTCTCAATCAAGACTTCCACTCTCTTCCTCGCCTGAATTGGATCGGACCACAATCCGATTGCTTTAAATCTTCTCAATTGGACTAAGCCCATCAGAAGCTCATTCAAATTTGAAAATATGTGGATGGAGCATGAAAACATCTATGACAAAATTAAAGAGTGGTGGGTTTGGAATGGTGAAGGCACTGCTCAATTTAGATTGATTCAAAAGCTCAAAAATGTTAAAACAAGTTAAAATATGGAATAAAAGAGTTTTTGGCAATGTGTTTGATAAAAAAAGAAGTTAAAACAAAAGCTCCAGGATCTGGAAATCAAAATGAATACAATGGGGAGATCTATTGAAGACCAAACTGATGAAAAGAATATTCTCTCAGAGCTGCATACGATTTGCAGCAGAGAAGAATCCTTATGGAGACTAAAATCTAGGGCTATCTGGCTTAAAGAAGGAGATAGGAATATGAAGTTTTTTCATATGACCACTTTGAAGCACAGAGCTTGTAATAGGATCATGGAAGTGGCTAAAAGTAATGGAAATATTATAAAAGATCCCAATAGCATCAAAGAAGAAGCTCTAAATTTCTATAAAAAACTTCTTAATGAGAGGAATATCATTAATGTTGAGGCAAATTCTTTCATGCTGGAGGCTATTCCCCAAGACAAAATTGAGGAGTAGAGATATAAAGATATCACTAAAGCTGTCACGCTTGAAGAGCTACAAAAAGCTGTGTTTACTCTAGAAGGTGACAAGGCTCCAAGCCCGGATGGTTTCTCCATTAACTTTTTTTCAAATTTTGGGAAATATGTTCGGATGATCTTCTCAGAGTGGTGAATGAATTCTATCGAACTGGAGATCTTTTGAAAGAGATGAATAACACCCACATTGTGCTAGCCCCAAAAAAATGGATGTGAAAGACTTCAAAGACTTCAGACCCATCAGCCTTGTGAATGCTATCTACAGAATTTTTACCAAAATCATTGCTACCAGGCTTCAATGCATTATGAATGATTTAATCTCAAGGCAGCAGAGTGGATTCATTAAAGGTAGGATTATCCAAGATGGAGTGATTATGGTTCATGAGACCATACATTCTATGGAGAATAATAAAAAAGTGAATATGGTGCTTAAGCTCGATATGAATAAAGCCTTTGACAAGGTCTCTTGGGTTTTTCTTGACAAAGTCTTAATTAAATTTGGTTTTTCGGCCAAATTCAGAAAATTATTAAGGCTTGTATCTCTACGGTCAGATTCTCAGTGGTGGTTAATGGTGAGCCAGTGGGATTTTTCACAAGCAAGTAGAGGACTAAGGCAAGGGGACCCCATCTCCCCTGCTCTTCATTCTTATGGCAGATAGTCTTAGTAGAACAATTGGTAAAGCAGTCATTGATGGTCTTTTGAAAGGCTCAAAGCCCACTTCCATCAGTCAAGCTGCTTCTCATCAACAATTCGCGGATGATACAATCCTCCTTTTATTGGCTTCTATCATTGAAGCTAAGGCTATCAAGGCTATTCTGCAACTTTACGAATCTACTTCTGGGCAAGAGATCAATTATGATAAAAGCTCCATTTTCTTCTTCAACACTCCTGAGGAAAGACAACTTAAAATTGCTAAAATTTTGGGCTGTAAAATAAGTGTGCTTCCAGCCACTTATTTAGGGCTCCCTCTCGGCACTAAAAAAGTCTCTAACAAGGTGTGGGATGATCTATTGGTGAGATTTCAAAAAAAAAATGGATGGAAAGGAGCCATTTTATCTAGTGCTAGTAAGTGCCTGCTCATAAAAAGCACTCTTCAAAATCTGCCTATCTATATCATGTCTCTTTATAAGATCCCTTCTACCTTCAGAGAAAGAATTGAGAGGATTCAGAAAAACTTCTTATGGCAGGGCATGGAGGAGAAGTTTAAATTTCACTTAGTTGCTTGGGATAAGGTTTGTACTCCAAAATCTATAGGAGGACTGGGCATAAAAGACATCAAGAAAATGAATGAGGCTCTCATTGTGAAAATGGGCTGGAGAATGCTTTCTGAGAAGCAACCATGGATAGATTTAATTAAGGCTAAATACCTTAATCAACAAGTTGTATTTTCTTTTCTTCAAGATGAGCACCTTCCCTATGGTTCCATTTTTTGGAATAATTTAGTGAAGAGCAGAGATTTCATTAAACAAGGCAAGTAAATGGAAAGTGGGAGATGGCTGTGATATAAAATTCTGGGAGGATAACTAGTTTAATGGCAGCCTTATGGATAGATTTGGGATGGTCAAAGATAGTCTTGAAAACAAGTATGGCACTAGAATTAAGGATTATATTGAGAGAAATGGCAACAAAAAGAAATGGAAAAAACTTTCTGTGGAGAGAGATGATCTGATCCAAAATATTTCCTCCCTTCAAGATCAGTTAGATCTTATCCCCTTAAGTCAGCTGGATGTTAAGGATGAATTGGTCTGGAGTAATTCTATTGATGGGGACTACTCTGTCAAAACTGGATATAATACTTTCTTTGACAATAGTCAAACTGAGTTTAAATGGAGTAGAATTTGGATGACTGAGTTAACACCTAAAATAATTTTTTTCTTTTGGCTGGCTCTCAGAGGTAGAATTCTTACCACTGACAACCTGATAAGAAAGGGTTTCATAATGCCTAATAGATGTCATCTATGTAAAAAAGACTCTGAGGATATCAGTCATTTGTTTATCCATTGTGATTATGCTACCAGAATATGGAGTTTTTCCTCTCTAAATTTAAAGCTTTTGGGTGATTCCGAAGGATTTCAGTCAGCTCTGGACCCAATGGAGCCCACCCTATAAACATTGTGTTGTTAGAAGGCTCTGGAATCTGGTTATTCCTCATATTATTTGGAGGATATGGAAAGATAGAAATGATATTATCTTTAGAAATAAAACACATAATTTTAAGCTCAGTATTGGTAAAATTTCTAATGATATTAAAGAAAATATTGCTAGATTTAAACCCCCCAAGAACAAGAGTTATCCAGAAAATGAAGAACATATCTTGTCCCACTGGAAGATTGGAGCTAACAATATCCGGAATAATTCCGGTAATAGTATTGATAGATCTTTGATTCATTGGCATCCTCCTGATCTTAACTGGTATAAGTTGAATTTTGATGGGGCCTCTAAGGGTAACCCTGGAATTGCAAAGTGGGGGAGGAGTGATCCGGGATCATAAAGGTAGTTTGATTGCTGCGTATGCTGGAAAAATGGGAATTCAAACTAATCATTTTGCTGAAGCATTATCTGCTTTATGGGGTCTTAGAATTGCTCAGACTCATAATATCCAAAACCTCATTCTTGAAGGGGACTCACTTAATATTATTAATCATCTAAATCAATGTTCTCCTCCAAGTTGGAACATCAAGGATTTCATCTTGGAATCCATAAGTATTTGCCAAACCTTCAATAACATTCAGATCAAGCATACTTACCAGAGGGTAACAAGGTGGCAGATGCATTGGCTAATTATGGCATAAATGTTAATCACATGATTTGGGATAATAAAGATAACATGCCTGCAAAACTTCAAAGCAACATACAAGTGGATACTTATGAGCATGCATATTTCGGGGTATGAGATATGAGCATGGGGAGTGGAACTGCAATAATAAAACTCCCACACGTGCTGATTTTAAAACAAGCACTCAAGCAAATCTTGACGGGCAATCAAGGTTATATGAAGTATAATGAGACCTTAAAGTGGATATATATGAAGAATAAAGATGCGCATGCATGGGAAATATTGAGCTCTCAACAGCTTTTAAATAGGACTTTACGGATTCCCAAGTCAGTAATAAGGATGATGATGAGCTGGAGTGGGCTACTAAAAGGATTGAAGTTCACACATGTGGATTTTCCTAGGTACATAGCAGCAGTTACTCAGGTATTCGTGGGAACAACAATGGCTATCCTAATCATCATTCTCATCGTATGGAAATTAATAGTGAAAGGTGGACTGGTATCTACGGCTGCTATAGACCTCCTCACAAGGATTTTGAAAATTTTATTTGCAAGCACTTAGGCACGGTGATAATGGGAGGAGCCCCTTGCCAGATAGAGCCCAACGCGGATCCGGAATGGAAAAGTAATGAAGAACTTTGGAATCTTCTCAGCCAGGGAGGCATTACTAATTTTATTGAGAAGATTCAGGGCCATGACCAAAGTATTTCCATTCATTTTGAAGGATTGGAAGGATCACATTGTGGATTATGGAGGGCAGAAGATTTCGATCACTGAGGAATTAATAGCCAAAGCTACTGGCCTTGGCATGGATGGGTACCACTTTTTTAATAAAAGGATTGACAGAGGTGCTGAGGAGAGGAAATTTGTTGAGGGTAATGAGAAGCTGATCTTTGTCATGGTGGGCCTGCAGGTCAGTTCTATCCCTCCACCTTTTGACGAGGTCACCCATATGATGGTGCATTACATTTCTTTGGAGGGGAGATTCGTCACTGTGCCCTCTAAGCATCTTGTGTTCCTCAATCACTTCCGCAGGAGTTTCATGGTATGCTTCCCTCACTATCTACTTAACTCTCTTGAGCACTCCATTTTGGAGTTTCAAAAGCATACGTGTGCATGTGGTTCCACTGCATCAGGGTCTCATCTTCTTGTTGCATAAGCTTTGTCTTCTTAGGTCTCCTGGCATCCCATCCTCCCCTACCTCTGTTCCTCCTCTGCCCAACGCAGCTACCACTAGCCCCATTTCTTCACCTTTCTACCCCCACCACCACTACTGTCACCCTCTCGCCCGCCTTCTCAGCTCCCTCTATCATCCCCCACCTCTGCTCCCACCCCCTTCGCTTCCACTTCATCCAGACCTATTACTAGGTCTTCTAGAAGGCTGAACCTTGATACCCCTATCATGGGAATGTTCCTTAGGAGTTAGAAATTTCCCATAACCTCCTGCGTATTAGTAGTACTAGTTCACAGGAGGCACGCATTGAGAGCTCCACAAAAGGCTGGAAGCCTTAGAAGCTGACATGATGTTGTTGAAAGAAGAGGTAAAAAACTTGACAAAGCAAAAAGGTAAGAGGAAGAAGGAGGAGGAGGCTGTTATTGATAATAAACAGGTTGAAGACATATACAAAAATCTGAACTCCTTAGATAACCATTTAGGGAAGACCAAGACTTCCATGATCATAATATGGCTATTTTTAGTGCAATTGAAGAGTTTATTGAGCAGCATGTCCGTAGTGTCTCTAATCTCAGTGGAATTCCAACAACTCTTTGGGGTACGGAAGAGGAGAGAAAAAGGACCATTGAACAGCTGGATTTTACTGACTCTACCCACATGACGACGTTGGCTATGTTCACCTCTGGCAGAATATCAAAACCAGAATCGACAAAGCCGCCACGAAGTAATTGTGGATACTCTTGCTGCACTTCTCTGTATTTTTGCTATTTTTTTGTTGTTTTTGGCTGCTCTTCAGCAGTGTTCATTCTAGTTTGTTTCATTGGGGTAACTGCTCTTGGACTGCTTGGGGTTTCTATGTCTCAATTGGATCTTGATCCTTTTTGTTTTGGTTCTCATTCCTATTCTAGCTTCTAGGCCCTCTTTTGTATGCAAGGGTATAGTCCCTTTCAAAAAACTATTTACCAATAATAAAAAAATAGATTTTATTAAGATATGTATGCTAGTGTTATCAACCAAGCTAACAAAGATATTAAAGTCTTCTATGATCCTATGTCTAACCATAATATAGGAAAAATTCAAAATAAATCAGAAAATTCTATAGCAAACGTAGCTCATCCTAATTTTCCTCTTGAGAACACACTTTCCATTAATGATGTAATTCATGTTATAGCATATACATGGCCTAAATATTCTCCATCATTTCAGCCTCATACGCATATGGTTATCTACCCTTGCGTCTTTCAGAATTAGAATCCCAAATATTAAAACCCATATTCTATAGACGTCATGGGTCTCTCGTGATAAAACTACGCAAGACCAAGGGTGTTTCAATCCCTTATTCCAACCACGAGATGCCTTAAGATGTGTTGATGGTGTTGAGAATCAACAAAAGTTAGTTTCTAAAATATCCTTGATCACTCCTCCCCTTCTAAGCTTGTTTCGAATATCCTCAAAACTCTCAACCCTACCGATTAGTTCAACCATTATGAGTGGAATCCTCTAGAAGCACTTTCCTATAATCCTTGTCCAATCCCCATATTAGAACTCATGTGTATGTCACCTCACCATTGTGAGCATCTCATGACTGCATAATTTGATATAAACATCCATTTTCCTCCAACTTTGGGGCAGTCTCCTATATTGCACACTTTGGAAGAAAGCATCCG
This sequence comes from Taxus wallichiana var. yunnanensis, assembly GCA_018340775.1. Taxonomy (NCBI): domain Eukaryota; kingdom Viridiplantae; phylum Streptophyta; class Pinopsida; order Cupressales; family Taxaceae; genus Taxus; species Taxus wallichiana. The sequence goes on along the minus strand of CM031236.1, from coordinate 515,147,630 downwards.
CCATCAATGAAAGGATATTTCCACTTGTAATGACCGTACCATAGATACTAAAACTTGTATCCATTTCCCCATAGCTTCTAAGATCCTAGATGAAATCTTGCTTCGGGTGGACAATCCTCCACTTTTCATCTCCTTAAAAACTTAGAAAAAACATAGTTAAGCGTGCCATCATCGATGAAGGTGTTGAAACTTGTGTGGCCTCTTTATATTTCACCAAGGCTCTTGATTACTCAAGTACACAATCTAACAACATCACATACTAATATATAGGGATAACGTCATCAATAGATACATCCCATGGGTTTATTTTGGCTTCCCATAACTATTCCTCTTAGGACCGTAAATGTAAAATTAATAGTTTTTAATTTCCCCTTATCTTATAATATCCTCCTAGGTCAACCTTAGACCCACTTTGTATATGTGTGATAGTTTCTATGAATATCAATGTGTCAATTTTTCTCGTCAAGGGGTTATCTATAAGATTTAAGGTGACCCAAATCCTTGGAATTACAATACTCTTCAACAAAAAGGGACATATAAATTCTTGACCCTTGAAGAATTATCTCTATCCCATTTCGTGAACATTAGCGCTTCAATTATCATGTTGATTCTCTTTATGACAATAAAGGTCATATGAAATTGGTTAGGCATATGCTTCCCAATCTCTTGGATCTTGACAACAATGAGCCTAAAGAGATAATTTTTAGGATCAATAACTATGATTTTTAGATCTCATCATATTCAAAATTCCTCCTAACTTACTACCTCATAAGAATGATCATCAATTTGTGCTACCATCTCACGTAAACCTCTACCTCTACTAGAGAAAACCCTTCAATTAGAAACCAAAGTGTAATCTTATATGATGGATACCTCTACTCTTGAATATGATGATGGTTATGCTTTGGATGATCCCATTTGGACACTTAAATTCGGGATAGAGAATCTGGTGTTACCAAAATACCCTTCAAATAATGCTCGCTTGTGATATGAACGTCATTCTTTTACAAGAAGACTCCTCACACTTGGTTAATCCATGTCTTAGCAGAACAAAGCCTAATCCTCAGATAACTCCGTTGGCTTTTCCATCTCCTTGTGATTCCACTATTGGATCATGTGATGTTCCTCCTCATATGAATGAAGGGGAGTGTATGTCTAATTTTAAGTATGAAGTTGAAGACCTTATGAATATCGAAGTATAAGATGTGTCGACATCACCCATGATGACCCATATCATCTGTTCACATCCTTTCCTACCTCTCGCCCTTATGGATCATGGAACCTTTGAGGTAGAGCCATATTTTACATGGCATGATGTCTCTTATTATAAAGACTATAAAAGACACGCGAAGTATATTAAAATGAAGATTAAAAGATATAAAGCTACTAAGGATACACGTCCTTCCACCTCGGCCTAACTTTATTGTTCACACCATGAAATTTATTGTTCACACATGACTACTTGCTCGAATACCGATACAAACTTTCATGTCATATATAGCAAGCACCAGTTATAGAGTCCTCTTCACATGGAATAAATTGTAGATTTAAATACTCTCGAGTGCTTCCCACCTTCCCCTAGACCATTTGGACATCAACCATCTTATGAACCACCACCTCATCCCGATCCTTGTCCTATCATGGACAATATTTGACATGAAATTCTTACCCAACTAGAGGATTGGATAGATGATACCTTATTTTCTACACGGTCGGAGGTGCACCGATAGGTTTCTATCACACATCACGCTATAGAGGGCCTCATGACTCGTTCTCAAAGTCATATCTTGAATTAAGTCGATGATAATATTATTAATACTCTATAGTAAATTACCCCATGTGGCTAGATATATTTTTACAAGAACCTTGACAACATAATTTTGGCCTAGGCTCTCACCTTCACTTGGGCTCTCAGCCCACCTAGGTTTCACACACATCTCCATGTCCCTTGTCCTTGGTTTGGATATCTACCCCACTTAGGTTTATCATGACTTCTATTTTTCCCTTACATCTCCTACCATTGAAATGATTTGTTCTTGATTCCACCTATTATAGCTTTAATTCATATTGGCCTTTCCTAGTAGATCACTACAATCTTGTGCATCCTTTGCAAGGTTCTTAGCGTAACTTAGATTTTTGTTTCCTGACACCCTATTAACTACATTCTCGACCTCTTTTCTTCCTATTGTATTTATCATTGCATGGGTAGTGTTATCCTCATGGATTTTCCTCCCACCAGGTTTCTTTCCTAAATATCATTATTGTTATTCATAAATACCATGAGTATTCCCACATACATGAATGAGAAAAGAAAGGAAAATGATAATAAAAGAGTCATTCACATCATTATCAACAAGTGTTGTTGTCATCAATATATATATATATATATATATATATATATATATATATATATATATATATATGATTAAACTAAAATGTCAATATAATAGTCTAATATAATGCTATAGAAAGCATTAAAACAACCTGCATAATGAGATGATAAAATGCAATACATAGACCCAAGAAATCGAAGCAATGAAATGTGAAAAAAATAAAGGAAAAGAGGGCTAATAAAATATTTAGCTAATTTGATGATGTCGCATGCATGTGTCACGGTGAAGACCAATCTGAATAAGAGGAAGAAAAAGTCATACAGAGCACGAGAAAATACAGATCTGATCTGTCGACTAGAATGAGGGTGCCAAGAAAATGATAGGGGCACACAGGGTTCCTTGGTTTACGTAAATGACCATAGAAACTCCTTTGAGGTGTGATCTCTGTGTTATATTCCTTTCACGTGAATGACACACTTGGTTCCCTATTCATAAACCTACAATATAGAAATCACCTGTAAAACCCCGGAAAAAGCATCAAAACCCTAAAAAAATAAAGATGCATATGAAGGGGTTTGACTATACTCGAAGGGTACAATGATGGCCTTATAACTAAGCATTGCACTACATCTACATCTGTGTGTGTGTGTGTGTGTGTGTGTGTGTGTGTGTGTAGTGTGTGTGTGTGTGCGTGTGGTGTGTGTGTGTGTGTGTGTGTGTGTGTGTGTGTGTGTGTGTGTGTGTGCGGAAATCATACCCTAAGTGCTTTTGTGTCATTTGTACTTTGTGAGTAGTGAGAAATAACTAGATCTAGAATGTAATTAAATGGTACATGGAATAGAATAAAATCCCCTCCTATGAAGTGTGATGTAGATGAAATATATTTTATCCCTTGTGATGGAGCTAGATGGGCATGAAATGGAGCTATAGGCACCTTGGATGGATGTAACCTTATGTGGAGATAGTAAGTACTTAGTGCTTGGTCCCTCATTATGGTCTTGTAACTTTATATTTATATGGTCCTCTTGTTCTAATTTCGTAATTAACCCCAAAAATTCCAACCACCAAAAATATAGAAAGTTCAAATGGCTAGAAGTTCCCAAAAGGTGTGATAAAGTAAAGTGCAAAGAGGGTCGGGGAACCCATAAGAGACCAGGGCACTTGGGGCACCCTAGTCGAGTGGGAAAAATACGGTGTGATAACATTGATTGGGAAAATATGGGTGAAATATTGAAAATAATGAGATAAAGTAAATAAACATGGCGAGAGACAAGGGTTAATTAGTACTCTTTTCACTCAAAAACCATATGATTAGTAGTATGAGACTGGGACTAAAAATTTACCCAAAGTGCATGATTTAGTGTCTACATATATATATATATATATATATATATATATATATATCCCAAATCAATTTTATATGTCAACAAAAATGTATTAGAATCCATCATCAATATTTATAGAATGTGGCTAAAACATCTCCACCCATTGGGGGTCTCTGGGTACTTTATGCCAAATGTGACACATTGGACACTTTGGGGCTCTGTGAGCTAGATATTCTTCCTTAAATCAGGCACTAAAGGCATCTCCTTGTGACCTCTCGATCACCGCGTCTAGTATCGTAATCCTCTCTGCAATGCTCATGGCATCCTAAAGGAACGATGTCAACTCATTAACTAGGGCACCCATTGTCTATAATAAGCTCTTTAGCATCACATCTATGTTTCGATGTCTACTAATGCTTATGCATCTATCAAAATTTGCAGTTATCTAGAAACCTCCCCAACCAATCAAAAGGCTCCCCTTTGAATGACCAACCGATGGAATTTTGGGGTAAGCCATCATTTGAGGTATCCTAAATATCCAATATTAGGTTCAAGGTATCGTAGTGCACACTATCTATAAAGGATTTCCACTCCTCTATCATTTTATCTACAAAACAAAAATTCATTAATCAATACCAAACTTGCAATATAGTTATCAAAATGTATCATTTACATCTCTAAATAAAATCATCAAGATTGCACATGCCCGCTCTTGGATCTCTCGATGATGGTCTTGCTATCTTCGTGGCCACCCAATACAATCTCAACCTCGCCATTTCGATGAGATCTACATCCAACATATTGTTCCCATCTATTTCAAGGTATCAAACTCATTTATTTTCTATAATGGGCCCTAGGATGGTCTCACAGTTGTAAGGCCATCTCCATTCCTAATGGCGTAAAATAACCACATTCTATGGTCTCTTAGTCATTGTGTTTGTTGCCTCTCCTCTTTCCCTCTTATGTTAGGACTAGTTGTTCCTATATCTCCCACCTATAGGTATTATCCGTTAGGTCCTCCATTAGATGCTCATCTAAACTCTCAACCGCAATGATCTCTCGGTGGGTCTGAGCTACCCCACCTCATTTTCTTGCCACTAACCCTATCTTCTAGTGGCTTGCACTCTCCGTGGCCGCAACACTTTGGTACTCCATCCGGTGTACATGTTGCCTCCATTTCATGTCGTCATTTATAGGCTAGTAGTTGTGGTACCATGACAAGGCTCTCGTTTTCCAAACTATTTGGGTGCCGTGTCATCGAGATGGGTCTTTACCTAATACATGTCCTCTCACCTCATCAACTACATCCAAGTCCTCTCGCCCTAGGAAAAATGGGTCACTAATCATCATTCTAAATATAGGGATCCTATATGACATCTTCTGTATGTACCTTTCCTAATGGTTGATATGTCATAAATGCTCTCACTGTGGACCCATATGCCCACTGAAGTACTCTCAACAAATCTCTTGTAATGACCAATAGCGTTCATGTGGGCATGTACATCAGAAATATCTCATAGATCCATTCCATCAGTAATATAATGGGACACATGGTCCTTTGTGCCATCTATCGACCTTGTATAAATCATGCACCGGTTGCACCCACTTAGTGGTCCCCACACTAAATAATGTACCCTGCTCAAACACATCTCTACATAAAGCCACCAAATATAAAAATGGTCTTGTGTTCCTTGCTTCACAATATGTGTTCCATAGTAATGCCCATAAACAATTTATGGATAATCAAAATCTATGCCACATATATTGTGTTACGTCAAACACTTGACATCCCCGATTATATGTCTCATTTCCTTTGGCACATGTGGCCAAGGCCCTCCTCTCGTGAAATATCGGGGTAAGATCAAAATAAATGCAAGCCCCTCAATCGGAAATCCCAATATCATGTGTACATCCCGAAGTTTCATTGTCATCTCATATATCTCGCATGCCTACCACCGGATGGTGTTGGCCCAAGGCTCTCATGAAGTCAATAAAATCTATAGTAAATACAAACTCAATGGTGTCCTAGGCATCTACATTATTCCCCCAAAGCCCCATCCATGTATCTCGTGCCTCCTCTATCTTTATCTATCCAAAAATCAATACATTCAACCATGCCAAATCAACCACTTGCCATAGGATTGTCCTCCGATCTATCCGCATTTAAAAATCAATAAACATAAATCATTAGATTGCTCAAAATCAATTTAACAATAAATTCTTAATAAATCATGATTTTATAATATCCCTTACGCCATCGCCCCTGTCAAAATGTTCGAAGGACCCGATGCCATCAGCCATATTATTTTAAGGGCCGATGGCATCCTATTCTATATAATCTTGTGGATTTAAAAATTTTAAAAGAAAAAATCAACTAAACTATAAAGCGAAAAGAATTTCCCTCCTAAACCCACTTTCATTTTTTCATACCCTTTCTAATGAATAATTTTTGACTCAAAATAATGCTCTTATACCTTCATACTTCTAATTTCTGTTATCTACCTAATGGAAGTAGATGCAACGAATTACCTATAATCGTGCTTTACCACTTGCACCTCCTCGTCATCCCCTGCCTCCTCCTTGTACTCATGCTATATCGTCACACTTATCTCAAATTTGAAATTCCATAGCCCAATTCTCCTAATTCAGAAATAGTAATTCCCAAATAAAAATAAAAAATCCTATTTAAGCCTAAAATTTATATTCAAATCATCACGATTTGGCTAAATTTTTAAAATTTACATAATTTTAGTTCATGATCTCCAAACAATCCATTGTTGATTCCATTGGATCATGATCTTCTCTTGTTTCTTTTGACATATTATACATCTTTTCCCTTTTTTTGGCCAAGAATCACATTTTTGATGTTATATCTCCAATTCTTGAACTCATGACATCTATCCCATGGGCCCCTAACTAGGTAATCTATGTCTTATTTTCCGATGATCCTCTAGTGTTTCTTTTAAATGTTTCTTGTCTAGAGTTCTAGTAGCTTGGATTGTGCCCATACGTGGTAGGATGAATGACACTATCAGGTACTCATTGGTAGGGATATTTCATTTCAATTATTCCTTTATTTATTTTTGGCATATACTTCAGTTTCGGTGTTATGTATCATTATTTCCGTTGACTACCCCATGTTTTGCTATTGCGACATGCGGTAATCAATGACTGGGGCATATGTATACACCTAAATTTTCACACTTTCTATTTTCATACATATTACTAACCATTTCTCTTCCACGTTAGAGGTTTCATCTATTTATGGGAACGAGTTCTTTAAAGGGCTTGTTCCAAGATCATACATGGAGAGAGAATAACTTTTGGTCCTATTTATTCACTTCTTTTTCCCTTGTCCCCTTATTTTACTTTGTACCCTTCCGACACCTTACATGAATATCAACATATTATTTTTCCATTTCCTTTGTTCTTGATAACACATTGCACACACCACTTATCATTTCATTTGACTAACCGACGCCATCTCCCGTGGGGATCAAGTCGGTGCATTTTCAAATTCCTGATTGATGCCTTCACCCGTGGGTGATTGCGTCAATATAAATACCAAAAATAAATTTTCATCATAGAGGATATACATAATTACACATATAAACTCATGATTTTCTCTTCTCTTTTGCGTCAACTTGCATCTTTTCACTCAACACTTGGATTTCTTGCATCGTGTCTCTTGGATGAGATCTCTTTCTTGTTGGATTATTTTGATTTCACTCTTGGGTCACCTACGGTGAGTTAGGATAGGATTGTTTCCTCTTATCTACCCACAAGCTATTATCTCTTGGTGTATGGTCCTTTGGGAAATAGATGCATCAGTGAATGCCCCCACCAAGTAAGTTCTTTAACTCAACTTGTTGGTTTCCATAGAATAGTCTCATATCTTTTCTTATTACTTTATGTTAGCTTAATCTTTTATGAACATGATAGGTTAGCATATTATATTCAGTTATTTATATTACGTTACATGCCTTACTTTGGTTAGCATAGATCTTGAATATTTTCTTTATTCTTAATCACCCCATAATGTTGATACCCCAATAGAGCTACTTCCATTTGGGTATGCAATATTTTGGTCCCTATACCCTCTTTGAATTCTATCTATTGTGTTTCGAGTCTTGGTGTGTATCTTGCTCGTTGCATCGATACCCTTGTTAAACGAATGATAAGTGTGCATATTACATGCACAGACACAATTTATCTTACCATACACTAAGCTCGCGGGGGGGTTACACCTCATACTTAGTGCAACATAATGGGAACGTGGCCAAATACATGGTTAAAATAATGGTGACATTTTATTTTAAAGCCTCAAAATAGCCTTTCCCGAACAATGTGGGATTTTATACACAACCCACATGTTAAACAAATTGATTTGGTGGAGATTTGAACCCTTCGCACTTATGCTTACCAAAATTAAACATTTCCAATGCGACATACAATGTTGACATTTGTATATGTACGTTAACTTGGTTTTTATTAAGGGTTTGTCCATGATTGTGTATAGCCGTTAAGATTACGGTTTGTAAACATGGTTGATTTTAGCCCTCAAGATGGCATTTTAAGGATTTTTACAGAATCAAGAGTTTTTAAGAATTTCTAGATGCTCTACCTGAACCTTTTATTTTCTCAATTGGTTTTCATTTTACATTTTCTTGGAATATTTTCTACCTATTTTGGCATATAACACATGGGAAATAGATCGCATAAGTGAGGAAATTATTGAATGATTTTAGAGTCCCTCAAAGGTCTCGTTAAGCACTTTTTGCAGATTCTAGGATTCATTAACATTTGTAAGATTTAAATTGTACTTTAAATTTTCATTTTTAATGGAATAGACTATGTTTTAGTAATCTTAGAGACGTAGCTTGATGAACAGGTTGAACTCCATTATCAATTTGATTGTAATGGTTAAATTTTACATTATTTTTTCCACACTAATAATTCAATAGTTAATCACTTTGAATGCATTTTAAATGTTTTTGAAATTAATGAAAAATTATGTATATTTTTGAATCAATGATTTAAATGAACGGGGATTTGGATGAGTTTACAATGGTACAAATTCAAATTCAATTCAGTTTTTAAACATTTACATTCAGTTATTTAATCAATTCCTATTTATTAAATTCGGGGAAAATGATTATTTTTAAAGGATTTTTTTGTAAAATATTTATACACAGTGGTCAATGTTAGTTTACATATTAGATGTTTAACCTACAAAATTCCATATAAGCAAGTCTAGTTCACTTAAGAGTTCACCTAGCATTATCAAGAGCATACATTGAAAATTACATTCCTTAAGTACTAAAGCCTCTTTAAAGTCTTCCCAAAGAAGTGGAATATGTCCTAGAAAAGCCACGGACATTTCAAAATCACTCAAACCAATTTCATGAGTCTATATTCCCCATTCAAAATCATTCAAATTCCCAAAGTCAAGTCTTCACAAGATAAAATCACACTCAACTTTACAAATGATTTATTGAAAAAATGGAATTAAGTTATCATTTAAAGCACATGAAACTATATCAATTCCATGTATAATACCTCTCTTTTATATTTATAATTTTTTTCACTACTTTTTATGTCTTCTACTTTCCATGGAATGTAATGTAGTTCCTAGATTAGTTTAACAAAGGTTAAGCATAAGGGTGAGACTAAATACACAACAAAAATAGTAATCGTTTTTAAATTTAATTGTTTTCATGAAGTGATAGTGAAGGTAATGATATTCACATGTCTAGCTTCCATATCCATAATTCTCAAAACACCCCAAATCTAATTCATTGAAGTATAAATACACACACAACATTACAAATGCCTTAAAGAACAAAGTGAATTAATTTAGGATTTGGAGTGTTAACATGTGGTCCTAATAGGTGTTATCATAGATAAAAACCACATTAATAACAAAGTAAATGGTGCATTGAGGTCATATGATGTTTTTCATGGTGCTACCATTATGTTTCAGATGTACATCAACTTATATAGTGGGATTCAGTGAGGTGTATTTTCTCTCGGAAGCATATACAGTGCTAGGAGATGTAGCTTGGCAATGTGTATAAGAATTAGTTAGCCATGTTAGTGAAATTGAAACTAACACCTAGTAGCTTCAAAACAATGCTAAACTAACATCTATGCACCATCATGCTAAGAGCTAAACAAGTAATAAACATCAACACTATTTATTAAAACCTTTAAAATAAATGCCAAGATAACATGCTAACATTTATTTATCTACTCTTTAGAAAGATAAATCGAGAAATGAACCTCGGTAGATCCTTTAGCTATCAAAGGGTTGATAGTTGTTGCTTGATCCAAGAGGCTTGAGGATGGAGGTTCATCAAGTCATGGGAACAAGGCCTTTCTTGATTAACTCCATTGATCTTCACAAAATAGCTTGGATGATTGAATGACAATGGATGATGCTTATCTCCACTCTAATGGAGAATGCTCTAAGATGATGAAAATGGCTATAGCTTAGGCTCTATTCTTATTTTAGGTATATACGTGTAAATAGAAAGGTAGGAGGAGGGCTCCTTATATAGCCCAATGGATAAAAGAATATCTACATCCCTTTACATGTGGGATAATATCTAGGTTGAGTTAGTTGTGGATAAGGATGGTTGAAAGGGGTTGAGTCAACCTTAGAAGAGTTTATTTTGTCTTTTAGTGAATCATGGGGGTTGAGGGGATTTATTAGTTAACCCAAGTGATTAATTAATAGGTGTGCAAGCTTATAGAATATTTTTAGAGGAATAATTAGTATGATTTATGTTATGAGAGGATTTTAAGCAAATAAATGACGATTTATTGATTAAATAGAAGAGATAATTAATTAATTAAGAATAATTAATTAATCTACATAGAAAGGGAGTTGATTAATAGAAGGTCGTTAATTGGCATCGTTGTTGGATAGAAGAGTTAATTAACTAATGTAATGTAATTAATTAACGATGATAGCAGAGAAAATGTGCCATTTTGATGATATGTCATCAATTTACAGGAAAGGGATAATTATCACAATTTGCGTAATTAAATTCCTAGAGCTAAATTACTGTGTGTCTACATTTGCGCCTCTTTGGGGTGGCATAAGTGGCACCACTTCAAAGATAGCAGACAGTAAAGTTTTGAAGGGTAGAAGAAAAATTAGTAGAAGTGAGAGATGCCCCTGGAGTGTCGATGGGGTGATGAAATAAGGTGATCAATGATCGAAAAAGGTGAGAGAAATGGATAGAAGAATGGGTAGGGGAAGGATGCCCCAGGTGAAGTAGAAGAATAAGGTTGATAGGAGAATGATCGAGAAGAAAGAGAGGAAGCAGGCCAGGGAAGAACTAGTATTTCATCCAATATAGAACTCTCTTTTAGACAACTCTCTTATCATCATTTTGCCAATGATCTACATCATCTGTCCTTATTAAAAATTTAATCATATGAAAAAAGTAGAATGGCATGTAAATCCATACTATGAATAATTGTCTATTGCTGAAAACACCAACTCAATGCAACATACAAAATACAATGCAATACGAGAAAGTAAATAAACTAACCTAAATGAGAAACATAATGTAATATTTTTTTTATCAAGATTTGATTCAGACTTGTCCAAATTAACGATAAGTGTTAAAATATGGTGCCCTAAGCAAGAATACATGCAAGGGGAATAACGAAGGACATTTGGGTCTTATGAAAATAAATCATGCACTATGAAACAAGAGTACCAAACAACTCATTATGCCCCATAGTAAATAAATAGTTATAAAACCAACTTTATTAATGGAGTTAGATCAAGATTATCTGTGAGTCGCACAAAGGAACAAACGAGAACCAAAGAGTGACATTTTGTAGGATGATTTTAATTGTTTTTTTATTTTTCTTCAAACATGTTTGAATTTTTTTGTGATTTTATATAAGTTTTCTGAAGCTATGTACAAGAAGACAAAGAAGCATGGATGACCCTAGTGATAGATGGGATGTACAAGGTAAAAATGCCTCGCATAATAGAAAGTGAAGATGTGACATGCCCCACTGATTAGGTGGGAGAATTAAAAGATAAAGTATTCAAACATAGAAGGGAGATCATGACCAATATAAAATAGGTTCAATCATGAGGGAGCAAGGATGCCCCTAGCATAAGTTGGCCAAGAAACACATGATAGAAAGGAAGTAAAAAAATATCTTATTAAAAGGGAAAAAAAGTGTCCACAAACATGGTAAAGAGGCCATCTTATACACATATATGTTCTTAATGAGTTTTGAAGAACAGAGAGGATGCCATGAAAATATTTAGAAGGTGGTTGATGAAAAATTTATCATCCCAAGGCACAAATATTAAGACAAGACATGTGCTAAAGAAAGAGTTTGAACAAGGTCTAAAAAGTAACACTTGGTAACATACTAATCTTGTTTACTCATCGAGATCAAAGTGTGTGTATGTGGAAATGATTTACCTTTTGAAAGAAATATTTTATAGACAACAAGTGAAGACACTAGCCAATGTGTAGGAATGATTTAGTTTGAAAGGTGATTTGTGAATGGATTGTGGAATGAGAGTTGTACATTTCTCTATTGTCAGCTAGGTGTCCATAGCCCCGACATATATTTATTTTATTCTAATCACAACATTGCTCTACTTCCAGTCAAACGTCTATAGCCCCGGTAGAGATTATTAGAAATACCCCAAGAGAGAGTTATATATCAATTTGCTTTTGCTTTTAGCTTTTTCTTTTGATTGATTGATTTTGATTCTTTTACTTTCTGAAAACTTATTTCAGCTCTCTTGTTTGACAAGGGGTTAAGAACCACTAATGGCTTGATGGAAGGATGTGGAAGTGATTGTGATGATGACATTGGCTAGTGTCAACAAATACGCCAAAAAATTCTTCACAATTTTTTTATTAGATTTAGATAGTGATAGGATCTCTAAGAGGTCAGTTGTTCTTTAATTTACCAAGGTGATAAAGGACAAGGGTTAAACAGATACCATAAATATAAATGTTGCAAAATGTGTGTGAATAGGCTAACCACAAGAACATCGAAGGCATGAAAATGGTGGATGACTTGCAGAGGAATACGAAAGAAAGAGAAGAAAGAACAACCACTTGTACGTAATACACATTGATACGCAATGTTTGATCTTTATACCTTTGATTTTTGTTTTGTAATGTTTTAATGTTTGCTCATTTTTTTTGCATTTTTGAATTTTTTTATGATTTTTTTGATATTTTTATGGTTATCGAAATGAAACATGTCACTCTATGTGATAGGATCCAACAAAAATGTTCACAATTTATTTGATAAGAGAGACTAAGTATGTTTTCTTATCAAGTGTAATATTATCGATCTTGATAATTGGTGATCTCACAATCAATAAATGATTGTGCTTTTTTTTTAAGCATGGGTTTCGTATGTGAGATGTTGAGCTCCCTATCCATAGGTTTTTTCACTTTGTGCCATACTTGATGGGTACATTGGTGTGCATTATGGAATCACGTTTGATTCTGAATTTATAATCATTTGAGTTGTTGGGAGATTTGAAACTCTTCGGTGTTTTGGTCTTAGCTTGGTAAAAAAGTTTCCTAGGTTTATTATAAGCTAATGCTTGACTTGTTTGATCCCAAGAAGTGGAGAGAAGAACATGGAAGTTTAGAATTAATGTGAGAAATGAAGGTGGGATTGCCATAATATTTAGTAGAAGAATAATGTGATGGATGAAAAGGATATTTTCCAATAATTGAGGAAGATAGGCTACCGAGAGGTGAGCCATAGACAAAAGACAAAGGGATACTAGGATGTGGCCCCAGAATAGAAGGATAAGGGATGTTGGGGCATGACCCATAGCTGGAAGATGATGGGCTAGTAGGATGTGGTACAAGAATAAAAGATGATGGACTACCAGGCATGGCCCATACATAGAAGACAAAGGGCTAGTTGGATGTGCCCTAAGAATAGAAGATAGTGGAATACTCAAAAATTTCCCACAAATAGTAGAGAGGGGGCTACTAGAAGGTGACCCAAACCTAGATGAAGACGAAGGGCTACTTGGTGTTGATTCCCATAAGAGATTGTGATTGAGGAATTGTGATATACAAAGAGTGATTGGGTGATTAGAAGATATGCCATGGATCAATGCAAGACCCATGAGTTTCATCACGTAATGAATAATTTGAAGATGAAAGAATAAGAGGAGGATCAAGTTGCATGATTTGAGGCCCTTCCTTCATTTCTTGATATAAGGAATCAACCTTTTCCTCATAATACGTGGATGCATCAAATTATAAAGAGAATCCTTGCTCGTAATTTGTTAAAGGGATATCTTCATGTTCCCTTATAAAGGCCATGATTTTTCCATCATTCTGAAAGAAATCAATCGGTATGGGTTGTTGATCGACCATAGGGGTTTGATTGGAAGAAAAAGGTCCAAAAGGTGTGGAAGACTTGGAATATTTTTTTATGACGATTGATAAAAGAAGATGACTCAAGAGGTGAAGTAGAATTAAGGCTAGATGTCTCATGAGTAGAAGAAGGTGGTGTGGACCTACCATACGATGGTATATCATCCGTAAACTAGTAGGATTAAGTAAAAAATTTGTAGATTACAATGAATGTGTCGATTCATGTGTTTGAATAGAAGGAATTTGAGTCACACGAATCTTCAAAGAAGGAAGACTTCGTGGGGGTGATTTATGAAGAAGGTCATGTGAAGAAAGGGAGGATCGTGATTCAAGAATTGCATTGGATGAAAAATAACAAGAGTCTGTGAAGAAAGAGAGGACCACGATTCAAGAATTGTATTAGATTTTTTATTGGTGGGATTTCAAGTCGTGTGTATCTTCAAAGGAAGAATATTTCATTGAGGAAACTAATCAAAGGGGTCCTGCGAAGCAAGGGAGGACCGCGACATAGGAGTCATATTAAATGCATGATGAAGAGGGTCTTGCCAAGATAGGGAGGACCACGAAATAGGAGTTGCACTAGATGAATAATAAAGATAATTTGCGGAGACAAAAATTTGTAGAGGAGGAGAAGATTGTTTAGGTGACTGATAATAGAGGTCTTGAAAAGAATGGGAGGACCATGACTTAGGAGTAAAATTAGATGAATCCGAATAGTAGTTTGGATCTAAATCATCAAAAGAATCAAAGGAAATATTTGGATTGGAATCCTTAGAAGAAGAGGAAATGTTTGGATTAGAATCAGAAGAAGAGTGGGGGGAACCTAAATAATAATTTAGATCAGAAGCATCCAAACCATACCACCTTCTATGAGATGAAGATGGGGAAGCGTATGCTGGAAAAGTGACAAGCGAGCATGGGAATCTACAGGTAACTCTTCCACGTACCCGACCTCCCGAGGTCGTGCCGAGACAGCCGGTGGGGATGGAATATGCGTGGTATATAGATGAATAGTTAGGCAGTCTAATGTCTTCGACACGCACTAATGGAATCTGCGAATCTAAGGCAAAGAAGGCCCTTCTAACCTAGACTGGTGTGATAGATCGGTCAGCAAGGATGACTACTCGAAGGCTCCAATCAATATCGAGCTCTGGCGTGATTCGATCTATGGGTTGTGGAATACGTGGAAAATGACCCGGTATAGTTTCGTGTATTTCTCCGGATAGGGTCATATGGTGGATGGTAAATATAGTCAACTCTATGGACGGTTCTCTGGCCTAGTCCAGAATTCTCTAGCTTTGTTAGCTGTTGTGTCCAGCAAGGATAATTGTTCGATGATAATAGGTGGAAGTGGAGTAGACTGAAATACTAGTGTGCGTAGGCCAGTGTCTATGTCTAATTCTCTTATGGATTCGTTGGGTTGGGATCTCGGGTCACAACCATAGGTTCGTGGTTGTTGGACCAGCTATGGTCATGCGTGGAATCAAGTCCTGATCCCTAGTATCCAATAATCATACGCTTTCTCAGCTTCTATGTTTAGAATCAACAATTGTGCGATCTTCTCAGAATACCTCACAGGCGTTCTTGCAACCTGGATTCTTAGGCCGGTATCTATGTCTGTGAGGGTGTCTCCTGCGTCTGGTTGTGGAACTAAAGGGTCACACCGAATGTTTGTTCTCTTTCAAACCCTTCTACAGTCATGTAGATGTTTTTCTAGGGTAATCTGTAGTTTGGCTGATTTGACCAAAACGTATGTGCTTGGTCGTCTTCTATGTTTAATCCTCTTAACTGAGATCTGATCTGCTGGAAGTCTGCTGTTGTTTGGAAGACTTGGATTCTAAGATTCTGGTCAATATCAGTTATTGCTGTTATGAGATTGGGTTGAGGCACGATTGGCTCGAAAACGTATTCTCTGGGCTCCCTAGGTCCCGTAATTGTCATACAAACGCAATAATATAAACAAACTGTAATAAAGTGAACTCTAAGTATACGAAATGTATTTATAGCATATATGACTTCTTTTTGTATTTTCTGATGATTTATAAGAATTTAAGAAAGCAGCTATTTAAAATATTTAGAATTGACAACTAAACTAATAATTTAAAACAAACAAAATAGCCGAGTGTAGCTATTTGTCTGTGCAATTTGTATATCTATTCTAAACAATGAAATAACTAATCTATTTGCAAGATTCTCGATCCTACCTCAGAAGTGAGGAGTGAATCATAGTTTCTCAGAAACTAATAATCCCCCATGACTTCCCTGGAAATATCGAGAATAGAATTAACTGAAATAAAGTGATTAACTACTCTATTTGATATGATTCTAACTAGAACTTTGAAAGCTAGAACCTGGATTCCGCAGAACAGTGGCGAATCCGATGGTGTGTGTGATCTTGTCCCCTCAGTATGATCTCTTCATTCTTTGTGCTCACGTAGATCCAGAAAAGTGTGTAATGCTTGCATCAATAGGAGTAGGTGTTAGAACAAGGGACAACCTTTAGAATATAGACTGAATAGAACGTGAATAGGAGAGGGATAGCGCAAGAGTACAGAGCTTGGCTTATGTAATTCCTAGTGGGATCTATTGCGAATCATGCAACATAATGCGTCCAGAACCTGAAACTATCCTGTTTGAAGAGAAAAACCTGCAACTTTAATGGCTTCCTAAGCTATTCTACTCTAATGGATTAGATAAAACAGCAACACTTTGTTTACACAAATTTGGATATGTGGCTTACCAACAGCTGGACAATGCTAACTAAGCATGTATTGAAAGAAACTAAACATTCCAAGCAAAAGGAAAACTAAACCTATTGCAACAAGAAAATCAGAGGCAAACTTGGGGCCATTTGCTTGAGCACAAGCAATTCATTTATAGGAATTCAATCACCCAAAGATCAAAATCAAACTGAACTCCTAAACAATAAACAAAGGAAAAACACTATTCCAGGGGACCAAAAACATAAATGCAAGCTTAAGTTGGCAAGGAAAGCTGGTGAAATGTTGATATTTACATGAGTCGCGTCAAAAGAACGTTCTGGAAAACGCGTAAAGGACCGCCGCCCTACTCAGGGCGGCGGTTACAGGACCGCCACCCAGTTAGGGCGGCGGTTTCGTTACTAAAGAGAAAAGGGGCAAGAAAAGAGGGAAAATGGGAAAACAAAGCACGTGGGGGCTAAGCGGGGTATGCGGGATGTTAACGCATATTTGGAGAGCTTTTCTGGACCCCGAACACCTTGCGAAGAGACCTGTATCATCATTGGGGCACTTATTACGCTGTTCCATAGTACAGTACCTTACGCTTTGGGTACGTACATATTGCCCCCTCGGAGAAGCGTTTTAGCCATGAAGAGGCATAAAACGGTGGGTCCGAGTATGGCAGTCCTGAAATGGGAAGTTAGAAGTTATACCTTACACGTCCGTGTGTTGAAATTACACCATCCAAAATTCCTGCTATCTGCAAAACGAAAGGAGAACTCAAGTGCAGATAGATACAATAATTTGGAAAATAAATGCTAAAATAATAGGGAATGAGAACGTACCATTCATGTGGGGATAGGAACTTACCTCCATCAGTGCTCTAAACCTGTGAAAAGTTATTTTAAAATAAAAAGCAGTGCTATATATATAAAATCTGGGCCCATTTTCCTATTCATTTGCATGAGTTAAATTGATTGTTTTTGAGCTGCGGGACCCACGACGGTTTCTTGCGTGAGTATAGTCAAAACGTCCGCGGCGTGATCGTGATCATGCCTCCACGTGCGGAACACCGCCCGCTAGATCACAAAGTTGGTTTTCTTCAATTTTGTGTTTTTCCCCCTTTAAATTTGAAATGTTAAATTTGTTGTAATGGGGGTTATTTTTGAAAATATTAGGTTCAAAAGGTCCACCTAGGGGGCGTGCACCTTCGGAGGGGTCGCGTAGGGGTTGAGAGGCCATTTGGCCCTTGTGTATTTTGTACTATTGTGTATCATGGGCTCTTTAAGTGTTTTGACCATGCCTAGTGCATGATGGCATTGTATATAAACATTGATTATTTATATATATGCATTCGTCTTTGGATCAAAAGCTTGTCACTCATGTTTTCCCTTTCTATTTCCAGCTTCTTTGTGTATACTACGATGTATGTTTATATGCTTTCTAGAATGTATGCAAATGGTGAACAAGTGATGTAAATGTTTACTTTCTTTTGTGTTTCGTGATGCTGATACATGACAATGTAGATATATTGTGATTTTGAATCTTAGCTTCTGTGAGCAATTTGGATACCTCATGTTTGTTTTGGCAAAGTGATGAAAATAACTAGTATGATGAACAGATTAACTTGCCCCACTCCTAACTCCACGCAACTAGTAAGATGCGAGGGCTCATCACCAAGAGCCAAGAAGGGCGCAAGTTATGAAATGTGGTGAAATGATAGTGATGAAAGACAGACAAAGCTTTGGCGGAACCAAATTGGAAGCTACAAGCCAACTCCACTCGAGTGACTTCATAGTTTTGGATGCAACTTGCTTTGCGGTTTATCCAGACTTAGACCCGTAGATGGCCACATAGTAGACAAAATCTGGGTTTTTAGGATTTTAACTCTTTTGGGATTTTGAACATCTGTTTCATTTGTTTTTGACTCAAAGTTTGAAAGTTTGAATTGTTTGCGTATGACCATTTGTACTTATTTGTCAAGAAGACCCCCTACACTTTGCCCCATGCTACTAGTAAGAAGTGTGGGTTTATCACCGTGGGCAAGGTATAGGTGAGTAAGGGCATTTCCATCCTTTCCCAACCCTACATCACTAGTAAGAGACGCAAGCTCATCACCGAAGGTTGGTGGGGCAAGGAAATGTGTAAAATTAAAATTTTCTGTTTAATCACTTGTTGACTTGTTTTCTTGAGTAAAATGTCAGTATGTGCTTATTCCCAAAGAGATATGCATATGGGATAGATGTGACACCATGAAGCTTCTAGAACAAACCATAGGCAAGACACCTATCCTAAGAAGAAATCAAAGTGAGAATAAACTTGCAGATCTTGGTATGGTTACCGTTAAGACTTTGTCATGTCTATCTTTATTTGATAAAAGATTCTGAGATATTTGATGATATATGAAGATGGAGAGGTATGATTAAAGAGTCCTATGCCAACAACATCATGAGTTTGTAATGACTTGCTTTGAGAATAGATTCCTTGATCACAATTTGTGTAAGAAACGAGTGGACAACATGATCCTAATTTATATGAAAATGCAATGTAGATAGTTATATAAGTAGCGTTAGCTGCTTATGCATAGAAACGCTTGAGGTGCAGGGAATTGATTGTTTCACCAAACTCCTCACCTTCTAGCGTACATAAGAGGTATGCACCATTTCCATAGTCCTTCATGACTCGGTATGGGCCCAACCATTTGGGCCGGAATTTCCTTCCTTCGCCGGTCTTCTTGGCGATCCGGCTGTCCGGCCTTAGGACTAGATCACCTTCGTATATGTCGCATTCATAGACCTTCTTGTTGTACTGCCGGCACATCCGGTCAGCATAGACTCTATGTCGCTGTTCGGTGTCTAACCTAGTTTCATCTAGGCTTTCTAGTTGGGAAAGACGTGCTTCTCTATAAGCGTCCTCATCCAGAATCCCTTGTAGTGAAATGCGGAGACTGGGTATTTCAACCTCAAGTGGGAGAACTGCTTCTGCCCCAAATACCAGCGAGAAAGGAGTTGCTCCCGTTGGTGTTCTTATTGAGGTTCGGTGGGCCCATAAGGCCGGATATAACTTCAAATGCCAATCTCGTTTGTTTTCTTTTACCGTTTTAAGGAGAATGGCTTTCAGTGTCTTGTTTGTTGCTTCAGCCTGCCCGTTGGCTTGGGGATAATACAAGGAAGCCGTATGATGGCTTATCTTAAATTTATTGCATAGCTCACGAACCTCTTCATTCTTAAAAGAAGTTCCATTATCGGAGATAATGATTTGCGGGATACCGTACCTGCAAATGATTTGGTTCAAAATGAACTTGGCGATTACAGAACCAGGTACAGTGGTAAGAGGCATAGCCTCTACCCATTTGGTGAAATATTCAGTGGCCGTGATTATAAAATTATGGCCGTCTGTGGATGAGGGAGAGAATTTCCCTATTAAGTCTAGGCCCCATGTAGAAAAGGGCCATGGAGTAGCGATTGGTTGCAGGACTTGTGCCGGCATGTGGATCTCATGGGAGAATTCTTGGCACTTATGACACCTGCGTACAAACTCTATTGCGTCATGTTCTAGAGTGGGCCAGAAATAGCCCATTCGATGTATTTTTCGAGCAGTGGCGTGGCCACCGAAGTGACCTCCACATATTCCGCTATGTGATTCATGGAGAATCTTCTTGGATTCCTCCATGTCGACACACCTTAGGAGCATTCCATCGAACGCCTTTCGATAGAGAACTTGCTCTATAATAACGTATTTAGCTACGATAATGCGTAACCGTCTTCTTTGTTGTGGTGTAGCTCCTTCTGGATATGTATGGTCCATGATATGGTTAATGATGTCAGCGTACCAAGGACACTCAGAGATAGCGGGTCGGGTTTCGATGTAGTATACACACTCATCTGGAAAATCTAAATCTACTAGATCACCTCCATCTAATGGGTTATCAGCTAACCAATCCACAATGATTTGTCCCTTAACTGACTTCTGATTTACAAACGTTAATTTGAATTCTCCCATTAAGGTTATAAAACGTCCAGCCTTTTTAGACAAGGACCCTTGTGTGAGGAAAGTTCGTAAGTGGTCCGTTTTTACCACGACCCTTGTTTCTTGATTTAGCATATAGTGTCTTAGGCATTTGGTTGCAAAGACTATGGCGAGACATTCTCGTTCTGCTTGTGTATAGCGTGTTTCATAGTCGAGCAGTGTTCGGCTAATGAAATAAATCACGCGTTCTCTTTTGTCATCATCTTCTTGGGCCAACATGCAAGCTAACGAGACATTGGTAGCTCGTGAGTATAAAATCAACGGGCGGTCTAGCTTAGGTGGCATTAGTGTAGGTGGTGACAGCAAGAAACGCTTAACTGCGTTAAAAGCTTCATTGCAGTCTTCGGTCCAATCAATGCTATAGTCTTTCTTGAGTAAATTATTAATTGGATGAATAGCAAAGCTCAAGTCCGGGATGAATCTTCGGATTGCACCTAGCTTTCCGAGAAATGACCTGATTCCAGATTCATCCGAAGGTGGAACCATTTCGAGGACGGCCCGAATTTTGGTTGGGTCAACATCTATCCCTCGTGACGATATGATATAACCTAGGAGCTTCCCTCCTGTTACACCAAAGATGCATTTCTCTGGGTTTAGTGTGACTCGTATTCTATTAGGCGTGAAAGAATGACGCGGAGTACTTCGGGATGGTCACAGCACTTCTTGGCCTTAGCCAACAAGTCATCTACATAGGATTCCATGATTTTATGAATTAGATCGTGAAATATATATGTCATAGCCCGCTGGTACGTAGCACCAGCATTTTGAGACCGAATGGCATAACAACATAGCAATAGGTTCCCCAAGGAGTTATAAACGTAGTTTTAGCTTGATCTTGCTCAGATATTCTGATTTGATTGTATCCCGAGAATCCATCCATGAGAGACAAAAGTTCAAACCCAGCTGTTGCATCAACAATGACATCAATAGATGGCAATGGGAAGTCATCCTTAGGACATGCTTTGTTGATGTCTCGGAAATCTATGCAAATGCGTATCTTTCCATTCTTCTTGAGGACAGGAACGATGTTAGATACCCATTGGGAGTAATCGACTGGCTTGATGAATCCTACTTGGAGGAGTTTTATTACCTCTTCTTTTACCATGAGGGCCACCTTGGGCTTCATGGGTCTCGATTTTTGTTTAACTGGCTTTGCATCAGATTTAGTGACGAGGTTGTGTACCACAATGTGGGGTGCAACTCCTGTCATCTCTTTATAATTAAATGCAAATGCCTTCTGATGTTCTTTGAGGATCCGAGTGTGTATTTCTACTTCCTCTGGTGTTAACGAAGATCCTAGTTTTAAAATTCTCGGTTCATCTTCCGTTCCGATGTTGACATCGATCGTTTCTTCGATCAAAGAGGCGTTACCCTCTTCGAACTCAGGCGGTGCTGGGGGTAAATCCAGATCATCCCCATTTTCTACTGCGTATATGCTAGGTTCTATTTGTGAGGGAAAACTCATCATGGGATTTCTGAAATAGGAAGACGAATGTGGAATTAAGGACAAATCTAGCATATGATAGGAGAGATGTAATGCCGCATAGGCGTTTAAGTATTCCAAAGTGGCCATATCATTATCAACATGGTCTGGGGTGGTAGATTCACTTCCGCTTGAAAGGGGATTTGTCATTATTTTTATCAATGGTTCATCACGAATGGACACTGTGAAATGAGTATCTTCTAACTCATTGCTTGGAGTAAAACGTGATGCTGAAGTTGCTATCGAGTCGGTGAGAAGATTTTTCTCTCGGGGAATTGCTTCAATAGATATGAAGTTAAATGCCTTGCTTAAATCTAATACAGCGTTTTTGTAGAGTTGCAAATGTTCGGCTTTAGTTTCATATACCTCAGAGACTTGGTTTGCCACTAATTGTGAGTCTCCTAAGACTCTGATGTTGTCAACACCAATTCTTTTGGCTAAGGTGAGACCAAGGAGGAGGGCTTCGTACTCTGCGCCGTTATTTGTGCATTCGAAATTTAGTTTGAAGGAAAATGGCATGACTTTCCCCTTGGGTGAAGTAAGAATTATACCTGCCCCGCTCCATAACGGCACCTAGCCCCATCAAAATGGAGAGTCCAATACTTAGCTGGGAATATAGATGTTGGGGTATTTGTGTTTGCACACTCTACTTCCACCATGCAGAGATCCTCTGCTGGAAGAGAGCCAACCCCTAGGGAATATCCTATGCCTACTGAATCAAATGGTAAGAACATTGGTAAATCTTGTTCTATTAACTCAACAATTTTTGCAGTAGTCCCTAATGATACCGTTTCTTTAGCTTTATCGTTAGGGGTTGGGGTTGTTTTGGCTATGCTGATAGTTTCAAGATCCGTTGTAGGTATCAACTTCTCCTCTGGTTTTGGGTCAGTGGGTTTGTTAAGTTGGTTTGTTGGAAGTTCAAATTCGAATGTACACCTGGTCTTTTCTTTAAATCAGCTAGGTGTAAATCGAAAGGTTTTGGATCACCTTTGGCTACAAATACCTTTCCTAGATGCAAGAATCTTACTTCTTGAAATAACGTAGAAGGGATTGCCTTCATGCGGTGTATCCATGGTCGGCCGAGGATCATATTATAATTAGTTTCCCGATCTATAATATAAAACTCAGTCAGGATTGTTTTGGGTCCTAAGGTGACCGGTAGTATTATGGTTCCTATCGAAGTGGCTTTAAGGCTATCATAGCCTCTTAATGTATTTCGAGTGGTGGAACAATTTGTTTCCCCATATCCTAGTTTTTGGAGGAAAGAGAAGGGGACTATGTTAACCGTGGCCCCATCATCAACCATTGCCGTTTTACGTAGTTATTATAAACCCATACTTGTAAGTGTAAGGTTGGATCGCCTCGGCGTGCGATCTCAGCATCTGTAGGCATTTTACTTATTTCGAATATGAATTCGACATCCCTATCCGCCTGTCCCGGAGGATGAACATCAAAGTCTATATGATTTACCTGTGTTTCAGGTGGTGGAGTGATGTTAATTAAATGACCTAAACCTAATGCTTCTAAAAGAGAAGCCCTGTGGGCAGGAGAGTTCTTTAGCAAGTCGAGAAACGAAATATGCGAGAAGGTTTTTGTTAGATCATTAATTAAATCGTAAGCACCCACAGGTTTTGCTACGATTTGCTGGATGTTATCCGTTTCTGGCAGGTGATTTGGACTTGTTTGAGAGAAATACTCTCGTGTTCTTGTTACAGCTTCGATGGGTAATTCGAGTCTAACTCTACTAATCCGACTACCTTGGGTCGTGGTTGACTTCCTAGTTGCGGCGCAACTAATGGATTTAGCGAAGTCGAGGCTTCATGATCATTGTTTCCTGTCATTGCACTTTTGTTTGTTCCAGTTGGATTCAACCTATTGCTATCATGATTTGGGAGTGGATCGTTAAAGATCTTGAGAGGAGCATTCTGAGGGGAAACTGCCCCTGCGAGCGTATTTGGTGGTGATGATACGGGATCTGCCAAAAACAAATCTGTGAAGAACTGTCTTTGTTCTTCTGGTAAACGTTGCATGAATTTATTGTAGTCACGACACGTTCTAGTATCATGACCCGAATTTTGTGGAAGCCACAATAAGAATTGGGATTGTAATTCCTGTTTTGTTGGTTTGGTGTATATTGTGGCCTAAAATTCTGATCAAATTGTTGCCTATTAGGATTAAAATTTTGCATTTGTTGTTTCTGGCTTTGGTTTTGATAACCAAATGAGTTTTGGCTTGGCCCTTGTATGGGATTTTACCGTTTGTTGTTGTTGTTGTTGTTGTGGATGGTTAAAATCCACTGTATTGATTGTCGGGGTAAAGTTGTTGTTTCGTTGGTTGTTTGTTTGTGATGGAGTATTGACCACATTTACCTTCTTGGGCTGGTCGGTTACTCCATCCGTTGTTACACCCCGATTTTTGTTAAGGATTTTAGGTCCTTGGTTGACATTTGTGGTAGCAGGATAATTTGTAGTGTTCGGTGGGGATGATTAACCTCCCGTTTGCTCCATATGTCTTACGACCACTATCTATCGCTGCTTGGTCTATTCGAAGAGCGCTCTCAAGTACTTCATCGTAAGTTCTTAATGGGAACTTCTGGACTTCTTCTTTCACCTCTCTGCTGAGAGAATGAAGGAATAAATCACATAGTTCCATTTGATCCATGTTTGGAGCACTTGCTGAAGAATAAAGAACTGTGCGCCACCTTTGGATGAAATGGGCGACAGATTCGTTATGTTCTTGTTTGATGTGTAAGAACTCCCTGATTCCTGTCCTTAACAGTTTGTTCATGTCGAAGGCCTTGATGAACTCAGACACAAGTTGTTTAAATGAATGTATGGAAGCCTCAGGTATTCTATAATACCAATCGAGAGCGATGCCTTCCAAAGTTTTGGGGAATATTTTAGCAACAACCCCATCCCATGGGAGTAGCTCTCGAATGGCTGTAGCGTAAGCTTTGATATGTGCGTTTGGATCTCCCTCGCCTTTGTACTTGGGTAAATCGGGAAGGGGTCTTGGAAGCATGACGCTTCGTATGGTGAAGTCTAAGGGTTCCTTCAGATATTCTGAATAAGTCCCTATCGCATATTTTTCGACCATTGATGGTGGTTGCTGAGGGAGTGGTGGTGGGATGGGTTGTTGGTATGCACTGACAGGGGCATAGGGAAGTCCCTGTGTTTGAGCAAACATGCCGGGAGAGGAGAACATATCCCCTTGTGGCGATTTGGAGTATATGTTTAAGTACGAAGGGGTACTATCTAGGAATGGATTGTTCTGCGCTAGACCGGGAGGAATGGTGCTAGAGATGGTGGGTCTAGTTGGCATTTGTTGTGAATACTGAGGGTCATGCCTAATGTGCCTACTCCTGTGAGGAGATCTACTTGGCTAGAATGGTGTGGAGGATTGGAACTCCCTGTTTGCATGAATTGTGAGTTTTGACTTGCTTGAGCAAGCTCTAACCCTCTAACCTTTTCTATTAGAGTTGAGATGACTTCATTTGGTGAAGTCACGATATTCTGCCTTGATGGCATTCGTTGTATACCATGATTTTGTATAGGCATGTGATATCCTGCTATGAACTGATCGTTGTCTTGCCAAGTTTCTCCGAGAGTATTTTCTATATGTAATGGCATAGAGGTATTTTCTTGAAAAGAGACCTCGGGTTGTGGTTGTAAACCTCCTACAGGTGGATACATATTCGAGAGCGTTGTTCGTTCCGGGAATAACGCACTGAGTATTCATCATCTAGAACTAAGTATGGGTCCGATTGTCTACTAATGTGTGGTCTAAGTAGTACCTGAGGAGATGAAACAGATTCTCCAGTGAACGTCATATTATTTGAGCCTGAAGGCTCTGTTTGTTGTGTTTGAGCGAGTTGTTCCAACCCCTCAGTTTGGAAAGATGAATTATATCTAGTCCTTGGGGTTTGTGTTGACAACTGACTAGTTGAATAGTTGTCACCCCACATTGAGAGTGAGGGTGATGATTGTCTATTCTGTTGGGCGTAGTATGCCTCAAGACCCAAGAGGGGTCTGCCATATGCATCAAATCCCGACATATTCGGGGCTATATGAATACCGAAGAGTAATGGGAAGAAAGCGAAGGTGATTGTGAAAAGCTAAAGAGGCGGAGAAGATGAAAAGTAAACTAGAATTTTGAAAGGAAACGTAATACCATGACTCAGAATTAGAAAGTAGGAAGTTTATGTCGCCTTCACTGATTTTGTTTCTTCACATAAGGTTCACCAATTTTGTATGCTAGAAAATTAACAAGCGAGCGTGGGAATCTACAGGTAACTCTTCCGCGTACCCGACCTCCCGAGGTCGTGCCGAGACAGCCGGTGGGGATGGAATATGCGTGGTATATAGACAGACTAGTTAGGTAGTCTGATGTCTTCGACACGCACTAATGGAATCTGCGAATCTAAGGCAAAGAAGGCCCTTCTAACCTGGACTGGTGTGATAGATCGGTCAGCAAGGATGACTGCTCGAAGGCTCCAATCAATATCGAGCTCTGGCATGATTCGATCTATGGGTTGTGGAATACGTGGAAAATGACCCGGTATAGTTTCGTGTATTTCTCTAGGATAGGGTCATATGGTGGATGGTAAATATAGTCAACTCTATGGACGGTTCTCTGGCCTAGTCCAGAATTCTCTAGCTTTGTTAGCTGTTGTGTCCAACAAGGATAATTGTTTGATGATAATAGGTGGAAGTGGAGTAGACTGAAATACTAGTGTGCGTAGGCCAGTGTCTATGTCTAATTCTCTTATGGATTCGTTGGGTTGCGGGATCTGTGGGTCACAACCATAGGTTCGTGGTTGTTGTGGACCAGCTATGGTCATGCGTGGAATCAAGTCCTGATCCCTAGTATCCAATAATCATACGCTTTCTCAGCTTCTATGTTTAGAATCAACAGTTGTGTGATCTTCTCAGAATACCTCACAGGTGTTCTTGCAACCTGGATTCTTAGGCCGGTATCTATGTCTGTGAGGGTGTCTCCTGCGTCTGGTTGTGGAACTAAAGGGTCACACCGAATGTTTGTTCTCTTTCAAACCCTTCTACAGTCATGTAGATGTTTTTCTAGGGTAATCTGTAGTTTGGCTGATTTGACCAAAACATATGTGCTTGGTCGTCTTCTATGTTTAATCCTCTTAAGCGAGATTTGATCTCTTTGGAAGTCTGCTTGTCTTGTTTGGAAGACTTGGATTCTAAGATTCTAGTCGATATCGGTTATTGCTTTGTTATGAGATTGGGTTGAGGCACGATTGGCTCGAAAACGTATTCTCTGGGCTCCCTAGGTCCCGTAATTGTCATACAAACGCAATAATATAAACAAACTGTAATAAAGTGAACTCTAAGTATACGAAATGTATTTATAGCATATATGACTTCTTTTTGTATTTTTTTGATGATTTATAAGAATTTAAGAAAGCAGCTATTTAAAATATTTAGAATTGACAACTAAACTAATAATTTAAAACAAACAAAATAGCCGAGTGTAGCTATTTGTCTGTGCAATTTGTATATCTATTCTAAACAATGAAATAACTAATCTATTTGCAAGATTCTCGATCCTACCTCAGAAGTGAGGAGTGAATCATAGTTTCTCAGAAACTATCAATCCCCACAGCTTCCCTGGCAATATCGAGAATAGAATTTACTGAAATAAAGTGATTAACTACTCTATTTGATATGATTCTAACTAGAACTTTGAAAGCTAGAACCTGGATTCCGCAGAACAGTGGCAAATCCGATGGTGTGTGTGATCTTGTCCCCTCAGTATGATCTCTTCGTTCTTTGTGCTCACGTAGATCCAGAAAAGTGTGTAATGCTTGCATCAATAGGAGTAGGTGTTGGAACAAGGGACAACCTTTAGAATACAGACTGAATAGAATGCGAATAGGAGAGGGATAGCGCAAGAGTACAGAGCTTGGCTTATGCAATTCCTAGCGGGATCTATTGCGAATCATGCAACATAATGCATCCAGAACCTGAAACTATCCTATTTGAAGAGCAAAACCTGCAACTTTAATGGCTTCCTAAGCTATTCTACTCTAATGGATTAGATAAAATAGCAACACTGTTTGCACAAGCTGGATATGTGGCTTACCAACAGTTGGACAATGCTAACTAAGCATGTATTGAAAGAAACTAAACATTCCAAGCAAAAGGAAAACTAAACCTATTGCAACAAGAAAATCAAAGGCAAACTTGGGGCCATTTGCTTGAGCACAAGCAATTCATTTATAGGAATTCAATCACCCAAAGATCAAAATCAAACTGAACTCCTAAACAATAAACAAAGGAAAAACACTATTCCAGGGGACCAAAAACATAAATGCAAGCTTAAGTCGGCAAGGAAAGCTGGTGAAACGCGGTGATATTTACGTGAGTCACGTCAAAAGAACGTTACGGAAAACATATAAAAGATCCCCGCTCAGGGGAGGCGATTCTGAGAACGCCGCCTGTTCAGGCTGCGGTTACAGATGGACCGCCTTGATCGGGTATGCGGTTTCATTACTAAAGAGAAAAGGGGCAAGAAAAGAGGGAAAAAGGGGAAAACAAAGCACGCGGGGGCTAAGCGGGGTATGCGGGATGTTAACGCATATTCGAGAGAGCTTTTCTGGACCCCAAACACCTTGCGAAGAGACCTGTATCATCATTGGGGCACTTATTACGCTGTTCCTATGTCTGATGCCTCACAATTTTGGCTACGTCACAGGAGCGAGTTACGTAGATGGGTTCTCTATCGCAAAGAACCAAACGAGGTTTGGTCATGATGGGTGTCTTTTGATGTGAACTCCAAAACTTTGATTCCTTATTGTTGTATGTATAAGAGACCTTATGATAATCATTCATTTTCAACATGTGTTGGGTTTAAAGGTCTAGATCTAGATTGTATGATCAAACTTCTTCAAAATGAAGAAGGTTTCATGTTTATTTGGGAAACATAATGAAAACCAACTAGACATTTTGTAAAGATGGGGATGCTTATGTGATTTTCCAAAAGGTAAGATAAGGAGAAAATACCTTGTGATGAATCAAGATTGATAATCCAACAAGGTTTGGAGGCATAAATGTTAAAGGATTGATCAAAATTTTAGAAACATAAAGGATACAAGGAAATATTTTCAATGTTCAATTGATGCAAAATTTGCTCGATAGGAAATTTTTTTCCAAGGTTTGAAATCTATGTCCAAAACTGATCATAAATTTAGGAAAAACAAGAAGATCAAGAGGATCAAAGACCCAAAGGATTGTCCTAGAAATGAGTTTATAAGGTGCATAAACATAAGGAACAATCACGTGAGTTCAAAACACAAAGAGAAATTAATGACCAAAGAATAATGAATGATAAATAATCAATGAATCAAAGTGATTGTCATAAATGGATAAGTCAAAATGATGAATAATCACAAGACACAATCACACAAGGTTTGTTTTAAACCAATCAATCATTGAATTACTTCCTAAGTTTTTTCCAAATGATAGTTGATGTTTCAATATGATTAAAAAAATGTCACCACTTATGTCAAGTTCAAAGAAATGAACAAGGTGTAAGTAATAACAAGAAGTTAATGCAATCCCTAAACAAAGTATACTAAAAGTGAGCTTGAATCCAATCAAGACCTATATCCCAAAAAGTGGTAGTTACAATTGTGAATGACACAACAATACCACCAAGATATGTTAACCAAAATTTATGAAAAAGTACGGTATTAATATCAAGATGATATTGATATAATGCACACAAATGGTAACACTCATCACTTTTCAAAATATAGGTAGTAATTGAAATCAAACTAAAGATAAAGTATACCTAGGAATTGTTATAGTGTATATAACGTAACATCACAATATAGATATTTAGGTCAAGTTTACAAGAAACAAGACGTAAATACCAAAATTGTAGTGACACGATATAAACAAGATAATAGTTCAAATGAGATTTAAGGTGATGAATCCATCATAACTACGATGACGATCTTGACTTGGGTATTAAGATAAAAAAGGCTACCAATGATATGAAAATGTCTCCACACACTTTAGACATTTAAACACTCAGCCGTAAACATGGATGAGCGTAAACAAACACAAAAGTGGCAAATATAATCAACTAGCAACACAAGGGTAGTCACTCTTCTTCTAATCAACAAAGTGTCAAAATAAAGTGAAGGAAGTATATCAATTGGGGGTGAAAAATGTTGGCCTCACTTCAACAGAGTTTCACCTCGCCTTAGGGAGAGTGGAAAATTAAGCAAAAGTAATGCTTCACACGTTTCGTGATGAACAATGGCTCTAAAATCAAATTGGTTTTGAAATGGTCGAATTTGGCTCCTAGTCAAAGATATATTCCTAGGTGGCTCACTCAATTAGGTGTCATAAGTTATCTAGATGTGAGCTCAATTTTCCAAGAAAAGTCACATTGACTAGTTCTTAGAGTATCTTGGCTTTACTTTACCCCCTTCAAGTACAATGGGCAATAAATGCATCCAGTGTGTACTCTCATTGGGGTCACGATACGGATAACTTTAACGCTAAATCTCACAAATGGTAAAAATAGTCAAGTAGGTTGTGCTAAGCACTTACAATTTCATCCACAAGGTTCCCTCTCGCGTGGACTACTTTACGGTTCCTAGAACCACCCCCATTGTTGTATCTTAAGGAGTTATGCCAAATGGGTTATGTTCTAGTTGAGTGGATAGGGACGTACCCTTTTCTAAAACCTGAGAATACAAAGTGTGATGTTTGTGGTGTGTTTTTTATCTTTTTTAATTTAATGTGGTTTGCTTTAACACCTTTTAGCAACCTACACAAAAAATGTATAAGTAGTTTTGTTTTGTTTTGATTCCTCCTTTCATTGATAAGAATTTTTGGTTTTGCATAATGGATTAGTAATTTTCCATAAACAAAGAGGAAAAATGTCATTTCGATTCTTAAGATCATCTTAGGACGCAAGAGAAGAGCATACGCGCCACAACATCAATTAAGAAATCAACAAATGAAAAATACTTAAATCAAATGCAAAATACATACATCTTGACCCGATTTGAACATTCTAAACATATTTCAAAGCAATGAAAAAAATTATTTCTGATTCCCAAGATCACCCTAAAGGACACGAGGGAAGAACATACGTGACCTTACTCTTATGATTAAGCATGCAAGGTTTATCCAAGCCTAATATAAATTTAACAAAAGCATGTAAAAATATCCTGCAAAATAAAAATTAATAAGATTAAACCTATAATGATGTTAGTGTTTAATGACACAAGCATTTGTAAACACAGAATTTATATGCAAGTTCAGAATGAGGTACTTGCACGTAGGCTATGGTGTGTGTGTGTGGGTTACATGTGCGTGTGTGCCTCTGTGTAAACTTAGCAGGTCACAGAGTGCCTGCTTTACCTAAGAGATGCTTGCGCATGTATCGGTGCACTGCGCTAGCAGATAAATGCCTACGTGTGGGAAGCAAAACAAAAGGTAAAATAAGCTATGACAAAGTGTGTGTGCACTAGTAGAAGGATGCTTACACTAGCAAATGGGTGCATGCACCACTAATCCAGCACTTACGAGCATGTGCGCTAGCATAATGTTGTATACATTACCTTTAGGGTGTCTGTGCTAGTCTAATAGGTTTATGACAGAAGCAAGGTACAATACTACAACAATGTGTGTGCATGTCGAATTAGTGCCTGTGCATGGTTTTGTGTGCCTACACATGGTTTTGTGTACTGCGTGACCCCCTGTAAAAATTGTACTTGGTAATGATGTCAAAATACAACCCAATGACATAAACAAGTTCAAAATGCTCCAAATTTTAACATGTTATCTCAAAATTGACAATAACCCATCAAAATTAAACCTCTAAATAAGACTCAACACATGCAAGGTTAGCAAAATCATAAGAATTTTAACATTATTTCACACATGTGCATATTAAGGGTTAGCCAAATATTGAAATAACAACAAAATTTTAACTACAATGCTAAGGGACTAAGGACCCCATCCCCACCGGGCATGCCAAATGTGTGCAAGAATTAGTTAGCCATGTTAGTGAAATTGAAACTAACACCTAGTAGCTTCAAAACAATGCTAAACTAACATCTATGCACCATCATGCTAAGAGATAAACAAGTAATAAACATCAACAATATGCATTAGAACCTTGAAAATAAACCTCAAGCTAACATGCTAACATTTATTTATCTACTCTTTAGAAAGCTAAATCAATGAAATGAATCTAGGTAGATCCTTTAGCTATCAAAGGGTTGATAGTTTTACTTGATCCAAGAGGCTTGAGGATGGAGGTTCATCAAGTCATGGAAACAAGGCCTTTCTTGATTAACTCCATTGATCTTCACAAAATAGCTTGGATGATTGAATGTAAAGGGATGATGCTTAGCTCCACTCTAATGGAGAATGCTCTAAGGTAGTGAAAATGGCTATAGCTTAGGATCTGTGATCATTTTAGGTATATAGGTGTAAATAGAAAGGTAGGAGGAGGGCTCCTTTTATAGCCCAATGGATAAAAGAATCTATCCATCCCTTTACATGTTGGATAATAGCTAGGTTGAGTTAGTTGTGGATAAGGATGGTTGAAAGGGGTTGAGTCAACCTTAGAAGAGTTTATTTTGTCTTTTAGTGACTCTTGGGGTTTGAGGGGATTTATTAATTAACCTAAGTGATTAATTAATAGGTGTACAAGCTTATAGAATCTTTTTAAAGGAATAGTCACTATGATTTATGTTATGAGAGGATTTTAATCAAATAAATGATGATTTATTGATTAAATAGAAGAGAGAATTAATTGATTAAGAATAATTAATTAATCTAGATAAAAGGGGAGCTTAATTAATTAGAAATAATTAATTTATCTAGATAGAAAGGGAACTTAATTAATTATAAATAAATAATTAATCGAGATAAAAGGGGAGGTGATTAATGTAAGGTCATTAATTGGCATCATTGTTGGATATAAGAGTTCATTAACTAACGTAATGTAATTAATTAACAACGATAGCGAGAGAAAATGTGTCATATTGACGATATATCGTCAACTTGCGGGAAAGGGGATAATTAGCGCAATTTAAGTATTTAAATTATTGGAGCTAAATTATAGGTGTCTACAGGAAATACGATCTTCTTGGTTTCTTGGGAATCATTTTGACATGATTTATAACATTTTTGTAGGGTGTTTGGGCATTCAAAATAGTGGCATGGTGCAGGTACAGGTAGTTCACTTTGTTACGGGTGCTCATTGGGAAATAGTATAGTAGTTTGGAGGTGTGAGAGTGTGGTTTAGAGCCATATGAGATCATGGAAGCATGAATTTAGGTGTATCATGGCATAAAAGGTATGTTTGGGTAATTTTCAAAGGTTTCTTGATGAGTTATTGCATTAGTTATTGGAAACATATTTTTTGGCGGAGTTGTTTTGGTGAAGGCAAACGTAGTTGTGGTTTGAAGAGGTGGATGTTTCATGACTTATAAATTACTTAGAAGTGTTCTAAATGTTATTAAATTTCCATAAATTTGTCACATTGCATGTTTTTCTATTGTTTAAGTGATTTTATGGTCTTATGAAGTTTCCATGGTGATAAAGGTTTAAGAAATAACTATTTTGAGAATTAAAAAGGGAACTACACCCAAGTAAATAAGATAATTTGATTGGTTGATCAAATGTACAAAAATGTATGAATTTAATACGATGTTTTAATAATATTTAAGGGTTTTGGTTCATGACTATGTATACATTTAATGTAAGGGAATTTTTAATAATGTGCATGTTAATGCAGAATCACAAGCATCCCCGAATGGCCCAGGTGTGGAGTGGAGCATTCGGTGTGATTGCACAACATGGGACCATCTCTCAAGCTGTGGGAATTGCAAAAATTGATATGGACCTCACGAAGAAAGCCGGTTTTGCTTCCTAATCTATCTGCCATAAGATACTCCAGTGCATGTAGAATCTAATCTAACCTAATCTAACCTTTCCAAGGGGACATGGAGAAGGAGAGAGGGTGAAAGAGCCTACACTAAGTAGTGATACACCAGAAAAGGAAATGGTTGAATCACATATCGCTCGCTTGAAGTGGAGAGAGGTGAGCAAAGGAGAGGGTGGACAGAATGCACCATAGACCAGAGATAGATTTCACATAGAACACCACTTTAAAACCCATT
The DNA here is from genome assembly GCA_018340775.1 of Taxus wallichiana var. yunnanensis. Lineage (NCBI taxonomy): Eukaryota > Viridiplantae > Streptophyta > Pinopsida > Cupressales > Taxaceae > Taxus > Taxus wallichiana. The sequence continues at coordinate 515,113,174 of CM031236.1, read as the reverse complement.
AAGCACAACTCCCAGAACCTATAACAAACATCAGAGTATGCACATTATACCCTGCAATGATGAGAGGTAAGAAGAGATTAAAAAAATAAGCCAAGGATGGACAAATGCATCATGAAATAGATTTTATTGCTCCAAAAAGTTATGCGTTACATCATCGGTGGGCAAGAGGTAAGAAAACACCATTACTGAGCCACGGAAGGAGGATTAGACTCTACATTCTACCCTAAGGAAGAAAGAGAGGGGGGCAGAGGAGAAACACCAACCAACCATTTGAATATGCCCCTCCTTTACAATATATAGGAAGAATAAGAGAGAGAGAGGAGGGAAAAATTGAATCTTCTTAAACCACCTTGAGATATGCGTTGAATCCTACTTTGAAATCTCAACCACCATCAATCAATGGCCCTCTCAAATTCACCCCAAATATGTCATGTTTGCATTGATTACTTGTTCGACACATTAAAGGAGGAAGAACGACAGATCAGATAAAATCTAATCTAGTAGTTGAAGAAATGAATTCTGTATTAATGGCCTGGATGACATTTTACCATTTTTCACCCACTAAATCCTATTAAGAATGATATTTTATATTTCCATGGCGTAGAGTTTGTCGAGACATTTCCAAAAGTCTTCTCCCGCCCAAATATGAGTTTTCAGTCAAAAGATATGGCCATCTGAAGATTAGGGTCGCGGGTGTGCAATATTTGAAAGAGTTTGTCCATACTAGGTCCATGTGGGAGCCTCGCACACCTTAAAGATTCAACCCCTGCCTTTCACTTCTGAAATTGCACTAGATTCACATGTGGCGGCTTCTGTGAGCTCTTTGGGATTCTTTGTATTTTTCCTGAGTCTTTTTGCTTAGCAGGCCAAAAGTCTTGACCATGGACACATGGAGGCTTGGCGCTTATTTGGAAACCCACCCCAAATTTTACTTTTGAAGTAGTGTCATGTTGACACTTGGCTCCTTCCACCGGCTTGCCTCTGCTTTGACTATTCAACCCCTAACTCTATCCCTTTTTTGGACCTGGGACACGTGGCAATCCCGCACTCGTTTGGGGACTACCTCTAGACTTTCCTTTTGAAATTACATCGTTGAGACACATGGAGGATTCTACTGGTTCTCTATACTTAGTCATTTTGGGCCCACTCTATCCCACTTTTTTAATTTAGACTACGTGGTGAGAATGCACTCATTTGGGTCTCCACTCTTTGGATTTATCTTTGAAGTAGTGTTGTTTGGACACTTGGCACCTTCCACTGAGTCGAAGAATTTTCAAATGCCAGTGTGACTTTTGTGTTTTTGGACACATGGAGGCATGAGGCGCGTTTGGGTCTTCGGCTTGGGATTTAATATTTGGAGGTCCACCTTTGTTTGGAAACTTGGTAGATTTTACTTATCTCCTCCATACTTAGTCATTTTGGTGCTCATTTTGAATCATTTGCAAAGCCCGAAGACTTCAAGTCTCTTTGTTTCTTTTCCTTTGAGCCTCGGTTTCTTTAACTTGTTTTCTTCTTCCCGACCTGTTATTCCATTGTAGATCCCGCTAGTAACCTATTTTTTGGATTTGAAACATGGGCACACACAACGGAACCGTCCCTTGGATTTCTTCCTACACAGGGTCATGTTTGATCAGTTTTTAGGGGAAAACTGGGATAACATGCCTCTATGGTGTTTTGAGCCATTTTTGGCACATGAAATGATGGTTTGAGCTAGGACAACCTAATTGGGTAACTTGTGACTATTTTTTTCAAATTGTAATTGTTTCCTTGATGTATTGGTCTAACCAAAATGAGGTAAAAGGTTGTGCCTAAGTTTGAAAAGTGGAGTAGTATATAAAAACAAGTTTTTGGTGTTTTTGGAACTAGTTGAGAGTGTGCATGTGGAGTGACCTAGGTGAGGGTTGATTGCAAGTGTTTGAGAATGATTTGAGGGTGATCCAATTGTGTTTAAAGTAAAGAAAAATCATAGTACATGAGAGAAATAGTTTGATGAATTTTAGAGTGATTTAGGAGCTTCTTTAGTGATGTGTGATCACCTAGGGTTTGATTGAAGAAGTGTGAGCTGAATAAGAGGCATCCATCGGTTGTGGCAGAAAAAATTAGAGATCTGAAAATCATGTGGTGGTTGAGTAGGTGATTTATAATCTTTAGGGGTATTAGCCTCCTCATGGATTTGGTGCTTCACTAAAATTAGGGGTTGGTGCTCCTTGTGGGGTTGGTGCCTCACTAAATTAAGAAACATATCAATATAAGATTGTGTTTCAGTGATTTTTCTTCCCCTTGATGGTTTCCCACTTATATCTTGTGTTCTTGTTTTACTTTCATGGTTACATGTTTCATTGGTGGTTTATAAGTGTGTGCACATAAAGTTTTGAATAAGTGGATATTGTGATTGAATGTGTATGAGATTTTGAGTTTTATATCTGAAATATAATTTAAGCACTTTGATTCACCCCCTCTCATTCCATTTTGTTTCTAACAATTTATATCAAATCTGGTCCTTTTTAGAGAAGTTTGACAACTTGAAAGGAGATCCTTGAAGCAAAATATAATGAGCATGACTATGATTGGTAAGGCACCAATGTTTGATGGTGTGAACTATAGTTTCTAGAGAATGAGGATTAATTCCTATATCATCGCTCAAGGGTTTGATATACGAAATACTATTAAGAATGGTTATACTCCTCCTAAAACTTCCTCACTCACTAATGATGAAAAGAATGAATATAACAATAAGTCAAATGTCTTCAATGCAATCATAAGTGGTATTAGAGAATCTGAAATGGGAAAAGTGATGCATTGCAAGTCGAAAAGGAAGCATGAGAATAACTCCAAGTACTCTATAAAGGAGACTCAAAGGTAAGGATTTCTAAGCTTCAAAATTTTAGAAATCAGTTTGAATCTCTTAAGATGAATGATGATGAGTGTATTATAGCCTATCTTCTTAGAGTTGATAATATTGTTAACAGTATGAAAGGGTTAGGATAATATCTAAAAGAGGAAGTTATTGTTCAAAAATTTTAAGGTCCTTGACTCTAAAGTTTGATTCAAAATTATCAACTAGAGAGGAAACAAAGGATGATACTAAGCTAAATATGGATGAGCTACATGGTACCCTAACAACTTATGAAATGAGGGTAATGGATTCCAAGCCTACTAAGAAGGAGATATCCTTCAATATGGAGAAGGTGGAAAAGAAAATTAGGGAAAATATGAAGATACTACTTTAGAGCTTGATGATGAGGATCTATTTACTATGGTTCTTTGGGAGAATGACACTTGGGACTGGTAAGTATAAAGGTAAGCTACCTTTCAAATGTTTTTCATGTGGTAAAATTGGTCATTTTTCTGCCAAGTGTCCTCATAGACATGATAAGAAAAAGAATGATGATCATGATAGTGATAATGAGAATAAAATTTAGAAATTTGATAAGAATAATAAAGGGTTAAATAAGAAGTAATCTATTAACAAGAACAACAAGAGTCTCTACACTAAGAAGGAAGAATCTAAGCATGAAGAATAAATATCTAAATAAGAAGTAGAATCTAATCACAATGATGTTGGTGATGAATTTCTCTTCATTAAAAAAGAGGCCATGAGGTCCTCTAGTGGTGGATCTATTCTTCGGGGTGATATTTCACCTGATTCTTGCAAGGTAGAAGAAGGAGAAGATGATGTTTTAAGGATTTAATTTCCATGTGTGCAATTTAAACTTGAATATTCTGAGATGAACAACAAAAATTGGCAGCTCAAGTCAAATAATATGAGACAAAATACAAGAACTTGAGATCAAACATTGGGCAATCTATGAAAAAATAGAAGAACAATTAAGTAGGCTAGAATTGAAAATGAGCAACATGACCCTAAACCTTCAATCTAAAGAAGAGGAAGTGAACGTTCTTAAGAGAGAAATTATAGATGCTACAAGCAAGGCTAATACATCAAAAGTTTAAAGAAATTACTAGAGCTCTTGATGGTATTTTGAGCAATCAAAAGGCTGCTAGTGATAGGATTGGTTTACGATTCAAATATGAAGTCAAGACTAACAAGGGGGTGAAAGTGAATATATTTTCATGTAAATAAGTGGGAGAATCAAGAACCAAGGAAGGCAAGAAGGATCTTTAAGTCAAGGACATGGAGAAAGGAAAGAAAATTAGGAAACCTAATGCCTCAAGGTATGAAAGGTCTTTCAATGGTTTTGTTATACATGTAATTTTTTTCATAGGGCTAAGGAGTGTAGGAGAGATCTTAGAGACACTTATCCATGGAGAAACATTAGGAATGATTATGAAAATATTTTTTTATTTCAAGTGCAACCAAATAGGTCACATTGCTAGTGATTGTATGAATGAATCATCTAGGCATTCTCATGAGCTAAAAAAAACAAACAAAATGGTATGTTACAATTGTAACAAGGTTGGTCATGTGGAAAAGAATTATTTTCAAGCTTACTCAGTTCAAATGAGAAGCCATTTAGGTCTGCAAATGTAAGACTATGGTGTTTAAAGAACTAGAGTGCATGAAGGTGGTCCAAGAAGCACATGGGAACCTAACGGAGACTATAGTGTGCCTTAAAGTGCCGATTTTCATGAAAGAAGATGTGATTCTCGGTGATCAGATTAGAAAAAGAGGTTGAAGGAGTTTTGTAGGTGCCCGAGAAGGCTTGCGACCTTTTCAAGACCTTATTTTAGGTCTCCATGGAACATATATGCCTTCACTATGATTCTTAAAGGTATATCATTGCATATGAAGCATCTAGGAGAGGGGGAGTTGTCTAAGTCATTTTGTGACTCCTCCATAAGGTCAAGGTATGTGTGTGTATACTTTTCATACTCTTGTATTGGATAATTTTGTTGGTTCTTGTGTAATGGTATTGTTAATCAATAATATATCTCTAAGTTGCTCTTGTAAGAAGCTCATATATTATACATTCATGTGATCTCATGGTGTGTAGTCCATATATGGTTGGTCATGTATGTTTTTAGTGTCACCTTGATATGTCATAATGTATGTTTTAAAGGTTTCAGTGGTCTTGAACATCATGCTCATTGTATATTTTCCTAATTTTTTTTGTGTGGCATCACTTTGAGTCTTGTGAAGAATTGTAGTGTCTTGTCTCGATTCCTTAAGATGTCATAAGGGGTTATCATGAAGTATAAATGGTCTTGATTAGTGCATCACATTTTAATCTATATGTGTGAAGCCATAAGTGTGGTCAAAGCATTGAAAAGGGTGTCTTTTTACCAATTCATGTGTTTTGTAAGTCGAGGGGTGTCTATGTTGTAGTCTAGGACTATGAAGGTCTCTTGTGTCTTATTATAAGTCCTAAATGCATTTAAATTTCTCTCCTATAAATATGGAGTATCTTTGAGTAGATGATGGATGTGATCAAGTGAAAACTTGATCATTTTTATAGATAAAATGGTATTTAATGACCTAAGTACCTAAAAATCAGGGTATCTCCAAGCAAATGAAGTTAGTTTTAGGTATGACTTCAGGGTTTTATGCTTCTTTTTCATCAATTGAAAGTTCTCAAATTTTGATGTCATGATTGATATTTTGGTTAATTTGAGGTTTCCTCTGTCATAGATTGTGTTCTCAAAGTGTTTTCTTAAGAAATAGAGATGGAAACTTTCTTTTGGAGGTCAAGATGGAAGAATTTGAGGCCAAAATTTTGAGAAAATTCTCTAGTCTCATGATGCTAAAATATCCAATTTGTTTTAGATCTTAACCATTTGTGTTTTTCCTATAATTTATGAGAGTGTTGAGAATTTTTCTCATAATGATCAGTGAGAAGGTTTTTCTCATTAAAACCTCAACTATTGGATTTTGTAAAGGATTGACAAAGAAATTTATTTGTTGACATAGTAAAAATAGTGTTCTAATGCATATACAAAGAGTCTCATAAGGATAAAAATAGTTGAGAAGGATATTTGGTTGCTCTTCTTCATGATCTGTGCGAGAAATTGCATGCTATAATACAAAGGCGAGTTGATGGTGTCTTAGGCATGAATTATGGTTTCTCTTCATTCTTGGTATGTTTCTTGGGTTGATTATACTATTGAAGTGTTTGGAATACCTTTTAATATTAATTTCAAATAGCGTGTACTTGAGGGAGTCTCTTGTTTCTAATATTAATTTTTCGTGTTCAAACCCATCGCATATATCTTTTTCAGAGGGTATTTTATCAAAGTTTAAAATGTTATTCAATATATTATGGTCTAGAAATATGAGGATAAACATACTTGAGTAAAATATGGTGTTATATGGTCTAATGCAGAATGTTCCATTCTAACGCTCCAAGTAGTGAGTTATGATCGAGACAAACATGTAGGTCTTTGCTTTTGCATTCTTTGAGTATACATTAAGATTGAGAAAGTGAAGTTATCATAATGGATGTGGTCAAGGTGGTAAATAGGATGGAACTCACATGTTTCTCTCTTAAGGATAGAATTATAAGTAAGAAAGGATGTGAAGATAAGGGCCCAAGATGTTATAGGGTGTAATTTATGAATCTCTAGGTGTTGGAGTGATGGGATACATGCTCGGAGGAATAATAGGTCCATCTACAAATGTCAAATGGTGGTTTGATTCACTTTGGTATTATTTCTTATTCTTAGCCTGTGTGTTTGACCTAAAAGGTGAATGCTTTCCAACTCCTTGGTTATGAGAAGACAATATTATAGTATGGTGTATGATGCTAATATGTTCTCAAGTTTTTTTCATATATTTTAGAGAATCTTGGAGAGAAAAAGATTATGTTCCATTCCTTTACAAATATACTTAGTGCCTCAAGTGTTGTCTATCATGACCTAGTGGGAGAATGACTTGATATATTTGTGAGCATGTTGAATGATACATTGCTCTTACAGTTTGAAGGTATTGAACAAGCTATGTACAAGAGTTTCTATTCCTTGGGGAGAATGGTGTTTGCATGCCTAAAATGAAGGCAAGAATCAAGTTTTGTGCAAAAATAAAGAGATGGAGCTTGGTTGAGACCTTTCATTGATGTTTCTATTGGAACATAATGATTAAGTGGTATGCCAACCCTTAATGTATATGAGTCCATCACTAATATATATGTTAATATTTAATAATATGAAATATTTATATTTCTATTATTAAATATGCTAACCCATGTATATACTTTAGGTTAAATATTTAATATCATGAAATGATTATATTTCTAATATTAAATATTATAAACCTAGGTGTATGTGTCAACCATTTTAGGTTGAAAAGGTGGGTTGGAGACATACCTGATCACCTTATATAAAAAGGACTTTAGGTCCTCATTTGATATATTCGAGAAATATATCAAAAGTGTGCAAATCAAGTGATTTGGGTTTACCTTTGGTAAATAGGGTTTTAAAGGAGGAGGTGATCGTATTGGATGTAAAATAAGTTCTCTAAAGTAAAAGGTTATTTTAAAAGTAGTTTTTACCCTATTGGAATTTTCCACTATAAATATTTGTCTCACATGTGTTATTTATTTCCTTTAAGTGTTTCTGTATTTACTTATGTTATGATGTAATATTTATTTAAATATTTATTATAACATTATATAATATGTAAGTTGATTAAATCCGTATTTATTAGAATCCTCAAATTCCAACATGGTAATAGAGCATGGTAAATTAAATAAATTAAGATAAAATATTTTGTATTTTATTTATTTAATTTGTATAGGTTTTTTTCAACCAACCCAAAAGGGTATTTAAAATTATTTGGTCCCCTTCCTTTTTCCCAATTTATTTTGGCACTACATTTGTGCAATTAAACTCTCAATTAAAAAATTTAGAGTTTTTCAATTTTAAATCCCTAATTTGGGGGAGATGTAATATGATATGATTCTTACTTTCATTTACATTTTGTAAATTATATGGAATTAATGTTTGTTTGGAGATTGATGTGTGCACAGGTGAAAGGGGCTTCAAATATTTACCTGCATGAAAATCACATACAGAAAAGGAAATGATTTATTACTATATGAAATAATTTTCATGTTTTCTATAATTTCAAATGTTTGTAGGTTAAATATTTGAAAGGTAAATTCATACCCATGTTCTTTGGACCCCTCTAAAAGAATTTGATTTGAAAAACTATAGTTTATAGTTAATCTATAACTATATTTTTTTAAATTAAAAAATATATAGAATAAGGTTTATATAATAACTTATATAAACATCGTATTAAAATTTATATAATTTGAAAACTATATATTTTATATAGTTCTTATACTATAGTTTATAACTACCCCATTCGTATGGGCTCCATAAAAAAATGTTTTGAACATACCTAAACTATAAAACATTGTTTTAATCTTAATGTCTCGACATGGTGAATGGTGGGTAGTTGAAGGTTGGTGGCCTTAGTAATCAATATTACTAAGTTTAATCCTATACTTGTTCATTAAAAAAATAAAAAAGGACACCTAAACCATAAAAACTACTTCAACTCTAAAGCGGCCCCATTCTTTTTCTAAGTGAGATATAAAAAAAAATTAAACTTAAAACCTAAGTAGTTTTTTAAATCATATGGAATTTTCTTAGGTTTTTCATGTGGCATTGGTAAGTATGGCATGTTTAATTAAAAAAACTAATATCCTAACTTATGTTTCCAAATTATCATGTCATATTAATGTGGGCCGCCTTGGCATAGTTTATGTTTATAAAAACCTAAAATAATAATTACATACCAAGTGGCCAATGTTTTTATTTGGTCATTGTGTTTTTTATTAAAAAAATATACTATAGTTTATAATTTTTATGAACTATATGTTGTTTTTTATTTACATTCTATAAACTATATACTTTTTTTTAAAAGTGTATATATTTTTATATTATAAATTATAATAGGCTATTATAATGTATTAAAATATAACCTCCCTAATATTATATAAAAGACTAAATTATGGAATTTCACAATCTGGAAATACACAAGTTTTGGCTTCATTAAATTTAACGGTCAAATGACCATCACGAGTAGACCAAACATAATACAATATGACAATCATTTAGACGTAAAATTCAATCTCGTAGGGTCTAGGAGACTTTCATTGTGTTAAAATTGACGGTCAAATGACCGTCACAATAGACTAAAAAATAATCCATTATGACGGGAATTTAGACGTCAAATTTAAGTTGGCCGGATCTTTGTCTACATTAATTTTTTTAGAAATTTAAAGTTGTTATGCATTCTTAGGGGTCTCTTCTTCACTTCTATATGGTCAAAAATATTTTTTATATAAATCGGGGTATAAGGCAGAGCCCTTTATATTGCAGGTTATTATTTTGATCATGGGAGGTTAATTATAATGCATTGTAATGACATAATTAGTTATGATCAAATAGTTTCTTTAGATCTATAAAATTTAGATATGATTCTATTAAAAGTGTTGTTTTTATTATCGATAAATATGTATCTAACTCTGTGGTACATTGTATATTATAATGGGGTGTGTTTTATAGGTTTAGGAAAACAATGGTGTCCAACTATTTCTGTCTTGACAAAACCCAGATCCTGAATGAAACCAACTACAACATTTGGGTCAAAACAAAATTTATGGTGAGGAAACTCTGGATGATTGTTTCTAGATCTGAGGTTGCTCCCACCGGTCGTCAAGCAACTATAGATAACATGAATGCATTCTTGCAATGAATGCATGAGGCTCTTTCTATGATTTTACACAATGTGAATGAGAAGTACCTCCTACACCTTGGTAATATTAAACATCCAAAAGAGGTATTAACACAACTAGAATCCATGCATAAAGGATAGTTGGTATATCAAGGATAGTAATGAGAGTATAATAGCTGAAGGAATTCAAAAAAATGGTATGTATATTTTTTATGATTTCTCTTCTGCATCTTGTTTTATATCTCAGAGTTTGAATAATTCAAAACTATGGCATGAAAGGTTAGGACATATTAATTATCGAAGCTTATATGAAATGTATAGATATAATCTAGTGAAAGGTTTACATGTGTTGTCTTCTTCTCTTGAAGTTACTTCATTAAATGCTTCTAAATGATGGTTTTGATTCTGATTTAGTAAATGGTCATGATGATGTTTTGATGTTATAGATGTTTCTAAAACTCTTATCTTCCTAAATAAGAAATTAAATTGGGCTTAATCTATGTTAGAAATTTCAAATCCTATTAACCTTAGGAAAATGACCAGAAGCCATCATATGTACCATGCATTAATTACCTTGTATGAACTTGAGCCGTGAAGTATTATAGGGTCTAGGTGGATATACAAAGTAAAGTATAATGTTGATGGTAGTATTAAAAAATATAAAGCTAGACTTGTTGCTAGATGTTTCAATCAGAAACTTGGTATTAATTATGTTGAGACATTTTCCCCTGTAGCTAAAATGAGTATTGTTAGGGCCTTATTTGCAATTGTCACTCAATTTGGGTGGGAAATCCACCAAATAGATAGGAAAAATATTTTTAATTATGATTTAAAAGAAAAACTTTACATGTTTCAACCTAAAGGATTTGAAGAAACTAGTAAAAAAACTATGTTTGTAAGTTGAGAAATCCTTGTATGGTTTAAAACAAGCTCTTAGAGCTTGGTATGCAAAAATTGTTTCCTTCTTTAAACTATTAGGTTTTGTTAATTGTTCTTCTAACAATGATATATTCATTAAGCAATAAGGCTCACATATTATCATTATATGTATATATGTTGATGATTTTCTTATGACTTGTGACAATTTTGATTTAATTCATAGGATTAAAGAGAAATTGAAGCAATACTTTAAAATGAATGAGTTGGGTCTCTCACATTATGTTCTTTGTGTGATTTGTATTTCATTATATTGTTATTTTTTTAAACACAATATGCAGCTATTGTATTGAAAAAGTTTCTTATGATTGATTGTAAACCATTTTATACTTCAATGGAAGTTGGAATAAATATTGAGCCTAAATCTGTATATGAAAAAGGTTGATCCTATTTTATATACATTGTTAGTTGATAGTTTGGTTTATCTAACTATAACTAGATCAGATATTTCTTATACAGTAGGAATTACTTCAAGGTTTATGCAGGAACCTTTTTTAGAGATCATTGGAATCTTGCAAATATAATTTTTAGATATATTAAAGGAACAATCAATTATGTGTTGCATTATACTAAGAATGAAAATGCTCTCTTATATGGATTTTGTGATTCCAACCATAATAATTTTGTGTTATAAAATATATTGGATATGTGTTCAAGGTTTTTGGTATAGGAACCATTACTTGGAATAACAAATGTAATCAACAGTTTCCATTTTTTCTACTAAGGCAGAGAAGTACAATGGAAGAAGTAAAGAAGTCATATAGATGCAATAACCGTTGGTAGAGATACACATGGAAGTTAAAGGAAGTATTCCTCTTATATGTGGTGGCAAGATTTGTATTACTCGTGATTAAGAATCTGGTTCAACATCAGAGGACGAAGCACATTGAGATGCATATATGCTTCACCCGTGAGAAAGTGTTAAGTGATGACATAAATCTCAAGTTTATGTTGATTGAAGAGAAGGTTGCCGACATCTTCATAAAGTCCCTAAGTGCTACAAAGTTTTTTCACTTTCGTGAAAAAATTTGATTGTCAGAGTTTCTATTTAGGGTGAGTGTGCATGACAATGTCACCTCTTAATGGAACTTAGTTTTTGTAAAAATACCTTCAGGAAAATGTAAAAAATACCTTCAGACAAGTGTAAAAAGACCTTCGGGCAAGTGTAAAAAATATGTTCGGGAAATTGTAAAAAGACCTTCGGCATGTACACCTCCTCATATTCTTTTTTAGAAAGAAGTGTAGAAAGATATTAAAGGCGGTCTTCAATAAATGCTTTAGTGCTATTGAGTTTACTGGTAAACATCTAGTACAAGAATATTGTTAAGGAGGTCCTTGGTTGTAAAAGGCTCCTATATGCTTCGGTTCAATAACCTTTTATGAGACTGTGAGAAAATGTAAAACTCACAAATCATACTTAGCCACCGATCATGAGATGGTCTTTAAGATTTCAAATCCTTTTATACCAAAAGGTAAATTGAGTGATGAAGGTGAAGGTATGCTAGCCTAAAACCTTTATGGTTTAAGGATTGTAAATCATGTAGTGTACCACGAATAGGTAATCTATTGGCATATGTTATGTTATCTCACTTAACATTAAGAGGGAGTTTTGCAACATAATGATTAAGTGGTCTAGCCAACCCTTAATGTATATGGGTCCATCACTAATATATAGGTTAATATTTAATAATATGAAATATTTATATTTATATTATTAAATATGCTAACCTAGGTATATACTTTAAGTTAAATATTTAATATCATGAAATGATTATATTTCTAATATTAAATATTATAAACCTAGGTATATGTGTCAAACATTTTAGGTTGAAAAGGTGGGTCAGGAGACATACCCGATCACCTTATATAAAAAGGACTTTAGGTCCTCATTTGATATATTTGAGAAATATATCAAAGGTGTGCAAATCAAGTGATTTGGTTTTACCCTTGGTAAGTAGGGTTTAAAAGGAGGAGGCAATCTTCTTTGGATGTAAAATAAGTTCTCTAAAGTAAAATGTTATTTTAAAAGTTGTTTTTAGCCTATTGGGGTTTTCCACTATAAATATTGTGTCACCTATGTTATTTATTTCCTGTAAGTATTTCTTTATTTACTTATGTTATGATGTAATCATTATTTAAATATTTATTGTAACATTATATAATATGTAAGTTGATTAAATCCGTATTTATTATAATCCTCAAATTCTAACTTGAGTTTCTAACCAAAACATGATGGTATGCGGTTGAGGTAGGTGAAGAATGTGAGCTACGATTATACCTTTTCATTAATGTAAAAAGGGGAGAAGTATAGGTTGTTTTCTATCAATGATAAAGGGGAGATTATTGGCATGTGGTCCTAATAGGTGTTTTCATTGATGCAAAACCAAATTAATGACAAATTGAATGTTGAATTGAAATCATATGATGTTGTTCATGGTGCTAACATGATGTTTCATATGTATATCAGTTGATACAGCTGGGATTCAGTGAGGTGTGCTTGCTCTAGCAAGTCTATACATGTGTCTAGGAGATGTATCTTGGAAGTATGAGCTTCTTGGTTGTTTGGAAAGCATGTTTAAAATATTTCTAATATTTTTAGGGTGCTTGGGAACTCACATAAGTGGCATGGTTTAGGTACATGTGGTTCACTTGGTTACATGTGCTCATTGGGAACATGTATAATAGCTTGGAGGTGTAACAATATGGTTTGGAGCCATATGAGATCATGGAAGTATGCATTGAGGTGTATCATGTAATATCAGGTATGTTTTAGTCATTTACAAAGGTTTCTTGATGAGTTGTTGCTTTATTTATGTTGACCCTAGATTCTACAGTGAGAATCCCTAAGGTGAAGCTATGAAAACGAGATAGGCTAGAGATATTAAGGAATGAAAATGATATTTTGATGTTTAGAGATGTTATAATGATGATTCATTATACTTTGAGAAAAATTTTAGGTTCCCATGATGTGTATTTTACAATGTATGATTGATTAAGTGAGACATGGTCAAAATCAAGTGTATTTTCATCTCGAAGTGTAATTTCATATGCTCGTTATGAACAATGTGCTCTGCATGGTACCTTGTTCCCTTTAGAGAATATTCTATGGTGATTTTATAAGGTTTCCCAAAAAAATTATGTTTTTTTATCATCATTTTTTTGTGAATGAATGTTAAGAAGTAAAGAGATCTAAAACCCTAGTTAAACCCTAGCTAGGAGAAGTTATCAAAAAGTGAAATATAGTGACCTGATTTTAAATGTTTCATCTAGAGTGATGATTAAATGTTGTATAGGACTCTGTCATATTTCCATAAATGTATGGTTAAGGTCATGGTGATGAGTGGGTCCCACCTATAAGTAGTGATTTACGAAGAAGAAAGTTTTAGGACAAGGTTTCCAAAAGAGTAACATGAAAAATTAATGGTGCATTATTTATGGGATTGTTTATTGATTTCCATGCAGGTTTAAGATAATTTTCATGTATTTTCATTTATTTTTAGGTTCATATAGGTTGGCTAGTCAAAGGGCAATTTTGGGATCTCAAATCGTAGTCTTGATAAAATGGTCATAACTTGAGATAACGGTAGATTTTAAAGGTATTTAAAGTTGTGTTGGAAAGAGGATTTAGAGATATTTCTAGTAATATTTTGTTTTATTCATGATGAGGTCATTTTACAGGGTTTATTTTTATTATTTAGATAGGAATATTTTTACGATTAAAGACAACATGTGTTCTAAGTGCGAGTTTGATGTTGTTTGAAGCATGCGATAGATTTGGTGATACTTCCTATTACTTGAAATATGATGATGGATTCAGTGGAAATCCAATGAATAAATTTGGAGGTCTTGATTGTATTTATAAATGTGTTTATGATATAACCTTTGGAAAAATATTTTTAGGTAGGTAATTTTGGTGAAGGCAAAAGTTGTTGTGGTTTGAAGAGATGGGTGTTTCATGATTTCTAATTTTATTAGAAGTGTAATAAAGGTTCTAAAATTTACATAAATTTATTAGATTTCATGGTTTGATCTTTTTAAAGTGATTTTATGGTCTTATGAAGTTTCCAACGTCTTTGAAGGGTGCGAGAAACAATTGTTTTGAGAATTTTAAAAGGAAATGGGCCCGATAAATGAAATAATTTTATTCGATGATAAAATGTATGACAATATATGAATGTTTTATGATATTGTAATAATATTTATTGGATTTTTTTCATGAATATGTATACATTTATGTAAGAAATTTTTAAGAATGCACTTTATGGGGTTTTGAGCTATTTTGGCACATGAAATGATGGTTTGAGCTAAGATGACATAATTGAGTCCCTTGTGACTATTTTATTTCAAATTTTAATTGTTTCCATGTTGTATGGGTAAAAAAATGAGGTAAAAGGTTTTTCCTAAGTATAAAAATGGAGAAGCATATAAAGCATGTTTTTGGGTGTTTTGGAACTAGGTAAGAGTGTGCATGTGGAGCGATCTAGGTGAGAGTTGATTGTAGGTGTTTAACAATGATTTTATGGTGATCCAAGTGTGTTGCATGTGAAGAAAAATCAGAGGACATGAGAGAAAGAGGCTGATGAATTTTAGAGTGATTGAAAAGCTTGTTTTTGAAGTGTGATCACCTAGGATGTTATTGAAGAAGTGCGAGATAAATAAGAGGTATCCATAAGTTTGGGTAGAAAAAAATAAAATATATGAACATAATAAGGTTGTTAAGTGGGTTATTTATCATCTTGGGGGGTTGTATCCTCCTTATAGGGTTGGTGCTCCTTGTAGGGTTGGTGCGCTACTAAACTAGGGGTTAGTGCTCCTTGTGGGGTTGGTGCCTTACTAAATTCAAAAAAATATTTAAAATATTTTATTTCAGTTGGTTTTATTACCCTTGAGGGTTTTCCAATTATATATTATGTTCTTGTGTTATTGTCTTGCTTTAATGGTTACATGTTTCATTGATGGTTTATAGTGTGCACACATAAAGTTTCGAAGAAGTGGATATTGTGATTGAATGTGTATGATATTTTGAGTTTCAGATCTGAAATGTAATTAGAAATTTTTGTAAGGACTGATTCACCCCTCTCTCAATCCATTTTTCTTCTAAGATGAAGCACATCATACTATATCACTTCCATTTACGGTACATTTGTGTTACATTTATAGTTATTCTTATTGATTGTTGTGTTAAGATACACAAGGGTAGGATAATGCATTTGATTATATTTGCATATACTATTGCAACTAAAATAAGAGTACATGGATTTTTCATATGATTGCAATGGTATTTAGTTCAGTTCATAGATTTCTTCAACACGGGTTGACAACAAGGATAAGTCTAGATACACCCACACAAATATCTATTATTTTAAAATCTCATTATGTTCATGGAGTGATAGTGAACACATTTGATGGTTTTAAATAGTTTTGATCCATATAAATAAATATATAAGCATATATCTTGGCCACTTTGATGATCACTAAAAGATATATAACCTTAACATTTTCCGGTCTAAGATTATGCATCTTAGCACTAGATCATACTAAATCGTAAGAGAAGTTATATGGTTCTGTCTGCATAAGAGAATTTTTAAGAATATTTCAGAGACAAAGCATTTCAAAATTTCTATCATCTTATACAACTAGTATAAATAAATAGATAACCTTTGTACCTCTATGTTCAACTAAATACTCATCCCTCCATATGTTTTTAGTAATTATTTGATTATTCTATCATTCCATACTATATAAATAGGTATATTTTTATTTTTATGATTATTTCTTATAAATTAGTTTTGAGTATTATACATGTAACATTGTTACACCCATTTATAAATAAGTAAATAACTATATATCAAAACCTTTTTATTACATAGGATTTAAACACAATGAAACAAAAAATATCTCAAATAATATGTGAGATTAAAATAAGATCCTTGGGCTAGTAATATTCAAAAATAATAATTATGAAGTATATAATAATAATGTATTGATTGATAACAAATAATAATGTAGCATGTCATAATTGTACCTATAATTGACTATTGTGATTAGAAAATGAAGAAGATCATGCAACATTTCATATTATATACGGAGGTGCAAATAATAATAAATGAGTTTTTAAACAATCGAATAACTATTAGTGCAAAATCACATCACCCCCAAATGAGTTCTATAGATATGATTTTCTAAGGTAGATTCATTTGGTGTGATCCACATAACATTGAACTTTACCCAAGGTGTGGGACCTTGTAAAGTGGAAAATCTCTCCAGATTAAAGGTTGGTTCCTATTCCTTTGTTTAGGTGCATACGTGAGAACTTGCAGAGGATCTATTTCTATACCTAATCTAAATTTTGCCAAGGAGATAGGGATAAAAGGGGTATAAGAAATAAGGAAATAACTAACTACAAGGTGATGTACCGAAGGAATGATGAACAATGGTTTTTTACGCGATAGACACAAACCAACAAAATACATACAATAATCAAGCACAGATAACCAGATTTATAATGAAAGACCATATGCAAGCAAAAGAGACAAAAATGATCTAGAATTGATCACAAACATGTTTTATTGCTCTATAGATTGATACAATGCATTACAAAACAGCCAGAGGCAAGAAACATATTACAATTTTAATGGAAGGCCTGAAATCCATGAATTCCTTTGCTAGAAGGAAATGGGAGCCTATAAAACAAAGGTCCAACCTTTTACAACGAGTCCCACCCCTACATTTATAGACTTAAACAGAGAGAAGAAAGAGAGAGAGAAGCAGGAAATTAGGTCAAAGCTCAACCACTGTCGTTAATGCCTCTTACAAAATCTGCCCCCAAATCCATCTTGATTGCATCAACCACTGGTTCAACACCTTGGAGGAGAAGAAACAACATAATAGATCAAATCCAATCTGGTTGTGGAGGTAGATGGATCCCGTATTAATGGATCTGAATACATTTTCCCAATTTTCCTTATCTAACATCCCCAAACTTAAAGTTTTAGATCTCCATGGCATAGACGGGGACAAGATATTTCCAATGGTGTCATATTTGCAATATTTCGAGCCCTAAGTGAAAGATACCCCTTCGAAGTTTGTATCGGGTCCGTACAAATGTGGAGGGAAAAGATTTTGAAATATGAGCCTCCTTTTTAATATGGGGCACATGGAAGCCATATTAGGGAAAAATTAGGCTTGTGGGCCTATGATTTATCTTTTTCCCCTATTTTGAAAAAAATGTGAAACTAAAAAAACCCCGCAGCCCCGAAGCTTCATTTGGATACGTGGCATCCTTTGTTTGGTGGGGAGATGCGCTTCAATATTTTTTTTTTTGATTGATAAGGCGGGTTGAAGGGACCCATTTCCTATTTAAAATCGGGGTCTAAAACCCAAGAAGATATACAATATCAAGTGGGTTAGGCTCATTTAAAAACTTTTAGGCCTATATTACTTAACAAGACAAAAATAGCCAATAGACTACTATTTCCTTAATGGGATGGGAAGAAATATTAAATATTACCCATTCGACCTTTTTTAATTTTCTTGTTCTTTACTTCATGCCAAATTCCCATGTCAGATGGAACAATAATCATAAGATCATTTTGATTTCCTGGGACAACACTTAAGTCAAGCAAAGACTCCTGATCTAAATCTGATTTGTCAGATACGTGTCCTCTTTTCATTCCTCCCATTAACTCCACGTTCTCCTAATTTCCCACTTTTGAAACTTGTTGCTTATGTTCTATTTTTTCTATTGTCTGATACTCTGAGCCCCCTTGAAACTCAAAGCAGACGCCAGATCCGGATTCACACTTCCCCAACCACTAGGAGTTGTCGAACTTCACTTTTTAGCTCCATTTTTATTTAAAGGACAAGAAGCTTGCAAATGTCCCAGTTTTTTTAGACTCTGCATCTAAAGGCGGTGTTCTCATAGTCCAAAACCTGTGAATATTGACTTTTCCAAATTTTAATAAAATACGATCTGGTAGTCCTTTACTCAGATCAATTTCAACATAGATGCGAGCATACGTGCACAATCCAGAGTGAGTTCTATCCAAATATTCTTTAATAAACTTGCCCAGACAATTACCAATATTATCTAGGGCATACCATAGATGCAAAGGGAGATTTGGAAGCCTTACCCAAATAGGCATTTTGGTGACAGAATGAGAATTCAGATCAAATTCCTAGAACCAAGGAGTCAAATATAGACCGGCATTACCCCAGAACCATGGTCCTCTGATAGGTAGAGATGATAATCCTTGGTTTCTCTTAAATACACAATAAAGAAGCCCTAAGCAGTGAAATTTCACACTTGTTGGTCCATTTTTCAAATATCCATTTATATAAATCGGTAGAGGAAGGCCAAAGGCCATTGAAGCACCCGATCATGGCATCACGAACCAGTGTCTAAAAGTATTCTTCCACCTCGGGGTTTTGATCTCTAGAGCAGGGATCTCTTCTACCATGTCGACCAGATAGGCCTGATTTCTAGGAATATAACCACCTCTAGCTCCAAGGATATCTTTGAACGATGTCAACTTAGAAGCAGCAGAAAGGGTTTTGTTGAATCATGTGTAGCTCGTGTCTTTTCCAACCCACCATAGCCCTAGATGCATCTATGACAGATTTGTAAGGATTTGGATTAGGGTTAATAGGGCTCCTTTTTCTCCCCATTGCCACTTCCTTAGGGAGGTCCACTATTTTGCCCTAGTCCCATGGGCTCCAAGGTGATACCTCCACGATGAACCACTTGTTGAGAGACCACGGATCTAATTCCCTCACCCAACCACCTCGAGGCCATTTCCTTCATGAATTCGGTGGTAGGAGATAATCACTACCATTTCTCACCCCGCTTATGATGTAGATGTGCTTCAATTTTTATCTCTGTGCCTTTTTGTCGAAAGGAAATTTTTCACCTTTTCCTCGAGACTCCCGCTTTGGCCTTGACTCGAGCTCAAACGATGACTTTTTCCTTTGGGTGGAGTTTTGGCCCATTTTGTGTTTTATGTTAAGTCTTTTTTGCTTGGCGGGGGCATATCTCTTGACCTGGGACACATGGCAGCCTAACACTCATTTGGAAACCTTCTCTCTCTTCAATCCTTGAATCAGCACCATTAAGACACTTGGAAGCCTCCGCTTTCCTATCCCATGCATTGACTATTCAACTGACTCTTCCTTTTTCGAGATTGGACACGTGGAGGCACCGTGCTTGCTTGAAAGCCCGGCTCAAAGTTTTCCTTTGGAGGAGCTTTGAGTTGACACTTGTCACCTCTACTAGTCGTGGACTTTTCAATGGTCCTTACTTTTTGGGACTTTGGGCTATGTGGCGAGCTCGCGCTAATTTGGATCTCTGCCTTTGGACTAAATTTTGGAGATGCACCACACTGATACTTGGCACTCTCCACTTACACTTTTATACTTGGACAATTTTGAGGCACGCCCTATCCGCCTTTGACTTTGTTTGACCATTTGCTACGTGGAGGGTTGGCGCAAGTTTGAGTCTCATGCACTAGGCTCCCATTTCATATTTCGCTTGAGCCAACACACGACACCTTCTTTCTTAGTTGAAGACTTTTCAATGGCCTACAACATTTTGGGACTCGGAAGAATGGAATCTTGGTGCTCATTTGGGCTTCCATTTTTATATTCACCTTTGGAGAAGCACCACGTAGACACGTGGCTCTTTTCGCTACCTCCTCCATACTTATTCGATTTTGGACTCTTTTCTGAATGGTCTTGAGCCCGAAAAACTTCAAAACTTCACCATTTTTTCCCCTTCTTGCTCCTGGTTCCTCTGTGGCACTACCCCTTCTTTTTTAACCCTGTTATTCCATTGTTGAGTCTACTTGTAACTTGAAAAATGGATTTAAGACATGGAAATGGCTCAACAATGTTGTTTTTTCACATATCAACATTGAATCTTTCTCATCCCCTGCCACTCCATTATTGAGTCCTTTTGCAACCTATTTACAAGATCTAAATGAGTTTTCTCAAGTTCTTTCTATGCGGGGTCATGGTTGATCCAATATTTGGCCCGAGGGTGAAATATGGATAACAATTTGGTGACTCATAGGGGTATTTGCCTGCTAGATGAAAAGATCAATTGCCTTGTCATATCCATTGGGCATGTTGTCGAGAACGACGGTTTGATACTAATTTTTCTTCTGAGTCATGAGTCCAGTTGTTTACACTCTTAATTTTCATAAGAAATCTTGAAATGAAGGTTTCTAAGAGTAGAAAATTATTTTGACCCAGTGCTCCATTTGTCGCTCTGAATGGACTACATAAGAGCAACAAAACAACACCACAAATATATAAAAATTTGAAATCATACATGCTCCAAATAGAACATGTAGAGTATGCAAAGCACTTTGGATAAAAGCAACCTAAACTACAACAATGTGATGTGCACAAGCACTTAGAGGAAAGAGAAACTAAACTAATATATACATACATAGTGAGAACTTCCCCTTTAGTAGCAGTGTTTAAGATAGATTCCATTTACTGGAATCTGCAATTCCTCTCCATCCAATGTAGACAATTGGAAAGCATTGCTACTTTTACATCTTGTGACCATGTAGGGGCCACTCCAGATGGCATTGAACTTGGAATTCCTTCCTGATTTTTCTCGATCTCGCATCCCATTTCAAAAGTAGGTCTCCTTCCTGGAAGGTCCTTGTTTTTTTTTCCTATTAAATAATTTCTTGTTTGAATCCTAATTCTTCTCTATTGTCTGGATTGCATACTCTCTCGGCTTCTTCCAATTCTATCAGCTCCGCATACCTGGAATCCATCAGTTCAAATTCAGACATCTCTAGCTGCTTCATAAGCTCCAATGCTAGGAAACTCAAGTGATATAGGAAACATTGTCTCTTTCCCATAGACAAGTTTGAATTGAGAGATTCATGTACATCTCTTGGGCATTATCCTATCAGCCCATAAGGCCGATTTGAGCTTTGTGTGCTAGGTTCTCTGATTCTCATCAAGAGTTATTCTGATGATCTTTAGTAGGTTCTTGTTTGTGGACTCAACTTGGCCATTACCTTGAGGGTAATAGTTTGATGAAGTGATCAAATATGTCCCATTCTTAACAGCCCATCCTGTGATCTTGGAACCTATGAATGCCAATGTATTATCTGATATAATGGTGGCTGGCACTCCAAATCTTATCACTATCCCTTCATAGAAATCTAGTATACTAGACTCATTAGCTTCCTTGAGTGCCACTACCTCGGTCCACTTGGTGAAATAGTTTCTGTCATAATCCATTTGTGACCTTGGCTTGAATTTGGATTGATGAATCCAATGAAGTCCAATCCCCATTACATGAAAGGTTGGTCGACTGAAATTGGGTGCAATGGAAGTGTTGCTAGCTTTTCTTTTCCTTTTAAAGAATGCACAATTCTTGCACCTTTTGATCCATGCATAGCAGTCACTAAACACTTTGGGCCAATAATAACCCACCTTCATGATCTTGAGTGTTGTCACCCTTGGAGAAAAATGGCCTCCAACTGCTTCAACATGGAATTCTTGTAACACTCTTTGAACCTGATCTGTCTCAATGCATCTCAACAGAATGCCATTGATGTCTCTTTTGAACAAGACACCATTAATAAGAACATATGGGATGGCTTGTAGCTTGAAATGTCTCCTTTTTTCTTTATTCATCCCATGAGGACACAAACATGTTTAAAGGAAGTGCACCATGTCTTGGGTCCAACAAGGAGTAGGTACATCATCACTTCCTTCTTCTTGATTATCTTGTAGAAAAAAAATAGCCTCCTTTTCATTGTTTGCTTCATCTTGTTTAACGAGGCTAGTTGTTCACACAACCCCTTCCCACGGACCAACTTAGTGACCTTGATCCATCCTGCACATTTTTCATTCAGGACCTTGTTGAGAAGGAACTCTTTAACCCGTGCATGGGAGACCAACAATTGGATTTTATTATTTGAAACTAGATGCTTAAAATTCTTTAATCCTCTGATTACTACCAGGAATTGCTTTTCAATGAAGGAGTATCTCACTTCATAGTCTTCCAGACCTTGACTGAAGAAAGCAATTGGTTATTCTGTACCTTCTTTGTTCTTGCTGAACTAAGATTGCGAAATTGTGTCACTGCCACCAAAGGCATACAATGTGAAGTCTTTAGAGAAATCTAGATTCACGAGAGTTGGGGCTTGTGATATAGCTTCTTTAATGGCCTCAAAGCTTTCCTTTCCTTCAGCTATCCACTGAATGCTAAGATCTTCTTCAACATCAACATTATTGGCTTAACAAGGGAAACAAAGTTTGGTACAAACCTGCGGACAAAATTGATTTTTCCTAGGAAGCTTTGAAGAGATTTCTTGTGGCTTGGCAATGGCAATGCTCTTATTGCTTCCACTCTCTCTGGGTCAATTGCCAATCCTTCCTTTGATACAATATGGCCTAGAATCCTACCCTCATGGGCCAAGAATATGTATTTTTTAGGGTTCAATGATACCCCAAAACTCCTACATCTTGAAACACTTGCCTTAGGTGGAAAAGGTGGTCTGCTACATTTTGGAAAACACCGTAATGTCATCCAAATAGATCAGTACTATTTTGTTGATTAGTCCTTTGAATGCCATATCCATTTCCCTTTGAAAAGTGGCTCCGACATTGGACAATCCAAATGGCATTTTTTTGTAGGCATAAGTGCTCCATTTGGTGGTGAAAGTTGTTTTGAACTGATCATCTTCTTTCACCATCATCTGGTTGTACCATGAGTAGCCATCTAAGAGGGAGAATCTCTCTGATCCAGACACCACTTGCAAGATCTACTCCATTGAAGGGAGTGGGTAGTGATCTTTGAGGGAAGCTATGTTCAAGTCTCAAAAATCTACACATAACCTAATATCTCCATTTTTCTTCCTGACTAGGACTAGGTTTACAACCTAGCTTGAGTGTTTGATTGGGAATATGATACTTGCCTCTATCAGCTTGTTCAGCTCTTTCTTCATCAGAGGCTCAATGTGTGGGTTGATTGGTCTCTACTTTTTCCTGATGGGCTAAGTAGTTGGATCTAGTTCAATTGTGTGTTGTGCCAGATTTGGATTAAACCCTCTTAGGTATTCATAGCTCCAAGAAAATACATCTAGAAATTCTTTGAAAAGTTTTATGAATTCATACCTTTCTTGCTTGATGAACACTTTACCAATTTGAAGTGTTTTTCCTTCTCCAATTGGGATTGATTCGAATATTCTCCTTTGATCTGTATGTTAGCCTTCTTTTTTCTAAACTGATCATTAGGATTAAAAATAGACTCCAATGTCACTAAGCCTTTGGGAAGCTTGTTTATATGTAGCTATACTATTTGATTCCCGTATTGCTACTCTAATATGATTTAGTTTCTAGTGGAGAATTTAGCTTCTTCTTGCAAAAATTAATGATGTGCTAATCATTCTCGAACACCTGCCAACATGTGTTGTTATCGGCCATTGGCCTCACAACTGTATGAATATGTGGTTGTTTTTTGTCTCTTTTGATGTTGTCGACCACATCAAACGTTTCTCCAACTGATGCAAGCCTATCAATAGCTTCGTTCTCCTTCTTGGGTATGGACGCAATGATGAAGGCCTTGAAATCCTCCATGAGATCCCATACCCTACTCTAGTAGTTCTTGGGTAGGTCATTCTTGACAACATTATTCCTCCTCTGACTTGATTGGCAACAAGTTCACTGTCACCAAACACTTGCAAGTTCTTGATTCCTAGCTTCCTTACCCAATGAAGACCATGGACCAAAGCCTCATATTCAACAGTGTTATTTGAGTAGGAAAACTGAAATATGAAGGCTGATTAATATTTCATACCTTTAGGGAAGACAATCATAGATCCTCCTCCCCGGCTCCTTGTCTACTCCTTGAGCCATCAAAGAGAAATTGCCATACCTCATTGTCATCTTTATATTCTGGCTTGATTAGGGTAGGAAGAGGATGATCATCTTCATGTAGATAGTAGACACCTAGCTCAAATTCTTCCATCTCCTTATAGGGGTCAAAAGCATGTCTCTTATTGGCCCACTCATTGAGGTTCAAGTCTGGGATACATCCCACCTTGGTATCTGCTTCACAAGTGGTTAGGAAGTCTTCTTGATCAAAAGATGAGCAGTTGGCATTGATTGGGCTAGGCACATAAGATTCAATATGATAATCAGCAATGGGTTTGGATCAGATTGTGGCCTTTTCCCCATACCTTGTTCTAAAGAGCATATGTGACAAATCAGAAAAAAGATAGCCTCCAATTTTGGCAATGAAGTCCTAGACAAACACAAAGCAAAATGTGGTGCCAAATCTATGATTGATATGTTCAAAAACAACGGTAACATTTGGGGCAGGCATGCGAGTGAGGCTTAGATCCTTGATGATTCCAACAGTTGTCACCATTGTCCCATCTAATTGCACTACCCCTCTAGAGATGACTTCATACTGGAGGCCTAGTTGATCAGTTATTTTCTTGGGCATTACAGAACTACTTTCCCAGAATCAATCATACAATTGTGCACCAATTTGTCTCCAATAATCAATGAAACATAGAATGGAGGAGGCTTCAGATTCTTACCTCGTTGTTCTCCATGGTTTCTCTCAGGTTGAGCCACATTGGTAAGCACTTTCTCTTGCTAACTAGGGGGTTGGTTTGAGCTTGACCAATTTTACATGGCAATTTGCAATAGATCCCTCTTCCTGGAATGGCCAGTGACTCCCATAGTGAAATGTTCACACTTTTCCTCTTCATTTGCTCAATGATATTAAATGGACTATCTTTTTTTTGCCCCTTCCCTGGCACATTTTTCTCTTGCACGTGCGCTATCACAACCGGTGCTTGACTAGGTCTAGAAGGTGGCTTGGATTGGTTCTACATGTTGGGAGTTATATTTGGAGCACCAAAACCTTGTGGAGTGATGGAAGGTTGAGGGTCACCTGAGTTCAGTGGTTGGCCTTCTCCAATATTTCTCTTTTTGGACCGTGTATTGGCAGCTACACTTTGGGAAGGAACTGATTCATTCCACAGAAGTCCTCGGCCTTTCAATTGACAAGCATAGTCTCACTTGGAGGTCCCTCTTATTGAGCTCCTTGTTGTTGATCTCTTTCTTGGCTAGGTTCTGTGACACCATATTGGTTTGCACCATCAAGGCCCTGATTTAGTGCACCATTAAAGCACATTGATTGGTTATGTGGCTAATTGCATGGGAAACACCAATCATACTCTTGTGCCATATTATTTTGTGTGGAACCAATGCCCTTGATGTTTATGTTTTGTTTGGATCATATGACATGAAAGGTCTAATATCTTGATGTTGTCCTTGGTTTTGGCTTTGATTTGATTTGAGATGGTGGTCTATTTTGTTGATCTTGGGCGTCTAGCACGATCTGAGCCTGAGGTTGATACGGCCTAGTACTCTAAGCTTGCTACCTTTTGATGGTTACTAACTCATTCCCAGGCTCTGAAGTTGTTTCATGACTTCCTGGAGTTCCTTAGAGGTGTTAGATGATGAATTGGAGGCTTCAACTGAGCTTTAACTCCTAGGAGTAGGTATAGGAGCTAATGTGGGTGTTCGGTTGGTACCTAGGCTTCCTAACTTAGGGTACATAGGCATGGATGGCTTAGGATCGAGTTTTCCGGCTGATTCAAATGCGATTCTCGGCCTCTATGGAAAGGCTATAGGATGCAGGCAAGGTTGTGCCCCCATTGACTGAATCATCAATGAAATATTAGAATTTAAAGCCCTAAGAAAGTATAAGAAGGCACCTTCATTAGTGGGCTTTACTGCTTTGTTGGAACCATGTCCCAGGTCTGCTGAAATATGAGGTTGAAGTCTGTCAGTTGCTCATTTGGGGATCTCTTGATTGTTGTTAGTTTCTCCAACAAAGATAAGTTATCACCCTTTTCTCCAAACTGGTTATGGAGAGTTATGCATAGCTGGTTCTAATTTTGGATAGAGCCTACTTCAAGGCTCCTAAACCATTGTGAAGCTTTACCTTTGAGTGAAGAGGCAAGAAACTTGACTGCAATGTCCATCTCATGGATTTTGTGGATTGTACAGACATTTGTAATATCTTGGACATGATCACCAAGAGAATTCTATCTTTCCCAATGAAATATGGGATGCTCTTTAATGCTACTATCAAGACCGTATTTTGTGCATTCTGAGTGAGTGGGTTGCTACCGGTGAAATTGACATAAGGATTTGGCTGAGCCATCCTGATCGGCCTGAGCACCCCTATTGATTGAGAGAACAACTCTACCGGGAGGAGGTATTGATAAGGATCATTTGGTGGGGATAGAGATCTCTCGGGATCTTCTTCCTCCCTCCCCTCTATATCTGGGAATAATTCTAGATAAACAAATAATCCATCCTCTCTAGTTCTTGACCGTGTTTGTATTTTTCTCATGACCTTGTTGGACAGCTGAAACTAGTGGATTTGTTTCTTTTGGATTCACCAGATGTACAATTTTAAAACTTCTTACAAGTTAGAATCACAGCAAGTGCACATTTATCTTACTGTAATAAGATGGAGACTTCTCTATCCCACCGGACATGCCAAAACTATTAGTGCAAAATCACAACACCCCCAAATGAGTTCTATAGATCTACTTTTCTAGGGCATAGTCATTTGGTGTGATCCGCATAACCTTGAACTTTCCCAAGGTGTGGGACCTTGCAAAGTGGAAAATCTCTCAGATTAAAGGTTGGTTCAAGGGTCAAAGCACAATGTTGTGTCCCACTTCATGTCCCAAAAACGCGAGTAAGAAGTTGGGTGGGATCGGAAATCGAGGGTGTTCGCGTGAACATCCCTTTCGCGTGAACCCCCTTCGCCTGAACTGCCACGTAGGACGAAGAAACTAGTTCGCGCGAATGGGGGTTCGCGCGAACACCCCTTCGCGCGAACCCCTCGAATTCAAATAATTTTGGCGGCAAAGAGTTATATATAGATATTTATATAGTTTTGGGCGGCGGATTTAAGGTTTAGGGGGTTCACGCGAACCCCCTTCACGCAAACCCCCTTCGCGCGAACCCCCCTATGTGGCACCTATGTGGCACATTTTGGCGCCAAATCCATTTGGAGGATAATTTTATGCCAAAATGTGCCACTTAGGTGCCACGTAATTAGGGTTAACGAATGAATAAAATTACAAAATTTTAACACAAAATACAGAATTTTATTAGCTTTCTAAAAATATAATTTTTATTTTTAAAAATATGTTTTACTATTTATTTTTTATATTTTTCTAACATATGGTATTTTAGGACAATCGATCGTACACAATCAACCCAATTTGAAAAATAGCAAAAATATCAAAAAAATTTGAAAAAATTAAAATTATTATTTATTGAAGTCTTCTTCTTACCTGTGAAAAAAAAATTCATTTTTGATATAAATCTTAAAATTTATTGGCATAAACATTTGTACGCCATTTATTTGAAAATATTTTTACTAAATAATTAATTAAAAAAAAATATAAGTCCAAAAAATATGAAAATTTGACAGCACTTCAAAATTCAAATCTTGAACACATATCTAAAATTTCATGGTGAAAAAATAAATTTTCATTCAAAAGAACCATAGGGGCAGTCATTCCTCTTTTATAACATAAGAAACAACGTATGAGTAAAATTAAGAAAAAGACTATTTTTTTGTAATTTTTTTAAAAAAAAATTACATGTATTCTACACTCTAAATACAACATTTCGTTAGTTTGTGGAATTTCATGAATGTGTATGTTTTTATGGCTATTACCTTTAGAAAATCAATGAAACTGAAAATTCATGTTTATAATGGTACAAAACATACCAAAAAGTGGGACATTTTATTGTTCCTAAAGGTGCATACGTGAGAACTCATAGAGAATCTATCTCTATACCTAATCTAAATTTTTCCAAGGAGATAGGGATAAAAGGGGTATAAGAAATGAGGAAATAACTAACTACAAGGTGATGCATCTTTGAAGGAATGATGAACACTAGTTCTACCGATAGAGACAAACCAACAAAATGCATACAATAATCGAGCACGATAACTGATTTATAATGAAAGACCAGATGCGAGTAAAAGAGACAAAAAGTATCTAGAATCAATCATAAACGTGTTTTATTGCTCACGTAGATTGATACAATGCATTACAAAACAACCGGGAGGAACGAAACATATTGAAATTTTAATGGAAGGCCTAAACTCCATGAATTCCTTTACTAGAAGGAAAGGGGAGCCTATAAAACTAATAATGTCCAACCCCGTACAACGAGTCCCACCCCTGCATTTATAGACTTAAAAGAGAGAAGAAAGAGAGAGAAGCGGGAAAGCAGGTGAAACTCAACCACTACCATTAATGCCTCTTACAAAATTTTCCCCCAAATCTGTCTTGACTACATCAACCACTAGTTCGACGCCTTGGAGGGAGAAGAAACGATAGAATAGATCAAATATGATTTGGTTGTTGAGGCAGATGGATCCCACATTGATGGCCCCTGAAGACATTTTCTCCATTTTCCTTTACCTAACCTCTCCAAAATTAAAGTTTCAGATCTCCATGGTGTAGAAGGGGCCAAAATATTTCCAATGGTGTTAGATTTACAATATTTTGAGCCCTAAGTCGAAAGATATGCCCCTTCAAAGTTTGTATCGAGTCCGTACAAATGGGTGGGAAAACAATTTGAAAAATGGGTCTCCTTTTTAATATGGGGCACGTGGCAGCCATATTAGGGAAAAATCAGGCTTGCGGGTCTATGATTTATCTTTTTCCCCTTTTCGCAAAACACAAAACTTGAAAAAACCCCGTGGCCCCAAAGCTCCGCAGCTACGTGGCACACTTTGGTTGGCTAGTGAGATGCGATTTAATTTTTATCTCTTTACCTTTTTGTCAAAAGGAAAATTTTCACCTTTTCCTCGGACTCCCCGCTTTGGCCTTGACTCGGGCTCAAACGTTGACTTTTTCTTTGGGCAGAGTTGTAGCCCATTTTTTGTTTTATGTTAAGTCTTTTGCTTGGCGGGGTCATATCTCTTGACTTGGGACATGCGGCAGCCTGTCGTTCATTTGGAAATGTTCTCTCTCTTCAATCCTTGAATCAGCACCATTTAGACACTTGGCAGCCTCCGTCGGCCTGCCCCATGCATTGACTATTCAACTGACTCTTCCCCTTTCTGAGATTGGACACGTGGAGGCACCACGCTTGCTTGAAAGCCCGACTCAAAGTTTTCCTTTAGAGGAGCATCGAGTTGACACTTGTCGGCCTCCGCTAGTCTATGGACTTTTCAATGGTCCTTCTTACTTTTTGGGACTTTGGGCTACATGGTGAGCTCGTGCTCATTTGGGTCTCCACCTTTGGACTAACTTTTGGAGATGCGCACACTGACACTTGGCATTCTCTACTTACACTTTTATACTTAGCCAATTTTGAGGCCCGCCCTATCCACCTTTTGACTCTGTTTGACCATTTGCTATGTGGAGGGTTGGCACAAGTTTGAGTCTCCACCACCTGGAATCCCATTTTAGATTTTGCGCGAGTCGCCACCTAGCACCTTCTTCTCTTAGTTGAAGACTTTTTAATGGCCCCCGCAACATTTTGGGACCATGGAAGCGTGGAATCCCGGTGCTCATTTGGGCTTCCCTTTTAGATTCACCTTAGGAGAAGTGTCGCATAAAAACTTGGCTCTTTCTGTTGCCTCCTTCATACTTAGTCGATTTTGGACTCTTTCCTGAATGGTCTTGAGCTCGAAAAACTTCAAAACTTCACCATTTTCCCCCTTTCTTTCTCTTGGTTCCTCTGCGGCACTGCCCCTTCTTTTCTCGACCCTATTATTAAATTGTTGAGTACACTCAGTAACTTGAAAAATGGATTTAAGACATGGAAACGGATCGACAATGTCATTTCTTTTTGCATAGGGTCATTTAATATTTCTCATCCCCCGCCACTCCATTGTTGAGTCCTTCTGCGACCTATTTACAAGATCTGAACAAGTTTTCTCGGGTTCTTTCTATGTGGGGTCGTGGCTGATCCAATATTTGGCCTGAGGGGTGAAATATGGATAGTAATAACATGCAAATATATGATATAGATAGTCTATATATGTAATATGCACTCAATATATATAGCCCCAATATCATGTTGAGAAATTTATCATTAGGTTTTTAATGATGTACTTTTGTAGATTGATGTCAAAGTATCCCCAAGGTGTTCAGGTGTGTCCACAAGGTGTCATTTCATGTCAAGTCGTGATGTCATGGTGTGCAAGGGTGTTTCAAGTGCATGGTAAAGTGAGTTAAGAGTGTAATGACTCTCTCTAAGGTGGTATGAAGTCTCAAAAAGCTAAAACATTATCACACGTTGAGTATCGGGTGTTATCAAGTTTGTAAAAAGTTTCCATAATCATCTCATGAAGTTTTAGGTAGCTACAGGCTTAATCTTTGCTCCAAATCGGGCAAAGGTATGGAAACATGCAAAGTAATCCAAGTAAAAGTAGTATGAACATTGTTAGAGAAGTGTGATCATGAGTTGATCATGTAAAATGATTATCAAGTCAATACTCAGGTATACATGGCCTGAAGAAAGTAATTTAGAGTCATTTTAGTGAATTTAAGGCTAGTAGACAAAAGAGTTGGTTTAACCAAGGCATGATGATGAAAACCAAAAATTTAATAGGCTTAATATGTTATATATGAGGTATTAAGGGCTTCACCTGGTCCGAGGAGGAAAATTGAGCACTTTCCCAAGTTAGTTTTTATAAACCTTTAAGACAAGAGAGTTAGAGAT
Organism: Taxus wallichiana var. yunnanensis; assembly: GCA_018340775.1. Lineage (NCBI taxonomy): Eukaryota > Viridiplantae > Streptophyta > Pinopsida > Cupressales > Taxaceae > Taxus > Taxus wallichiana. Next base: position 515,081,832 of record CM031236.1, on the reverse strand, counting down.
ACAAAAATGAGATGAGGAAGAGGTTTTTGGAAGAAAAAACTGAAAAAAAATTATTGTATTGTTTTTAGGGGTGAGTTAAGAATGTTTGGTCCAAATTTAAGGACTTAAGGAGGTTTTTTACAAAAGTTATTCAAGTTTTACCAAAATAGGTTTTTGAAATATGCATTCTAGGAACCCTGACTTCTTAGTGATCAAGAAAATTTTTGAAGCCTTATTTAGATTAATAATAAGAGAAACAAATTTTATGAATGTTTGATAAAATCATGGTGCAAGAATTATTTCGGTGATTGGTTGAGTATTTTAGAAGTTCCATCCATTTTTGTGAAGTTGTTTAAAGTATTCCTCAAACCCAAAGTGAAATCGGTAAGGAGAAAATTGATTGTTTATGCATAAAATTTGAATTGTTTCATCTTTAAAATGATTTAATATTGTATAAAACTCATCATAGGTCATTTCCGTGATATTTTGAGTTCATGATGCTTTGTGGGCCCCACTAGAAAACAAATGTTTTGTGAAGATTTCAGTATCTTGGAGAAACTTGCAAAGGAACCCCTACTCAAAATTTAAGTGGATGTTTCTATGGATATTTTAGCTATTTTTTGGATAAATGTGAATATACATGTGATGTTTCGTTCATATCACTAAGAAGGCTAAACATGTAAAAACTAGTATCTGTTTGGAAGGATAACTTTGTTTTTCTCCATAAAATATCTGCAAGTGAAAGTTCCAGAGTGAATTAGAGTTCCAATGGGAAGTGTTTCATGAGTTTATTATATTTGAAAGCATGATTTTAAGTGTTATACATATCAAACACAAAACTAGTTTTTGGAGCTTTGAAACTCAATCGATCTATCTCTCGAGATGCATGTTTTTCCTTGCTAAGATCAATGAACATAACCTTACTAGTAAGATTAAAATTTCTAAAAGATCAATAAATTTCCGTAAAGGTATTATATGCCCCATGAATTTATGTTTAGAAAAATTTATACCTCTTTTAGTGAAGACTAGTTTTCTAGGTATGCAAACCCTTTAGATTCCTTGTTCAAATCTGCATGGCATGTTGTTGTCTCCTGAAAACTACTATGTGTTTCCATAGCCAAATTCAATTTTTTTGAGCTCATTCCCTTCGTTGGTGTTTAAGACAAGTTAGAGATTTAAGAAATTACCAAAAGTCGTGCCCTAGTGTTGTTTAAATCTCTATTTTGCTCGTTTTGAGAAATTCTCCATCTCTCGGTCTGTGCACCAAATATCCTCTTTAAAATATCCTTTGTGATCAAATTTTTTCACTTATTCTATGCCTTGGATCGCCAAATCATTGTTTTTCCTCCATGCCTCTGGTTCGCGAAGGAAATTCAAAAATTGGACTCAAAATGACAAAGTTCTCTTCCTCTGTGTATTTTTCCGCAATCGGGATGATGGGTGTCTTTTCCCCGTCAAATTTTGGCCCCAATGAATGTAGGTATGTGGTCAGATCCTATTGGATGGGGAGGAATGGGATTTTTGGTGAACTTAACACTTTTGGCAAAAATGGTAAATTTTCTGGCGGACCGAAAAGCCAAATCATCGTTGAAAAGTCTAGGCTCTGGATGGACAGCTCCACATGTCACACGACGTAACTCCAAGGTGGGGTAGAAAGGGTCAATTACCAAATCAGCACCAGATCACCACATGGTCAGAGTCATTGGAGAGGCAAAGCCCACCGTTGAAAAGTCAAAGTGAACAAGTGGGCCATCGGGGGGATTTGAGATTTTGAGCCTCTTTATCAAAGAGGCGAAAAGTTAAAAAGTAGCCCTTAGCCCGATCGGCTATTAGGAAAAAATTCAAATCTTGAGCTCGTAGGAAAAAGAGAGAGAAAGGTGAAACCCGCCATTGAAAAGTCAAAGCAGACTAGTGGGCCATCAGGGACCTTTTGGAAATTTAACCAAAGTCCCAAAAGTGAAGTAAAAGTTCTAGAATGCTCATGCCTCCGCTAAGGTCTCAAGCCGCCATTGAAAAGTCAAATGAGCGCGAGTGGGCTGGTAGAAGAAATTTATTTTTTGAACCTTTTTCCAAAAAAAAGGTTAAAATGTTTAGAAAAGAGTTACGAACCCGTCTCCAACAAGAACGTGCCATGTGTCCTAGTCAAATCAGAGCAGCGGGTTGGCAGAGGAAATTGAGTTTTTGAACCTTTTTCTAAAAAAGGTTAAAATGTTTAGAAAAGAGCCGTGACCCCATCTCCAACCAGAACGTGCCACGTGTCCTAGTCAAATCGGAGTAGCGGATGATGGAGGAAATTGAGTTTTTGAGCCTTTTTCCAAAAAAGGTTAAAATGTTGAGAAAAAGGCCACAACCCCATTTCCAATCAAAGGGTGCCACGTGTCTAAGTTGAAAAGTCAAAGTGGGGGTGGGCCAATTTGTTCCAAATTGCCAAATCTCTAAAAAATCACAAAATGCAAAGGGCTTCCCCGTAACCACTCTAATCCCTTCTTGCCATGTGGATGGCCTGATTTTAGAGTTAGAGGAGCAAATCAAATGGTCTATATTTAAACTGGAAAATCGAATGTAACGGTTGCTTTGCAAGATCTAGTTTTTAACCCGCCATGAGTGTTTTCTTCACAATGGAGGAATTTGAAGAGGCGTAAATGATTTGTAAAGATTGTAACCATTTTGGCAAAGGATATAATGGCTCCTCAGGGCCATTCCAAATGGTTGGTGATTGATTTCAAAAAGACCAAAGTGCTCTGTACCTGGAAAAGACAGAAAACACCATTCTTCTTCTATTTTCTCTTCTTCCTCGAATTTCTTCCATTCTCAAGCTATGTACAAACTCTACTCAAGCTTCAATAATAAAAAGAAGAATTTTTTTCCTCTTTGATTGAGGAATTGATTGGTACTTTGTGACCAATGAGTTTCATTCGGTCTTGTAGCTTCTCCTGTGGATTTTTTTCTTCTAACTATAAATGCATGTAAATGAAGTTTCTAATTAATGTGTGTGGGCATCTGATATTCTACTCACAACATTAGTTTCTCCTACCTCCATTCTCACTCCCTTTCCCCTTCTACAAAGTTCTTCTCTAGCGATAAATTGCTAGCTTTGCCACAAGGTTAGTGGAGTTCCCCTGTTGGATCTCTGGTTGAAAGGTCGCCATTGAAATCTACCTTTTCATGCATGCACATACGAAAGTTGCACCGTTCAAGTAAAGGGACTTAGATTCCCATAGTGTTGGCTTGAAACCCACCAATTTTTCCACAAGACAAATTTTCTTGCCAACAGTTTTTGGCGCCCACCGTGGGGTAGATTTTACAGCATCTGCACCTAAAAAATGACCTCAAGGTCATAAAATACAAAAAAAGATTCTAGAAGAAAATTTTCTGGAGATTGAATAATCACACAGACTACATGGATGTAAATCATGGCTATTTTAGGAAATCCTCCTATTGAGAGACCTAATTTACTCTTTCACATCCAAGAAGACATTACTTCCGATCTGAGAGAAGCTATTTGGCATAAGAGACAAAGTGTCAATCAATACTTCATTTCCATAAGGATTCTAGACCTGGAAGAGGAACGTGCTATCAAACTAGAAAGGTATAGTCAAATTCCAGCACCCCATAGAAGAGCGTAAACTTTCAAGCTAGGCTGATAGAAGATACACTTGGTAATAGAGACAAGGAGGAAAAAATGACCCCATTTTTGAAGAACTTCAAAGAAGACAAGAGCTACTCAAAATTCAGGGGCCTCCCCTTCATCAAGAAACCAGTCACGTTGAGAACTTGAGTGTTGTTAATCCTTTGGACGGTGAATTTCCAGACATCAATGAGAACCTTGATGATTTCACTGACATAGAAACTGAAGAAAAAGTTAGAGAAAGAGAAGCAAGAGAAGAAGAGGAAATAAGGGCTCAACTTGAAGAAATCAAAAGACTTCAAGCCGAGGCAGATGAGAGAGCAGTAGTAGAAGTCACAACTTTAGCAAGGTGGGAAGCTAGAAACAGAAATAGAATGGGGGATCATGAGCATGATCGTGATCGTGAGGCCCGTAGGCCTAATGTACCATGGGGAGGAAATACTAGTCCACTTGCTCTTCCACAACCACTTCATGAGCTCCCAAGAGGCTCAAGAAAGAACTTCCCAAAATTCAAAGGGGATGGTTCTCAGCTCCCGAAGAACATGTAGTAGCATTCATCACTACTTGTGGAGTGTTGGGAGTTGAAGATGAATATGTTTCAGTTAGGCTCTTTGTGGATTCACTCCAAGAAAAAGATGCTAAATGGTTCTACATGTTGCCCCCAATATCTATCATGTCTTTGGGAAGATATAAGAAGTGCATTTGAACATAGATTTAAGAGCACAGAAGATTTTCAAGATCTGCTGGTCCAATTGGTTCAGATGGAGGAGACCTCTGAATCAATGAGAGATTTTTGTAGCAAGGTATGATAGGTTGGCAAGAAGGATCCCAGAAGATGTGGTCCCCTCTGAAAACAACTTGAAAAGGTTCTTCATCAGTTTTTGCCATCAAAAGTTGGTTTCTTCCTCAGAAGATCCCAACCAAGAACATTGAGGGAAGCTAAAGACTTTGCAATTGAGACTGATGATGATCTAATTATTTCTGGAAAATTGAAAGGACCAAATGGGAAGTAAAAATGTCAGAGTTATAATTTAGTCACCACTGATCCAATGTTCCAAAAAATGGAAAATGACCTAGTTACTTTGAAGAAGCAGTTGTCACAAATCACAATGAGGAATGCTCTAAGGAGACCAAATCCTCCTGATAGACCAAGAATTTCTCCACCTCCTCATAGGATTGCTCTTAAAGCACCACTAATCAATGCCATTTGTGACACTAGGGAATCAAAAGAAGGATCAGACGTTGAGGAAACTGAAGAAGAAAGCATGGATGACTATGAAAACTATCTTGAGATTGAAGAGGTTGACATGCATGCAAATGGCCTAATTGAATACATTATTGATGAAGAAGCTCCAATTTTTTCATGTGCTATTTTCACTTGTGCACAATCCAAGAATGGTGTTTCAGCCTCAGCAGTTGCAACTAAGAGTAGGAAGAACAAAGAAGATATCTCTTCAAAGCCTCCACTAAATAATATCATCATCAGGGGATCACCATTCCCACCTTCCATAGAATCAACCAAAGAGAAATTAGATTCACCAGTTATCAAGGATCACACTTCTGTGCCAAGTAAGTTATCTGATTCTTCTCCCAACTCAAAAGTTGTTAAGAGCAATTCTCTTCTAAATATTGGTTCTATAAGAACATCTAAATTTCAATCAAAGGCTACACCCTCACCTCCTTCCAAGCCAATTGATACATTTGAAAAGGAGAACCCAACACCAAAAGTAACAAAACCCATGTCATTTAAATCCTCTCCCATTGCTGGAACCTCTTCCTCATCTACCATAACTCCATTTGACTTTTTGGAGCATGCAAGCAAAACCAAAGTTCAGCTCTCTAAGATTGAATACCTACAAACACATCCTGCCCAACTTGAAAAATTCATCAAGGAAGTTCGTGGTAGTAACCCTTTTTCTTCAAGCCCAATCTCTAAAGGCCTATTACCCACACCATCCATACCACCTTCCCAAAACATGTTAGCCCTCAGTGCCTCCACCGCCAATAGAGTTGAGCCTTTTTACCTGTCACTTCTCATCAAAGGTTTCTAGCTGAACAATTGCATTATAGATTTTGGAGCCTCAAATAATGTGATGCCAAAGCAAAAGTTACAAATTCTCTTGGCCTCACTTTGACTCGGGTAAATGGCACATGCTACTCAATGGAATCCAAACAAGTTCCATTGGTAGGAAGGATTAAGGATGCTCAGGTTGCACTAGCTGATTACCCTAATAAGAAGATACTCTTGACCATTTTGGTGGCAAACATCCTAGCATCTTTTGGTATGTTGTTGAGTAGAATTTTTTGTAGAGATCTAGGTGGAGAAATAAAAATGGATTGGTCATCTGCAACTATCCCAGTGAAAGGAGAAATGAAGAAGCTGCTGCTAGCCAGAAAAATGAAGTTCACAGTAAGGAAGAATGATGATCCAAGAGCTGATATCCTTTTTCAAGATTGTGGGCTTGGAAATTACCTCCTTACATCACAGAAGGAATAGGACTTGCCACTTCTCATGGAGGAAGAAGAAGACCAAAACTGGACAATGGAGTATGATGGCACTCATTCGAGCAAGTTCGGGAGCTGGTGTAGTATTATACTCTCCCTCCAATGAGGTATATCCTTTTTCCTATAAGTTGTAATTTGACAATACAAATAATACAACAGAGTATGAAGCATTACTCTTAGGCATGAATGCAGTAGAAGACATGGGAATCAATAAGTTGAGATGCAAAGGTGATTTTGAGGTTGTGGTAAAATAGGTCCGCCAACAATATCAGGTGAAAAATCCAAGGCTCGTGCACTATAGAAACAGAGTGTGGGATTGCATTGAATTCTTTGATGCATTCTCCATTGAAGCTATCCCTAGGGAACAAAATGAAAAGGCTGATTCTCTAGCAGTGTCAGCTTCCTTAGTGACACCTCATCCTTCTTTTGGCAAGGATAAAGTGACCATTGAGATGGTGTTCAGACCCAGCATACCAGACAATGCAAATCACTAGCAGGTCTTCAATGATGATAATCAGATCCTAGCCTTCTTAGAACAAAGGGATAACTTCAATAATCTATTCTTTGAAGGAAGTGAAAACCCACACCGTGAATCAATCCCCAAAGAAGAGAAGGAAGGAATTGAGGGAATTGATGAAGAGGGAGTAATCAAATTGAAAGGAAACAAAATCCCCAAAGGCCTAGTTTCTTTGGAAGACCTCTTTGATAAGCATGACAGGTTCATCCAAGAGAAAGAAAAACAGTCTTCTCGGTGTCCATCTGATTTTGATCAAGAAAACATTGGCACTTCAGAGAATCCAAGGATGGTTAACATTGGTAAATGCTGCTCACCAGAAGAGAAGAGAAAGTTTGTTACTCTGTTAAAAATTACTCAGATGTCCTGGCCTACTCCTATGATGAACTCAAATCTTTTCAGCCAAAGGAAATGCATCGCTCCATTCCTTTGAAGCAAGGAGCCAAGCCCTTCAGGAAAAAACAAAGGCCCTACAATCCAAATATTTCCGATGTTATCAAAGAAGAGGTGACAAAGATGCTCAATGCTAGAATCATTTTCCCCATCCACCATTCAACATGGGTGGCTAACATTGTGCCAGTAAGGAAGAAGAATGGGGAAATAAGGATTTGTGTTGACTTCTGAAATCTGAATCAAGTATCTCTCAAGGAAAACTACCCTCTTCTAATCATGGATCATATTTTGCAAGTAGTCACTAGATCTGAGATGCTCTCTTTACTTGATGGATTCTCATGGTACAACCAAATCAAGGTGGCAGAAGAGGATTACAACAAAACAACCTTCACAACACCTTGGGGCACTTTTTCCTATAGTAGAATGCCTTTTGGCTTGATCAATGCTGGAGCCACTTTCTAGAGATCAATGGACTTTAAATTCAAAGATTTGAAACATTGCATTTTCATTTACCTTGATGACCTCACGGTTTTTTCAAAGAGGAGGGGAGATCATATCAGTCATTTAGAGCAAGTCCTTGCAAGGTGTAGGAAACATGGCATTTCTCTAAATCCAAAGAAGTGCATTTTGGAGTCACGAAGGTAAGGAACATTTGGGACACATTGATCTGAGAGGGTTAGAGCTATCCAAGCACTAGCCTTACCAACCAGCAAGAAGGGAGTTCATTCATTCTTTGGAAAGGTAAACTTCCTTCGTTGTTTTGTGCCTAAGTTTTCTGAACTGACTAAGCATATAACTTCCATGATGAAACCTCAAGCAAGTTTCAAGTGGAATAAGGAAGGAAAAACAACATTTGAGGAGATCAAGAAATCCATTTCCAAATCTCCAACTCTTGTATCCCAGATTTCAACAAGGATTTCATCATATATTGCCATGCATCAGAACATACACTGTCTGTTGTCCTTGTTTAGAAAAATGATGAATGTTTGAAAGCACCCATTGCTTTCATGAGCTGTCCTTTGAAAAATCATGAAGTAAAGTACATCTAGTTGGAGAAACATGCCTACGCAATGGTCAAAGCTATTAAAAGTTTCAGATTCTACATTCTCAATTCCCATATAGTGGTGATGGTCCTGGAAGTGCAATCAAGTCCATTTTGACTCAACAAGATCCTGGGGCTAAGAGAGGAATTTGGATTATAAAGACCCAAGAGTATGACTTGGAGATTAGACCCTCTAATCGGGTAAGAGGAAATGATTTGTGCAAAATGATTGCTGAATATGAAGCTCTCAAAGCTCAGTAGGGAGAAAAAGATGGTGTTTTCTTAACCTGTTCAGAAGACAGTCCACAGGCGCTCTTTGTCACCACTACTGATGAGTGGTATGCTGACATTGCTTACTACCTCACTTATGGAGAATTCCATCCTCATCTTGATTACAAAAAAAGGAAACTCAAGCTAAAAGTAGCCAAGTTTGTGATCTGGAATCATGCACTTTACAAGAGAGGCCTAGATGGTTGTTTCCTCAGGTGTGTAGATAAGTAACAACAAGAAACGTTACTTAGGGCATATCATGATCAAGCTTGTGGTGGAAATTTCTCAGCAATGGTCACCACACATAAGATCCTAGAGGGAGATATTATTGGCCCTCCATCTTTGCAGACACTCAGGATTGGGTTTCCAAATGCAAATCATGTCAACAATTTGTTGGAAAGCCACAACTAGCTACACTGCCACTCAGGCCTATGGTGATTGAAGAACCATTTCAGCAATGGGGGCTATATTTTATTGGTGTTCTGAATCCTCATTCTAGTGTAGGGAATACTTATGTACTCACTACAACTGATTACTTCACTAAATGGGTGGAATCCATCCCAACCAAGTAAGCCAACTCTGAAATAGTCTGCAACTTCATCAAGGAGAATATCATTGTTTGTTTTGGAATACCACAGAAAATTGTTGTAGATAATGTCACCTATTTCTCTTCCAAGGAGCTCATGATTTTTGTATGGCTTTGGAATCTCCCTATCTCACTCTTCTGACTACTACCCATAGGGAAATAGGTAAGTTGAGTCAAGCAATAAGAACATTGTGACCATTGTTGGTAAGCTGGTAGGTGAGAATCAAAGGAGCTGGCACAAGAAGTTATATGATGCATTGTGGGCTAATAGGATCACTCCTAAGAAGGAAATATGTATGTCACCTTTCCAAATGTTGTATGGAGTTGAGGTAGAGATTCCCCTCACAATTGAGATGCCAGCTCTCAAGTTGCTGCAAGAAATAGAAGATGGTCAATACAAAGACTCCATTGACAAGAGGATCCTCTTCCTAGAAAAGCTGGAAGAAAGCAGATGCCAAGTGGTGGATAGAATTAAAGAACACCAATTGAAAGTGAAGAAGATCTTTGACAAGAAGGCAAAGGAAAGAGAATTCAAGGTTGGAGACTTTGTCTGCTATGGGACAAGAGAAGAGAACCAAAGGGTAGCTATGGAAAGTTTGATTCATTATGGCTCGACCCATTCCAAATTCATGGAACTTGTGGTGAGAATGTTTTTCTCCTCTCATACTTGGATGGAACACCATTGGAATTGCCTCGAAGTGGGAAATACTTGAAATTGTATCATCAGTGAAAGCGGGTTGTCCCCCACCTTGTACCATAGGTGATTTGTGTAGGTGTGTTTTCCCTTTTCATTGCGTAGTAGTTTTGTTTGGTTTTTGTTATGTGTGGTTTGGCTTGTGTGTTTCCTCCTTCCATTCTTTCTCATAATTTTACATGACTCTATAAGGCCCAAAGGATAAGGCACTAGTCAATGTAATATGTTTTGAAACTCAAGATTCTGGATCCTCATGTCGTACCCTAGCCATACCCAGTTCACGCCATGTCCTCAAGCTCAAGCCAGTTGTTGTCTCCTGAAAACTACTCTGCATTTCCATAGACAAATTCAAATTTTTTGAGCTCATGCCCTTCTTGGTGTTTAAGCCAAGTTAGAGATTTAAGAAATTAGCAAAAGTCGTGCCCTAGTGTTGTTTAAATCTCTGTTTTGCTCGTTTTGAGAAATTCTCCATCTCCGGTCTGTGCATGAAATATCCTCTTTACAATCTCCTTTGTGATCAAAATTGTTCACTTATTCTATGGCCTAGGTCATCAAATCATTGTTTTTCCTCCATGCCTCTGGTTCGTGAAGGAAATTCAAAATTGGACTCAAAATGATGAATTTCTCTTCCTCTGTGTATTTTTCCCGTAGTCGGGATGATGGGTGTCTTTTCCCCATCAAATTTTGGCCCCAATGAATGTAGGTACATGGTCAGATCCTATTGGATGGGGAGGAACAAGATTTTTGGTGAACTTAACACTTTTGGAAAAAATGGTAAATTTGCCTCATGCGGACCCGAAAAGCTGAATCGTCGTTGAAAAGTCTAGGCTCAGCAACGAATGGCTCCACATGTCACAACGGCGCAACTCTACGGTGGGGTAGAAAGGGTCAATTACCAAATCAGCCCCAGATCGCCACGTGGTTAGAGTCATTGGAGAGGAAAATCCCACCGTTGAAAAGTCAAAGCGGACGAGCGGGCCATTGGGGGATTTGAGATTTTGAGCCTCTTTGTCAAAGAGGTGAAAATTTAAAAAGTAACCCATAGCCCCAATCAGGCTATCAGGGAAAAAGTCAAAGCTTGAGCTTATAGGAAAAAAGTCAAAGGTGAAGCCCACCATTGAAAAGTCAAAGTGGATGAGTGGGCCATCGAGGAACTTTTGGAAATTTAACCAAATTCCCAAAAGTGAAGTAAAATTTCTAGAATGCTCCGCAGCTCCACCAAGGTCTCGGGCCCACCATTGAAAAGTCAAATCTCGCATAGCGGGCCGGCGAAGAAATTGAGTTTTGAACCTTTTTTTTCCAAAAAGGTTAAAATGTTTAGAAAAGAGCGGCGACCTCGCCTCCAACTGAGAACATGTCGATGTCCTAGTCAAATCGAGAGTAGCGGGTGGCGGAGGAAATTGATTTTTTGAGCCTTTTCTTCAAAAAAGGTTAAAATGTTTAGAAAAGAGTCGCGACCCCATCTCCAACCAGAACATGCCACGTGTCCTAGTCAAATCGAGAGCAGTGGGCCGGCAGAGGAAATTGATTTTTGAGCCTTTTTCCAAAAAAGGTTAAAATGTTGAGAAAAAGTCGCGACCCTATTTCCAATCAAAGGGTGCCACGTGTCTAAGTTGAAAATTCAAAGCGGGGTGTGGGCCAATTTGTTCCGAATTACCAAATCTCTAAAAAATCACAAAATGCAAAGGGCTTCCCCCGTAACCGCTCCAATCCCTTCTTGCCACGTGGATGGCCCGATTTCAGAGTTAGAGGAGAAAATCAAATGGTCTATATTTAAATTGGAAAATCGAATATAACGGTCACTTTTCAAGATCTTGTTTGTAACCCACCATGAGTGCTTTCTTCGCAATGGTGGAATTTGAAGAGGTGTAAATGATTTGTAAAGATTGTAACCATTTTGGCAAAGGATATAATAGCTCCTCAGTGAAATTCCAAAGGGTTGGCGATCGATTTCAAAAAGACCAGAGTGCTCTGTACCTAGAAAAGACAGAAAATGCCATTCTTCTTCTATTTTCTCTTCTTCCTCGAATTTCTTCCATTCTCAAGCTATGTACAAACTCTGCTCGAGCTTGATAATAAAAAGAAGGATTTTTGCCTCTTTGATTGAGGAGTTGATTGGTACTTTGTGACTAATGAGTTTCATTTCGGTCTTGTAGCTTCTCCTGTGGATTTTTTTTCTTTTGACTATAAATGCATGTAAATTAAGTTTCTAATTAATTTGTGTGGGCATCTTATATTCTACTCGCAACATTAGTTTCTTCTACCTCCATTCTCACTCCCTTTCCCTTTCTCAGACAAAGTTCTTCTCTAGTAAGAAATTGCTAGCTTTTCCACAGGGTCAGTGGAGTACCCCTATTGGATCTTTGGTCGAAAGGCCACCATTGAAATCTACCTTTTCACGCATGCACATATGAAAGCTACACCGTTCAAGTAGAGGGACTTAGATTCCCATAGCGTTGGATTGAAACCCACCAACTTGTCCACAAGACAAATTTTCTCACCAACACATGTATAATATGGAGGTAATAGTGCTGATTCAAGTGAATGGTAGTAATTTAGACCTCATTTAGTGTCATCCTTAAAGTTTTTAAAGGCATGAAAATAACTGAAAGTGTAGTAGTTGCTCCAAAATTGAAGACTAGTTATTGAAAAACTAAAAACATGCTAAGCAAGGAGAACTCCAAATGGAAGTTTAAGAAAAGTGGAGAGTTAGGGAGCATACCAGGAATTTATAGGGACAATAAAGGAATTTAGTAGTATCCTTGCATGCTTTTTACACTTATCTAAATCTAGAATTAACTAGAAGACAAAAAAACTTGCCAAAGGATGAAGAAGACAAAAATTCGACTTGGGAGTTACAAAAAGTGTGTCATATGTTAGTTTTAGGTGTATGAAGAATATTATCAAGTGTACAATGAATTTTTTAGTGTTTCAATGATAAAAATGAAGATTATAACTTCCTTGAAATATCCGATAAAGTCCGCACATGATCATCAGGATTCAAAGACAATTATTGTAGAATTTTAGTTTGTGTAAGGTGATTTACTCTTCCGAATTTGAGTTATATTATGAAGATGAAGAGTTTTTAATTGAATAAGAAGTGCAAGATTCATTGAAGAACTCTTATTTTTATGAGTTAAAACATATAAGAGTGGTAATGTATTGTTTTTATTGATGTGAAATTGAAGGTGCAACAAAGTCATGAAGATGAAGTATGTATTTTGAGTTGTTGAGGACCGAAATAATGAAGTAGTTGATAATATGAAAGGGAAGATGTTTGAAATGTACTTGCAGCAATTGAAGGACTATGATCTAAGAAAGGAAATTGATCTTTAGAAGTGATCATAATCACTTATGAGAGACAACACAAAAGAAGTGATCAAATTTTATGTAGAAGCCTAAGTTGAATGCTTAGAAATTAGGAAGTTGAAGCTTCCTTGTAAGTGGTAGCTTATAGAAAACTAATTGAAGCTTAGTTAAATTGTTGGGAGTTGAAGTTTCCATGCAAGTTGAGCTTGTTAAAGGTCAAGTAGAAGCTTGGCTAATGTTTGATGTTGCAAATCCAAGTTAAATTGATTCTCAACATGAAATCAATGTAGCTTTTACAGGATAATTTTTCCCATCTAGTTCTTGGTTTCAGTGGGTTTTTCTCTCATGAAGGGTTTCCCACATCAAACTTTGTGTCTCTCTTTTATTCTCTTTCTTTTATGTATTTTTGTGATTTAATTATTTCCAATGCATCTAAGTTAACAAAATTGAATTGTGGATTAAAAATTGAATAAACATTGATTCACCCCCTCTCAGTGCCTAGAATTTCCAACAATTAGTATCAGAGTCTGGTACTCTAGAATCAAGCCTAACATCTTGGAGTAGGTCCTTCCTGAATCACAAACATGGTTATTGAAGCAATTCTTAGCTGCAACTTAAGAGACAAGTATGTCGGTGAAGATGAAATCTCAAATGAAGAGGAAGAAAAGGTAAATCTTGAAGCAGAACTGATAAGTGCTCTGGATGAACTGAAATATCAAAGGAAAAAGAACAAGAAATTGAAGACCAAGTTGCATGAGTCTAAAAAGTAGATCAATATTTTGAATAAATACAAAAATAGAAAGAAAAAGATGAAATCAAAGAACTTGAAACCCAATTGGAGTTGATCTCAGTCTCCCTTAAAGTCCAAGAAGATGAACACGAAACTCAATACTGAGTTGAAGTATCAAGTTAACAAGTTGACACAAGCTCTGAAATTCAAAGAGGAAACCCATATGAGATATAAAGATCAATTGATATCTCTGAAAAATGATCTAGAAGAATCAAAAGAATGGATACATATGTATGGAAAGTTAGACAAGATCTCTGAGACTCTAAATGAAATGATGGAAAAACATAAAATAGTAGATGAGAAAATTGAACTAGGATTCATTAAATAGCCTATAAAGAAGAGTGAAGATGAAAAATATGGTTCAATTGGATAGTCAAACATGAAGACAACTAAGGGGACAAATTCAAGAAGGCATAAACCTATTAGGAAACCTAATGCTTTCAAGTATGAAATAAATTTTAATGGATATTGTTTTTCATGTTATGGTTTTGGACATAAAGCTAGGGACTGCATGAAGAATTTTGACAGAGAACACCCATGGAGAAGCTATAAAACTAAATATGAGAAGAATATAGTGTGTTTTAATTTCCAAGAAAAAGGACATATTACAAGACACTGCTTAGAGGAACTAATAAGTCAATACTAGAAAGATGAAAACTCAAATGGCATGAAATATGTTGTATGTTTCAATTTTCATAAATAAGGACATTTCTCAAGACATTGTCATAAGTCTCCCAGATGTAATAATAGGTTACATGAATTCAAAAACCAAGCTAAGAAGACTCCAAATATGAAAACCACTAGAATGAAAATCATGATGTATGTTTACAAGGTCAAGGAAGATTGTTCTAGTGCTGAGAAAGCAAAAATGATAAGAGAGTACTTGTGGGCGAGATGATGCAAGTTCAAACGGGACATCAAGAGTTGATGATCAATCCAAGAATAATGAGAGTAAACAAAGTACCAAACATGAAGAACCTTCAATCATAGTCAAGAGAAAACAAGAAAATGAATCCAATAAGGTAGGTCTATCAGGAATTAAATCAACATGTGAGAAGATAAGAGATGAAGTTTTCATGTCACAAAGTGCATCCAATAAGATTGAGAAAGTGTCAAGAGAAAAAGGAGGAAATAATGATCCATCAAGATACCTTGATGACATCCTACTATTCTAAGATGATATCATGAGGTAATATGCCTTCTCTAGGGGTCTAGAAGGCATATGCTACGTGGAAGAAGCATTGGAGTGGTTGAGGTTAAGCCATCAATAGTAGTAACTATACCGGGATATCAAGAGGTGGATATCATGAACAAAGTTAGAAGATCTGATCTACAAAGATTCATCTCTCTCAGTGTGGCAAGACTTCAAATTCCATGAAAGAGCACAAGGTATGTCCACCCAAGTCTATATAAAACTCTCATGCTCAATCGGCTTATATAATGTTCTATAAGGTCTTAGTTGTTGAATCATGTAAAAGAAAAGGTATGTGTCAAGCACAAAGGTCCACTTTTTCATCACTAGAGTGTGTTTATATATAACTTTCTTACATATGCTACATGGAGGGTATAATAATATCTCAAGGAAGTTTAAGGCCAAATTTTAATGTCCAAGTGAATATGAGTATTCTCATGGCTCTACATAGTCTGTCTTATTTGTCCTCAAATATCACGATTACAAGAAGTGTATGTAATAAGTGAAGTAGGTCGGTCAAGATGCTTCATGAGGTATCTTGAATAATGAAATTTTAATAGGTATTAGAAGCCAATATAGTGTTTATATTTATGAGAATTTTGACTTAAGATAGTAATACGTGTCACAACCTTGAAAGTCCTAGTTGTCCACAATCAAGATCTAAAGTCTTCAAATGTTCAAAGTGAACCTGTCAATAAATCCAAAGTGACAAGAGGTGGAAATTTTCTATTAGGTGCAATCATGTTTGTAAATTCATCATGTTATGAAGATATCATACAAGCTTACAGTATAATCTTAGAAGAAGTTGAGCAATTCTTCCAAATCATGTTGTTTCTTCTTGAATTTGGTTCATAATAGAAATAATACAACACAATATAATATTCATATTTTTCTCATATGTGATATGTTGGCTATTATATAACCATTCTAATAGAAAATTGACTTCTATTTAGTTGTGATTGTTACTCACGTAAAAATACACAACTCAAATCATATGAGTTGTTAAAACAACTCAAATAATATATTATTGTTTATATAACAATAATATAACTAACTAATTATTATTTACCTTTCGGTAAATATCCCACTATAATGTAAACATTATATTTCCTAACATTCCCCCTTAATGTTTACATGGTAGTAAAAGAATTTTCACACTTCCTCTACTGGCTTGTCACTCGTGCTTGCTCATGATCTTGACACACACTCAAACTAAAGGTAGAAGAAGGAACACATCAACTTCTTATCAATCATGCACTTTCGGGAACACATCTAACCGGCAAAGATGAGAACACACTCATGAATCCTTTTACTATCAACAGTCACTCTAGGGAACACATCTAACCAAATAGTGAGGGAACTCAATCAGGAACACATCTAAGCAACCTTCAATGGTTTTCAGGAGGCTAACCACAAACCTAGGTAAGAATAGGAAAACATCTGACTTTTCTACCTCATCAAGACTCATGGTGTTACATTTCATTGTGTTATTTGTTCTTCACTATGTTTTTCATTGGGGAAATAGGAATAGCCACATACTAGTGAACAAGAATGAACTTTGTTCTTATTTTTCAAACCACACTAAAAACCACACCAAACTAAAATGCTGAAATCAAACACATTGCATGCTAAAACAAGGCACACCACACACACACGTGCCACCAAAGTAGTGAAGCGGCCCTGTCGTTGGTGACTGATGAGAGGTCCATGGTTTTCCTTCATCCTTCGATGCCTTTTTCCTCCAATATTATGCTGCAAGCTCAGTTAGGTTCTGATATGAAGCTCAATTGTTTCCACATTGTTTATTATATCTTCCCTCCCACAATGTGAAACCCTTTTTTTTGGACGTCGGATAACACCGAAAATGTGTCTCGTAAGGAATTTTGTTTTTAATTTTTAATACTTTTACAATGACTCAATTAATCTTCACAAATGCCTAACCTTAAAGTTTTGAGGAGATTCATTATGCCATATGTCACCTTGAGACTGCATTCTCCGAATAGCACTATACCCATAGATCATGGATGTGTCAACAAACACAAACTTCTAATATTTAATCCTCGTGTTGTATGGGCACACCAATTTTGTTGAACTCAATTATTTTGAAGTATGGATGGACAACATTACAGATTATCAGCTTCCACAAATAATGGCAACTAGAGAAACCTTGTAGCTTGAGCCAAATAATACACTGCTACAGTTGAGAAGCTCAATGGTGATTAGGTGACAAGTACCAAGATCATAGAGCATCCGAATTGAAGAATTATCAAAACACAACTGATATGATCTCATGGATGAGATTATAATTATAATGCCGAGATCAAGAGGTAGCTTTTGCCGAGGAGATAGGTTCTAATATGTTGGAAAATTACAATTTTGACAACAGGATGCATTCAATAAAATACATATTGTGTAATTACAACTTGTATACCACCAATTTAGAATGTTGAATATGCCAATCATAAAGGACTGTTGGAGTTGCTACTACACATCAATGACAATGTTTGGAGGGTAGTTTGAAGCAGCTGCATGCAAATTGACCATGCTCTAATATTCTCTCTGGGATGTCACGTACTGATCTGAATTTCACTTTTTGTCTTAAATTTGGAGCGCTAGGAACATGCTAGAAAGTGTGTGAACATCTTGCATATGTAGATCCTTAATGTTGCAAGGATTCTTATAGATATAGATCAGAATGGCGATGGGATGGAGCTTGCAACATTGTGCAAATATGTAGCCCCTGCGTGGAATGGCAAACCCATATATTGTTCATTGAAAATTGATGAATACAGGTTGAACACAAAAATTAATGTTGATGAAATCTATAGATTCCAAAGTCTTAAATGGACGTGGGTAGAGACTATATTTTGGTGCATACAAAGCAACCAACTAATTGAATACAGAGTAAACGTCACCCAATACAACTTGGTTTTCCCCTGAGATGGTATTCAAAAAGCCAAGACCAACAAAATTGTAGCCAAGTGATATCAGAGAGAAAATAATGCACAACGTTTCAGGATCCGCCAATGAATCCTTTCAATGCATAGTAATGCTCAAATATAGTTACAGGAACGCCATTTTTGTTGAAAATATTGATGGATACTAGAGATATCATAAATTCACATTGCCAAGACTCTCATTTTGATTCTTTGGCTCTCATTAATTGGGAAACCATGAAAGATATGGATTTTCCCCTCTGGCCAATTTCAAAAATCCATTATAGACACAGGACCAATGAAGCTCTCCCAAATTTTTCTGCTCACGATGCAAATCTTAAATTTGGTTCACAATAGAAATAATACAAAACAATATAATATTCGTATTTTTCTCATATGTGATATATTGGCTATTAAATATCCATTCTAATAAAAACTTGACTTCCTATTTAGTTGTGATTATTACTCGCATAACAATACACAACTCAAATCATATGAGTTGTTAAAACAACTCCAACTAATATATTATTGTTTATATAACAATAATATAGCTAACTAATTATTGTTTACCTTTCGGTAAATATCCCACTATAATGTAAACATTATATTTCGTAACATTTCTCGTCCCAATATGGAAAATTCGAGTTTGAGATATTTAATGGAAGTTCATCATTTGGTATGCATTTGATTAAAGACTTGTTGTGCCTAGCTAAATGATTTTTCTAAGGACTAAACAAGTTTACTAAACTTGAAAAGTATAGTCTACAATAGTTGAAGGTTTATCAAGGTTGTCACATTGTCTTATTAAAATTTTTGCTAGATAAAAGGGAGTCTAGAAGATTATACATCAACATTATGCAATGAGAGGAAGGTATGATTGTCTCAATCCATATATCTGAGATTCTATCCTTTAACAAGCTCTTAGAAGACCAAATCAAGTATGTTTAGGGTTTGAGGGTAAAGAACATCGAGGTTATTTCATGTTAGAATTCAAGGCCAAAATTAGTGAAAAGAAATGTCTAATTAAGTAAGTGCTAGAAGGTTGTGAACGGGACTTGAGAGCAATCTATCAAGTTGACATTGAAAATAAAACATTCAGACATGTCTCAAACTAAAAGAGTGAAATAAAAATCCAAATGTGTACATATTCGTGTCAAGTGAAGTTATGAGGTCAAGTTAGTTTTAAGCTTGGTTAAGCTCTTGAAAAATGATCATGAAACTATGGGTTTACATTTATGTAGAAAGAAGGTTATAAATAATTTGGTTCAAAAAAGTAAGGATTGTGATGTCTTCGGTCTCACTATAGAAATCAACATGTGTTCCAGAGTTAGAATCGGGACATGATGATAAGAAAACACTCAAGGACATAAACATATAAATGCCCAATCCTCGAGAGAGGCTAATTAAATAGTGGAGGAAAAATTCTCAATTTGAAAAATCTTGAAAAGCATAGCACTCGGTCGTAGTGGGAAGATCAAGTGAGGTTCTATCCATATTCATACATTGTATGTTACCTCAAGCTCTTTGATAAAACTAGAAGTTTAAAAATGAGGTTACGAGCCTCTTGGAGGTGCTCAAAGGTCTTGAAAACATTGAATAATGAAGGTGTGTTCTTTTTAGTCTTCTCGAGTTATGTTCGAAACCCTCTTAGGGTTTTCCTCTAAAATGCCTCATAGTGCCTTAAACTTATTGTGATAAGTCACAAATTTCAAGAAGCATTTATGACATTTACCTCTATCAAGTTCACAATTATTTTTGCATCAAGATTTTGTTGGGAGATAAATTGGTGTGATAGTCTTCATGCGAGATCATGTGAGGGTTAAGAAGTGTAAGGTTTTCTTGAGAAACAAAATTTTAAGTGCTCTAGCTCAAATGTATGGGCCGAAAATCTAAATAATAAATCATTTGGAGCCTAAGTAAGAATCAAGAGGAATTTTGTGTTGAAAATATCTAAATTGTCCAAAAAATATTACAGTTCTCGTGAAGTCCTATAGTTCACTACAAAAGACCTTTTTAAAGGTAAAATATGTGAAATTGAATCATCTTCAACAAAGGAATCCCTAATGAAGGTTTGTACATTATTAAATGGATCAAATGGGTATATCAAACATTATCTTTCTTCTTGAATTGGACTTTGATGTAAATGTTAAACTTAGACTCATTCTATCACAATACTGGTTGACAAGATCTAAGCCTAGAAGAAGACATGGAAGAAGGAAGGACTTACTTTGAAAATGGAGACCAGAAATTAATAACCCACCTTGAAGAGGATAAACAGATGCTCAAGTAATGTCCTATCTTCCTACTGAGTCTTGTACATTATTCTAGTCATGAGATCCATATAGTCTTAATCTTAAGAAAATTAGAACCGATCGAGAAAAAGAGGTACATTCTTACAAAATTTTAA
Organism: Taxus wallichiana var. yunnanensis; assembly: GCA_018340775.1. NCBI lineage: Eukaryota > Viridiplantae > Streptophyta > Pinopsida > Cupressales > Taxaceae > Taxus > Taxus wallichiana. The sequence continues at coordinate 515,061,587 of CM031236.1, read as the reverse complement.
GTATTTAATTGGTGTGATAGTGATGTCAATGTGATACAAGGTGGTCCAACATGTTCCAATTTTTTGTCAAAACATATTTGGGTCCAACTATTAAATTTTTTATTGCTAGAGGTAAGTGGGATCTTGCAAAATATCATCTCAAACTTGAATTGCTTCATAGTCAAGATTATGAGCGATGCAAATAAATGGATACCAGAGAATAATAGGTGGTATTTGAATGATAAATAATGAATAATTTGCATGATAACTCTTGAAACCTCAAAATTAATGTTCTGAAAATACAAGCTACTTGTACGTTGTGTGAAATTCGAAAGAATGACCTATAGGTCAAGAAAGTGTAATTAGAATAAGAAAATATGTTTAATTTCCTTGAGAAAGTATTTAAGGAATCAAGAGGGCTGAGATGGTATATTTTGAAAGGATAATTACGAGAGAGAAGAAATTTAAGTAAAGAGTAATAGATTTAAGGAATTTAATCCATCATGATTGTATTTTAACAATATGGATAAGGTTTCAAAATGTTGAAAATCAACCTTAAGGAATGGCATATTGTGGAAAAGATATAACATGAACATATTTATGATGGCATAGCTCTCAAATAGTATTTTTATAGAGCACATCAAATTCTAAGGGCGCATTTGATGGTTAGACTTCCAATGTTATAGGATATAGTATTAAAATACAACCCTATATATTTGAAGAGGTCACACAAAATATGGGAAGCTTTCAATAAGATAATTTTAATGAAAAATAGGCTAAAATGAGTACTTAAAGAGGAAAATGGAAAGTAACATTGAATAATGAATGATGCATTGATGATGAAGAAAAACTAAAAGCCATAACAAAGCATGGTATGGGTCTAAAATAGTGACCTACATCCCAAAATGATCTATGTGGAGTAAAAGGAGCTTATAAGAGTTCGAGTGTCAAGTTATTTGAATGAAAACAAGATAAGATAGGCAGGAAAAATGATGTTTGGTAAAGTATTTTGACAGGGGGAGAAAGTGGCACAAACTAATAATTATATATTCCATCCTAATAAGACCATGAAAACTGAAGAAGAAATTTAAGTCCAAGACAACATTGAAATCTTATCTAATGAGCTCTAGAGAAAGAAACAAAGGAAAATATTGGCATAGGAAGGAGAATGGAGATGGTATACACCCTGAGGGGATCCAAAAGAGAGTGGTTTATGATAAACAAGGGACTTCTATAGCCAAATTTTTTTAGCCTTTTCACACTAAAAAGTTGACTTAGGGATAGTTGCACTCTTTTCAAGCCAAAGTAGATATCACAAGAAGCTAAGAAGTTTGGATAAATAAAAATAGTAAATCCTGAGTGGTTTCTCTCAAAGGAGGTTGTTAAGCCTAGGGGGAGTCTGATTTAAAATGAAATACATCTTCTCACCTCGAATATGGAGCTCAAAACAAGAAACAATTAGAGGTAGAAGGCATAGCTTGCAAGTGCTTTCATGATTTCTTGAAATGCACAAGCTTGGAACATGATGAATGGAAAAAACAAGATCAAAAAATGGGTTACAATCCTAAGTGGGACATTTAACTATTCACAATAGGTTCTCAGATCTAAGATGCTGCTGAAAAGAGCCGAGAAAGGAGAAAACACAGTCATAGGGGGAGAAAGGTAAAAATTAAGTATTTCTCATCTCTTGTTATGTTTGGTTGTCATTTTTTGTCAAGTTTTCAAATTTACTTTGTCATAGATTTCAAAGGGGGGGAGTGGACGAAGAAACATGAGGAAAGGGATTGTAGGTGTTAGTCTTGACTAGTTGTCATACAAGTTTCTAGATTGTTGCCATCAATGAAAAAGGGGAGATTGTTGAGAAATGTATCATTAGGTTGTCATTGATGTCAAGTTTTACATTGATTTCAAAGTATCCCCAAGTCATTTAGGTGTGCCCGCAAGGTGTCCAATCATGTCAAGTCATGATGTCATGGTGTGTAAGGGTATTTATAGTGCATGGTAAAGTGAGTTAAGAGTGTAATGAGTTTCTCCAAGGTGGTATGAAGTCTCAAAAAGGTCAAAAATTGTTGCATATTGAGTATCAGGTGTTAACAAGTCTCTAAAAATTTTCCATGGTCATCTCATGAAGTTTTGGATAGCTGAGGCTTAATCCACGGCTCCAAATCGGGTGCAAGTAGGTATGGAAAGATGACAAGTAATCCAAGTCAAAGTAGGATGAAAATTATTGGAGCAGTTTGATATAGAATTTAACATGTAAAATGAGTATCATGTCAATAATCAGACATACATTTCATGAAGACATCAATTTTGAGTCATTTTAATGCATTTAAGGCCAATAGATAAGTGAGTTGGTTAAACTAAGGCATGATGATGAAAACCACGAATTTAATAGGCTTAATATGGTGATATATAAGGTATTAATGGCTTCACTATGGTTTGAGGAGTCAAATAGAGAACTTTCCCAAGTTCGTGTTTTTCACCCTTTGGGACAAGAGAACTAGAGCTGCAAAAATGAGATGCAAAAGAGGTTTTGGAGAAAACAATAACCAATTTTTATTGTAATGTGTGGAAGGGTGAGTTAATAAGGTCTGGTCAAAAATTAGGACTTGAGGAGGTTTTTACAAAATTTAAGCAAGTTTTACCAAAACATGTTTTTGGAAAATGCATTCTAGGCACCACGACTTCTTAGTAGTCAATAAAAATTATGGATCCTTCTTCTGATAAATAATAAGAGACAAAATTTTATTAATTTTTAATCAAATCATGGTGCAAGAATTATTTTGGTGATTGGTTGAGTATTTTAGAAGTTCCATCCATTTTTATGAAGTTGTTTGAAGCAATCCTCAAACCTAGTGAAATCGCTAAGGAGAAATTTGATTGTTTATGCCTCCAATTTGAATTGTTTCATATTTAAAATTATTTTATATTGTATATAATTCATCATAGGTCATTTCCATGATAATTTTAGTTAATCATGTTTGGTGGGCCCTACTAGAAAATAGATGTTTTGTGAAGATTTCAGTGTACAAGAGAAACATGCAAAGGAACCCCTACTCAAAATTGAAGTGGATGTTTCTAGGAATTTTTAAATTATGTTCATGAATTCATATTGGTTATTGTTTTTAGAAATGTGAAGATACATGTATGGTTTTATTCTTAGCACTAAGAAGGCTAAACAGGTAAAAAATAGTCTCTATTTTGGAAGGATAACTTTGTTTTCTCCATAAAATATCTGCAAGTGAAAGTTCCAAAGTGAATTAGACGTCCAATAGGAAGTGTTTCATGAGGTTATTTGATTTGAAAGCATGATTTGAAGTGACATACATCTCAAACACAAAATTGGTTTTTGGAGCTCTGAAACTCATCGATCTACCTTTGAGATGCACGTTTTTCCATGCTAAGATCCATGAAATGAACCTTGCTGGTAATATAAAAATTTGCACAAGATCAAAAAATTTCCAAAAAGGTATGGTTAGCAAACCCTTGAGATTCCTTGTTCAAATCTACATGGCATGTATAATATGGAGATAATAGTGTTGATTCAAGTGCATGGTGGTATTTTATACCTTCTTTAGTGTCCTCCTTGAAGTTTTAAGGGCATGAAAATAACTGAAAGTGTAGTATCTGCTCCAAAATTGAAGACTAATTATTGAAAAACTAAAACCAGCTAAGCATGGAGAACTCCAAATGGAAGTTCAAGAAAAGTGGCGAGTTAGGGAGCATACAAAGAAGTTATAGGGACAATAAAGGAATTTATTAACATCCTTGCATGCTTTGTACACTTGTGCAAATTCAAGATCATCTAGAAGACAAGAACTTTCCAAAGGAGGAAGAAGACAAAAATTATGACTTGGAAGTTCAAAAAGCGTGAAATATGTCGGTTTAGGTGTATGAAGAATCTTATCAAATGTATAACGAATTTTGGAGTGTTTGAATGATCAAAATGAAGATTATAAATGCCTTGACAGGTCTAATAAGTTTTGCACATGATCTTCTAATGATTCAAAGACAATTATTGCAAAAAATTTGTTTGTGTAAGGTCATTTACCCTTCCCAATTGGAGTTATGTTATGAAGATGAAGAGTTTTTAATTGAATAAGAAGTGCAAGGGATATTCAAGAGATCTGATTTTTATGAGTTAAAATATCTAAGAGTGGGAATGTAGTTGTTGATTGATGTGAAATTGAAGGTACAACGAAGGCATGAGGATGAAGCATGTATTTTGAGTTGTTGAGGATTAAAATTATGAAGCAACTGATAATATGAAAGGGAAGATGTTTGAAATGTACTTGCAGCAGTTGAAGGAGTGTGAGAAGAAAAGGAATTGAGTTGTAGAAGTGATCATAATCAGTTTTGAGAGACAACACAAAAGAAGTGATCAAATTTTATGTAGAAGCCTAAGTTGAAAGCTTAGAAATTAGGGAGTTGAAGCTTCCTTATAAGTAGCATCTTACAAAAGACTGAGTTGAAGCGTTGTTGAATTATTGGGAGTTGAAGCTTCCATGCAAGTTGAATCTTGTTAAAGTTCAAGTAGCATCTTGGCTAAAGTTTGGAGTTGCAGCTCCAAGTTGAGTTGATGCTCAACATGAAATCAATGTAACTTTTATAGGACATTTTGTCCAGCCTAGTTCTTGGTTTCAGTGGGTTTTTCTCCCATGAAGGGTTTCCCACCTAAAACTTTGTGTCTCTCTTTGCTTCTCTTTATTTTATGGATTGTTTGTGATTTAATGCTTTTCAATACATCTAAGTTAAGGAAATTGAATTGTGGGTTAAAAGTTGTATAAGCACTGATTCACCCCCTTCTCGGTGCTTAGAATTTCCAACATGTCATAGGTATCCCAGAGGGTTTATGGAGATAATAATTTGGTAAGAATGTTTAGACACCTAAATTTGGTAAATGATGATTTGAAAATACAAACATTAAATTTTCACTTAAAGAATTACTTGTGTGCACATTCCGATCCTAGGTGGTGATCCTTGTCTTTCTTGTATAAATTACTTTTCTATTCACATTGTTCAATCATAATTGTATGTTATTTACATCTACCATTCCCATAACTTTAAAAATCACAAGTTTGAACTATCTATTTATGATCATTTGTTTTAGAAACCACCCAAGAGTTTGTTTTGAGGGTAAGGTTGTTACCTCTAGCCATCCAATAGTCACTTTTCCAATTTTATTTCTTTTTATGGGTTGGGTCATATCATAGGTCATCCTTAATGTGAAATTAAACCTATGGAGCATAACTAATAAATTCTTACTAACATATTTACCTCACCTTATATTTTAAGAGCATACTTGTAGAATACATTTCAAAAACACTCATGTATCTCCTAAATGCCTTCAAAGCATCTAAATAATTTAATATAATCCTCCATGTACTTACGAATCATTTACAACATGGATGAAGAATTACAATTCTAAATTTAGAGACCTCTAAATTTAATCCAAGCTAAACATACCAAGCCATTATTACATTTTCAATTGGTAAAGTTTCCAAACTAGTTACATCCATACATATATAACATATGAGGTGGATAACTACATGCAACATGAGTCCTCTTTGAAGTATTTCCAATGCATGCACTCTAAATATTTCACTTCAACTTGGCCACTAACCTATTTACATGGTCACTTATTTGTGGTTAGGGTTTTGTGCATGGGTGTTTAGTAAAAATTTGGATACACTTTGTAAAAGAGGAATTAACCTCACTCATTTCATAACCTATCTGGAACTATGGTTCTAGATATGTAATATTCAAGATAAATAACTTGAGATGGAGGCTATGTGGCCTAATGTTAACTTTGTGAATGGTTGTTTTGTTTAGGAAAATCACCATTCGATTGAACTCAATGATTTTGATCAGTAATGAACTATATATTCTAATAATATTTAGAGTGACTCGGTGGAATTATATCCTCATCAAAATAAACGGAAATATGGAAAAGGAAGGTAGAAAAGAGAACTAGTATATATTTCCCAATCATTAAGCATGGTAAGCCCCTTATAAGTAATTATATCTCAAAAATCATAGCTAACTAGAAATATATTAACTCATTCTTATATTAACTCTAGGAAATCATTATAAGGGAATTAAAAATAAAATATACAAAGTAAGTATTTATTCGGTTTTATCTCTATTAGCGTACATGATAACTTAGACTACATTGGTACATCCAAATAAACAAGTTTTCAAAAAAAAAGGACTCATGAAGTAAGACTATCTAGGATCAATCTACTCACTCCACAAAGTTACAAATAGATAAATATAAATTCTCTATTTAATAATTAAAATTGATTTATTACCTAGGTATCAAGATAAAAAACAATTGATAAATCAAACATAGAGATAATAAAATTCCCTATTTACATCGAATTTGTGTTGTCAAGATGAAATTGACTATGCATATTGGGATATTTATAAGAAGATATAGTCAAAAGGATGCATTGACATGTTATAAAACCGTTAAATTACAAAGGGGTGGGAAAAGGATCCTTCTAATCCACCAAGAATTATAATTGAAGCATACAAAGGAATCCATAGTAGTATATTATGAATCTTATTTGAAGTGGGGATTCATCTCTATGTACAAGAAAAAGTTTGTTAAAAGGTCGATCCATGTTTGGGGAACATAATTTTCCCATTATATTAGGAGGCTAGATTTAATTTTTGATGAAACTTGTCATTAAATTATATTTATAACCGAATTTTGATCCATAATTTCTTTTTCAATATTCTAGTGGGGTCAAAGAAGGAATATCCTCCTTGGGGTATCTCGACGAATGAAAATATCAACTAAAAGCATATGATAAATGATTTGAGACCATTAAATTGAAAAGAATGAAACAGAAGGTAATAAATAATCTTTCCTACAAATATTTAAGACCCTTTCATCAATCTTCTCAAACTTATATCTATCTATAACCCTTTGAATTAAGCTCCTAATGAAACAAGTTATAAATAACATGGTTGCTTCATTCATATTATATGAGAAAACAAACATGTCTCTATCGTGTTTCTTTATGACTCGGTCCTTTTACTTGTTTAATCAACTTAAATGATTTTATTTGCTTTAACACATGAATCAACTCCATATGTTTCTATTTGATTAGACACCGCCTCAAAAAAACTTAGTGACATAGCAATTGGTTTAGCTCCATGCCGTCTCTTCTTGCTTAAATGTATGTGTTAGAACCTATCTCAAATCGAACAGAAGACTATATGCACTTTAATACCAAAATAAAAATAAAAATGGAATATTTATACAGAGCATGTGAAGACCAAGCGAGCTATGTGGAAGGCCAAGTAAACCACCGGAGGTGGAAGGTCAAGTGATGTGTACAATGGAATAATATGTCAACATTCACCCCTTATTACATTATTTTTACAAAGGTACTCCCTAAATATCACTATCTTTTGATTTTGGTACTTGTTATTCCGAGTTGCCATCTTATTGAATTGCAATGTGTCCTTTCTACTTCTTGTGGCAAGGATGACGTCTAGATTTCTATGAATCACTACAACCTGATTTTATCTTGTTTCCTAAGTTACAAATGAAGAGGTGGAATCTTTATGCTCGTGCAGTGAGACAAATGCTATTGTGGGCATTGTATCTCACATTCTTCATCTACATTGTATTCTTCTTCGAGCTTGGCATGACTCTTCTCCATCTTGTACGGTACATCAAACAGACTCACTCACGTAGTCTTTTATGCACTATGTTCTCAAATTATAAGTTTTGGAGACTTTTAAGAAATGCAAGGTAGACCGTAGAAAAATGGCACTCTCTTGAGCTTGAATTCAGTCTTTGAAAGGCTGCACATCCCTATGGTTGTTTCCAGTACTACAAGCATCTATGGGCAGGATTTTCATACACTCAAATTGCTTGTCGAGATCACATGTTTTACCTTGTTAACTAGTTGCTCACGTTCTATAAGAATACGTTTTCCTCTTGTAGCTTTATAAAGGAATTGATTAAGTTTGGGTTTCTACTGAACTTATGTCTGCTTCAATTGACATTCACTTTACGGGATTTCCACACTCTAAACAATTTCTCTTCCGACGCAAGTACCGCTTCCAAATACTTATTTTTAAAATTCTTTCTCACGCCTTTGCATGCAAAGTCACTCTTATTGAGTTCATTGCAATATTCTGCTTACACGTTCCCTTTGTCTTCCTGTACTTTAGGTCACATGTTTCAATTCTTGGCATCAGCCATGGAAGGACCCTCATCTTCCTTCACAAATTTCCGAAGCGTCTTAGTCGATCCACGAGAAAATGTGAATACGTATTCTTCTCCATGCCAACAGCTAATGTCCAACACTCCCAATAAGACGTAGGTATTCTTTCCACGTTATGAGGGAGATTCAGGTCGTTGTGCCAAAGATTTACTTTCCATATTCTAACGAACTATTACACTATGTTTCAAACACTTCTCCTCTTTGACAACGCTTCTTTCTTTCCGTGAAAGATCCTCCAATATCACTCTTCACGTTGAAATATGTCCAAACGTTTCTCTTTCTGCGTGAATAGTAAAGTCGGTACTGCAGGTCGCCAAAGAATATATCTACACGCTTTTGCACAATTCTCTCTGATAAGATCCTCCATGGTGAGAATTTCGAGGAAGACACGCCAAAAACAACATAAGAATTCAATTTGGATGCTTCTTTCTACGTCTAGTATTGATAATAACAATGTAAGGAATTTTTATCCGTGCAGGCCAGAAACATGCCAAAGATTGAATTGCAGCAAACCGTCGCTTAGATACCCATGTATCGAATTGAATAGAAGGCTGTATTCAATTTTATATCAAACAACAATATAAAATAGAATATTTGTACAGGCTAAGTGAAGACCAAGTGCGTTATGTGGAAGCCCAAGCAAATCACGGGAGGTAGATGGTCAAGCGGCTTGGACAATGGAATATAATATGCCAATAGAACCCAGGATTTAGGAAATTATCAACATTTGTAGACCATTAACATGCATGTTGTATTAGAGTGACACAATTATGGGTTCTATAAGTTCATATATCTCATCTAGAGCTAACATTGCTAAGAAGGGTAGCTCTCTCTTCTAAAATTTAAGTATTTATCATTTATTAAATATGAATAAACATAATATTTGACTTATAATAGGTTCAACATACAAATTTCACACATATATTTTCATCTTAATTATATAAAAACACGAATATATGTTTTAATTGATTATATTCATATCTCTCACTTCTTACATTGATTCCTATCTTTTATCTTTGTGATTATATTAACTCTTCTCACTCATTTTCATGATATTTTCTTCCCTCTCATTTTATATCATTAGATAGCCTTTAAAAGGCAAAGGTTGTGTCGTTTCACTCATAATTTGACTCGTGGTAGCATATCAAGTATTGCAAAAAAGTAGCACCCTAGGATGTTTGGTTATGGGTCCCTACTTTTGCTAAGATGGTCACCTATCTCAAAGGCTCGGGGATGCTTCACTTCCTCCTATCGGTGATCGGGCCTACGATGATCCTATGGGACCATCTCTCAAGTCAGTTGGAAAGGTCCTGCGGGAATGCGAACTAGAGATGGTCTTCCTGAAATGAAGAAAGGAAAGGTCGGCTTCCTCTTCCTAACCCCACCGCTACAGCTACTCCTAATGCAATAAAAATGCCTAACTAAGCCTATCCTAACACTTCCAATAGGACATGGATAGAGAAAATACATTAAATGAAGGAAATTGTACATTAGAAATGATGATAAAGACAAAGCGAAGGGGTTGCTTAAACAATTCTCATTTCCTCTGAAAATGAAGAAAGATGACCATGGAGAGGGTGGAAATGCACCACAAACCACAACACATGCAATCACCATTCCCAAATAAGCACAACAAACATTGAATCATGTAATGAAATAAAGATATGCACAAAACCTGCAAGCACAATGAGAGGCAAGAGAAAGTAATAAAATAATACAAAGGATAGACAAGTATCATAGAACACCATTTTCATTACTCCATTTGTATGCACAATACACCATTCTAGCATGAGAGGGCATGAGATGACACTACAACGTTTAGAGTGAAGGCTTGAAGCCCCAAAATTCACAACAACCCGGCCTATGGAGAAGAGGGCAAAAGCGTGGGAGGAGGAAAATTTTCTAACTCCTTGTAACGTGCCACCCCTTTATATTTTATAGAAGAAAGCATGAGAGAGAGAGGGAGAGAAATCCTAGATCGCACTTCCACCAATGCCCAAAATCATCATGGCCCCCTACATGAAGTGATCAGCCTAGCTTGTAAAGCCCATAACCATTTGTAACTTTCCTTGTGGAAGAAAGAATGTGAACCCATACCTTCATTTAATTCATTTCGCACTTGGGTATGGCCTTCATGGTGGTCTGTGACTTCACCTCCATGTTAATCCCTTTACAAACCAATTAAAACTAAATTTTATTGCTCCATGTTGTAGTGTTATGAATTCCCTTCACTGACTGAACTATAAATTTGTGAGAAATTGATGCCCTAAGAGGAAGATATTGCAGATTTTACATTGGCTGATTTTTTGGTTTGGGCCCCAACTCCTACCTCCCCACCAAGATCTTCTTACCAACTCACCACCTACCACTTTATTTCCCCACCAACCACCTCACCTAACTCGGTGATCAACTCACCTTAGACTCGGTGCTAATGTTTCCCAGGTGGGTTTTGTGTGGCACATTACATGGCTCGGCGGGTTCATTATGTTCTTGTTTCTCCACACTTGCCTCCCACTTCATTGACCATTGGCTCGCCATGTGTGTTAGGCTCTTGAGCCTCTGGTTCACCCATGTTTCGCAAGACTGAGGTTCCACCCTACACCGTCATCACCGCCCTTTCCAAGCTACCTCGACATTATGCTTTCCTCGACAACACCCACTTTGCACACATGTCATGTTTTGTGGATGCTTTCATTCTGTGTAACCACGACACAGGTGGTCTTTTTCTTCATCACCCTTTGCATTGCATTACACCAAAAGCATCGACCGCTTGCCACGCTTTAGTCCCATGTAACCTTGACTCCATTCTCTACCCGAAAAACTTGGTCCCCTACTTGTTTGGTTCATAACACTGATAAGGGACACATCACCTCATCGAGGATGTCCAGTCCATGGAACCCACGGCCCGATGTCACCACTGCGGACACGTCCCCCTACTCGAGGCGATGCCACTAACTACTCACCTTGCTAGGATGACCAAAACCTCCCTACACCACTTCCTTTTTGGCATGAGAACAAGCTTACTCACGAGCTCGGCTCACTGAGATCCAATTTTTTATCCCAACTCCACTAATCACCAATGAAAAAGCACGGAGCATTTCTTCGTCCTCGGCCACACATTCACATGACCCCTTGAATCATGCTCCTGCTCCCTGCATAGACGAAAACCCAATTACCCCGCCGAGCCGTTTGATCTCGTGATGCCGCCGATGAGCCCCCCGAGTTGTCCAGCCCAAGTCACTCATCCATGTGTCGAGTTGATGACTTCCCGCTTGCAAGCTCCACGTACTTTAGCACTCCAGCTCGATCCATGTGAGGAGCATGATCCCTCCTTTTGTCACCTTAGCTCACCGAGCGATGTAAACATTCGATTTGTGCTTCAACGCAAAGCTCTTTTCTAGCTCAGTGTCATCTTGGGCTATTTTACACCTTTGCCAATTTTTACATTTTTTTTATTTTTTCGGATCGAGAGGGCTATGGGAGGAGTAATAGACTTTCCTAAAGATAATTTTCCCATTTTCCTATTTTCACTCGGTTCTTTGCCAGATGTGGAGTGCAGGATCCCGGTTTTTGCTCTTAGATAATTCGACTCCCTTCTCAAAAACCCGTGAAAAGGAAAAAATGCCTCTTTTTATCTCGAACCTTCTCAAACCACTACAAATTCTTCCTAATCATGATATTCTACCTTCAATCCTCATCTTCATTGTTCAATGCCCTGTTCAATGCTTAAGCTCATCTTCCTAAGTTGGCTATTTTAACAGGGTAGTAATGTATAATAAGTAACCATCGGTTAACTCTTATTTACATTTTTACTTACTTATGACTTATGTAGATATTTACATATATATCATGGTGTTTGTGCATTTTCCTTGTGTAAACTATTATATATTCTTTATTATTATCATTCTTATAAATTTCTAACCTACGTATATTATAATGTTTATATAAATCCCATGAAACATCATAAAATAATATCAACCCTTTCAACATCATCCCTATACTTAGAATATTGTCTCGTCTCACAGAGACAACCAAATTATGAAGAATATTATTAACATTCTTCTTGTCCCTAATACAAGTTTAATGAATAAATCAATGCTTCACATTTCCCACTTTAATTCTTCCTTCTCATTTACAGTAAAGTAATCAAATTACAGGGCTCTAGAATCTCCTAAAAGTTTCTTAATACTTCTTCTCTCTCTTTACTTTCTTCTCTCAAATTTTTTATCTTCTTTTCAAGCCTTCTCCTTTTTATCTTTCTAATTATTATGTTTTATTCATAGGGGATCTTTGACTATTTCAAGGGGTCATTTCCTTTGTGGTTTTGTGATGGTTGGGATATGAATCTTATCTACATGTCTCTTTGTAACTATATTTCTCCACAAACCTACCCTATATCCTTCTTCTAAGCCTACTTATATGTATCATTCTCCACTTCTTATTTTATTATATCCCCTTTCTAATTTTTATTTATTAGTTTCTTCTTACTCTATAGTCCTTACTATAGATTATCCTACACCTTTTCTTATGTCATCCACTTCCTCTAGCTCCCTAATTATACTCTTCTTTATTTTATTTTATTTTTCTTCTTCACCCTTTTCTATTATCATAAGTTTGGATTTTGATATATAATTCTCCCATTATCCCGCTCTTAGGATCTTCATTTCATCTAGTTATATTCCATCCACTACATTATTTCTTACATAGTTTTGTCATTCATCTACTATGTCGTGATAATGATTATTTTAATTTACTATCTATCATACATTGTGTCGCGGTGATTTCCATCCATGTTGAAACCATTTATTTTTAGTCTCTACTTAACACAATAATTATAACATAACATTATGTGTTGGGCCCCTAAAATATTGACTAAGTACACCAAGGCGCATGGGCGAGCAAGGCCTAGGTTGAAGGATGTCGTGAAAGAATAAGGCACGTAAGGTAGGGTTCTAGGAGGGTTTTAGAAGAGTCGTGCGCCCCCAGTGGAAACAAGGTCTCGAGGCATATTTTGTCGTATCGGGTAGGACATGAGAAAAGTGTGACCCGAATATATATGCAGAGTGGATAAGGTGTTAGCCTAGTGACAGGTTAACCTAGGAAGAAATATGCCCTGCGATGGAAGCTTCTAGAAGACCATCATGGAAAAAAGTGGAAAGCTTAGGCCTAAAGGAGCATGCTCCCATGGAGGACCACATTCAGACACTTGGTGCCAGATCTGAGGTCGTAGAAGGATGAGTTAGCACTTCGGGATGCCTATAAATATAAGCGCTGTAGGAGGAAACAGGGGGAAGAAGAAGGCGGAGATAGAGGGATTAGAAGAGAGCGGGGCTCTGCAGAAATGCTACAAAGGAACTCTGTTTGGGTTGGGTAGATTAAACATAGGAGAAGGATGTATCAAGGGCTTGGGGTTATAAAATTTATTTTTGAGAGCTATATGATATGGATCCAGATATGATGCATGACTTGGGTCTGCCATAACGTGGTGTTTTGTAGTAAGTCTAATGAATGTAATGAGGTTACCAAGTTAATTGAATATGATCTTCTTGGTTTAGATTCATACATGATTCTTTATAGTTCCTTTTCATGCATGTTTATAAGATGAATATGAATTCCTATGCCTTTTTCTTTCTCGCTTTGATTGATTCTTTAAGTCTATTAAAGTATCTATGTATGCAATAAATGCTGTAATGATCTAGAGTTGTTACGAGCTCTATGATGTTCGCATGTTTCATTCCCACTCACTTACTTTAAATTTTGGATCATAGATGATGTTTTCCACTCAACTCACATAAAAGAGAGACTTGGCACCCGCGCATGCCTCGGGTGAGCACCCAACGCCCACTGGGTGATAGGTTGGCATGCATGGGATTCCCTTGTTCTTTGGTGGGTGTAAAAATGACTACATCTTGGTTCCATTCTTGGGACATCTTTTCAAAGTTATAATGGGGAATATTATGCATCATGATTTGTGCAATGAGTGATGACAGAGTGTTTAACCTTGGAAAGTGTTGAAACATGGTTTAGGATCACGGAGGATGAATTTTCTCAGAGATTTAGCACTATACCTAATTTTGATGCACGCAGATGGGTAGAAGAGAACCTCCACCATGAGTTATATGAAACATTTTTTTGTTGCTTCCTAGTAGAGTTGTATGAATGGATCTTAGCATATGCGTCCAGATCAAGCTAGTATTATAAATCACGCGCATGGACCCAAGAAGAATACCGAGGGCTGCAGGATGCGAGATCGACATGGAATCGTGTTGTGGACCATTGGTGGAAAGGAGTATTGGCTAGCTACACTGAGTACGCTATTTCCACATATTCTTGTTTGGACGTTGTTGAGTTTGAATTTCTATGGGAGCCTAGAGGATCATTTCTATGTGTTATCGCTCTAGAAATGAAGATTTGTATTGTTACCTTGATTTTAGAGGCATTTCGGATGGCCACTAAATTTTTCGAGCCTTTGGGCAAGAAAGCTAGGGTGGAGGAAGATGGAGATAAAGAAAAAAGGGAGGAGGAGAAACGGCTCAAGTATAGTGAATCGCATGAGTGGGAGATTTCTGAAAACATGAGGTTACAAGTGTGATGGATGTATAGAGGTGAGACGTTGTGGGAAGGAATTGAGGTTTATGTAGAGGGTGTGGAACTTGAGCGATCATGGCTACCCCATCTTGGAAAACACGTAAGAGAGACCCCTTCATCTTTCGATAAGAGTTTTTCACATGGAGAGAGAAGAGTCATTGGCATGCATCTGAACCCACCTAGTGACCAAACCATGGTGCTTGGTTTTCCATATCAAGGAGGAGTATCGCTGACCCGGGTTGGTATCGGTGGAAGTGACATATTTATGCCCGGGAGATATAATTTCTCATTTCCCACTTCTATGGCTACGCATACTATTCCAGTATTCAAAGGAATTTTTGGACAAGGAGAAAGTATATAAGGCTTGGGTAATGCATCGGGGTGTGGTGCGGGATACACATCTGCAACGCACAATCTCGTAGACCATCGGTGCGTAGTTCACCGGGACTTTGGGACCCTTGGCATGACCATTACGGGAGCTAGTGGGTCCGGTATGTTAGGAGGCACAAGACTTGGTGGATTTGGTGGATCTGGCGCTGGGGGAAACACCGAAGGAAACCAAGGCTTTGGCTCAGAAGGACAAGGGCCCTAGCCACCTCCTCAAGTCTTCTTTGATATGTCTTTACATTTTCCAAATTACAGAGGTATTGAAGATGTTGTAGAACATGTTCACAAGTATGAGTTACTATGGCACGTAAAAGGGATCACTAGCCCAAAGTGAAAGGCCGATTAGTTTTCCACGACATTGCAAGGGTGTGTGCATAGCTGGTATAGGAAATATGACCCTCTTCAAATAGTGGTGGATTATACTGCTTTAAAAAATGCCTTACTAGTAGAATTCCACATCCCTGAGTTTAAATAGAAGAGCATCAGTTTCGTTACTTATATTCAACAGGAATGGCGAGAGAGTGTGTGGGAGTATGATGCACGGTTCAAAAATATCTGTCAAATTTGTCATATGATATTCATCCTTCACAACATGCTCAATGGTTTTTGGGGGATTGATAACACCTTTTAGAAGAGCTTTATCTTGTAAAAATTTCTGAGACCCGTGTGAGGTGTTAGAAGCCGCTCTGCACACCAAAGCTATTGGAAGTGTTGATACTGGGGTTAGCCCATTTCTTGAGGCTTAAATCGTTGTTATGGCTAAGCAATTTGGAGAAGTTGTCTGTGAACTTAGCTCATGAGACTCATAGTGGAATGTGGTGTATAGATTGTGAAGTAGAGGGCATGTTAAGGATAGTTTCCCTGAGGGTAAAGACGCTTACCGTAATGAGACTATGAGATTTGTCATGGGGACCATGGTGCGAGTAGATGTCCATTGTTATAGCACTTAATTCGAGAAGAATGTATCTTGCTACTATAAGATTTGCACCTCTACAACCCATGATACTAAGGATTGTAGGCTTATTAACCAGATCCATGAGGCCAATTATCTTGGTGTGCACCAAACTAGCGTCCGCAAGTGGTTCTAAGGGTGATGCTCTCCATTATGCGGAGCATGCAGATGGAGGCACACGCGGAAGGGGATTTTGCGGAGGATTTCATGGTCATGGTAACCATGGAGGAGGAAGGAGTGAGTTCCCACATGGAACCTATTTTAATTGTGGGTCAAAGACCACTATAAGCGTGAGTGCCCAAACTTATTGCAGTGCTCATGGTGTGGGAAGAAGAACAAGTATGAGGAGTGCCCTGAGTTGTTTGAGCATATGAATCAATAGCATCAGAAAGACAAGGGCACTGCAATGGTGAGCATTAAGAAATTGACACATAATGGATGCCACGGGTGACACGTGATGCGAGGCTTGGAACTCGTTATGGTAGCAACAAGAGAAGCGAGAGGCCATGCGAACAAAGGAAATACACAGGTAGAAGAACCTGGTTTCAAGGGAAGAAGTGGTACATGGAAAGTACCTAGACCCTGCGCACATCAGAAGGAGGTATATCAAGATACCATGGATGTCATTCAGAGTTTACAAGGATAAATCCAGTGTCTAAAGGAGTAGTCCAGGAAGGAAGAGCAAAGAAGGAAGGTCGAGGTGCCAAAAGATGACCTGGATGAGGTCAAGGAAGTATGTAAAATGCTAAGGCAAGAGAATATTATTCCCTTGCTAGGAGCATGGTTGAGAGAGAAGGTACCATGCGCTAGAGAAGAGCGTGAGAGGTAGGTCTTGCATGTAAACCTTCCCCCTCACAACCTTGACTATGATAGGAGATCACGTTAAATGCGGTCGTGGATGGATGGCTCCTTAGTAATATCCTCATTGACACAGGCGCAAAGGTCAATGTTCTCACCTTGGATGCATGGCGTCGGATGGGAAGACTGTATTACAACCATCTTCAAATGTGTTGTATATGGCAAACAAAATGAAGGAAATTCCCATCGTGTCTTAAAGGATGCATCTATCACCATTCAAGGGCCTAAGTTTCTTGGGTACTTCAAAGTCTTGGTGCTCACCAAGGCAGAAAATTTCCCAAAGACTACTTGGGGACCCATAGTGCTATAAGAACAATGCGGATCTTTGGTTCAACAAGGGATACGTAAGCTTTGAAAATGAGGAGGAAAATTTCATCATACCCCTCACCGATGGGAAGTCAACACCCTATCGAACCTTTGGGAGAAGAGGTCTGGATAGAATATATTTGTGCTCAATCGGGGATCCAGAGACAATTCATCCCACAAAGGAGTTATCCGGTTTGAGAATGCTCGGTCCCTAAGTGACACCACCAATATAGCATGTGATAATTGGGCGCATGGAATCTATGAGTTAATTGGATGAAATTTAAGAGGATCGATAACAAATGTGACAAAGTCACATACTGTCTCGGCGCCTATGGGAAAAGAAGCTACCTAAGTATTCAAGAGGAGCCCTCCTTGAGATCTTTTTATAGGATGTGGAAGCTCGGTGGAAGGAGGAGAATAAACGAAGAGGGATGTTAGGTTACATCCTACTTGGAACTATTGATGCTAGTGGGAAACACATCGGGAGAACCTTTTGAAATGGCACGAGGTAAGGATTGATTTCTTTGTAAGGTTTTGCGAAATAACGTGCCCACGGATATAAAAGACTACCATGGAAGGAGACCAATTCCTTCCACATCCAAGCATGTGAGACATCCTAGATGGGAAGCGCGGAAGCCCTACCACCTTCATTATGGATTCACAAGTTGTAATCCACCTTGCAAGGTTGTGTATGCACATGGTATATCCACTAAAAGATGCATCGCTAAACCCGGTAATTGGCAAGGTGGTGGCTAACCTCGTTCTAGCATTCGAGTACCATAGTACAAATCCATCTCAAGTACATAAGGCATTCGTAGGTTATCAAATGCCTTACATAAGGGGATAGTGCTATGGAGGAAGACATAATACAAGAGTTCTTAGGTAAGCCTAGCTGGAGGTGCACTTTGAGGAAGAAAAAAACAAAAGAAGTACAATTTGATTGCGCATGTATGGAAAAATAAAAAAGGGAAGATAGTGTATGTTATTGATGGAGAAGAAGCGAGAAAAATTGAATGTGGACCATTTTGTAGGGACGCACAAGATGGTGGACAATGTTGATGAATGGGTGCACACCTATCATGAGCCTTTAAAGACAAATAAGGTTAACATTGGCTCAGACGAAGAGCCTAAGGAGGCTATCATTGAAGACTATTGGTCGGAGAGGGAAGTCTCAATATCATTGATCTTTACGTGAGTTTGAGGATTTATTCCTGCATGGGTATCATGAACTCAAAGGTGTTCACCATTCCTTGGGGGAAATGAGAATTAAGTTGAAGGAAGGTGCACCCCGGTCTAGAAGAGACCATACCAAATGAATCCTAACCTACGCGTGAAGGTCAAGGAAGAAATAGATAAGATGATAGCGTTAGGCATTATTGAAGCTATTGAAGAGTTAGAATGGATAAGTCCAATGGTAATTAGCATCAAGAAGGACGGAAGGATAAGGATTTGTGTTGATTACAGGGACTGAATGCAGTATGTATCATTGATCCTTTCCCAACCCCATTTACTGAAGAAATCCTAGAGGGAGTGGCAGGGTGCGAGGTCTATTCTTTCACTAGATGGATTCTTAGGCTATCACCAGGTAAGGATCGCAACGGAGAGCCAAAGGAAGATGAATTTTGCCGATAAGTGGGAATTTTTTCCTATAAAGTCATGCCTTTTGGGTTGAAGAATGCACTTACTATGTTCTCGGTGTTTAGCGCGGAGGATATCCTACGAGTTGAATTCATGTTACCTTCTCTGCATATATCACACGCAGGAGGATTAGATGATGAACAAGCCTTTGGAAGAAAGAATTGACATGTTAAATCAATTGGATTAAAGACGATCACTCGCTAGGTGGAGCAAACAACGAAAAAAGAAAAAGAAAAGGCATAAAGCATGATCATCACATTAAGAACAAGAAGTTTGAGGTTTGGCTGGTCTTACTATATGATTCTAAGTTTATGCGCAATCCTAGGATGTTACAAGTCCATTGGTTGGGTCCCTACATCATCTTGTACATCCTTGATTCGAGTGCATTTCGATTCAAGCGCTAGATGGGATGAAATTACCAGGACACTTTAATGGGAGTAGGCTAAAGCCCTACTATAAATAAGTCTTCTTGGTGTTTGTAAATAAAGCAAGTATTGCAGTTAGTTTAGAATTTCCCTTAATGCATTTTATTTTTGTGTGTTTCCCTTTCTCGTTGCTATTTTTATTTTGTGTTGCACCTTGGGCACCGGTAATCTCATTACTTTTTGAAGGTTTTAACTACAGAGGACCACACACCATTTTAGTGTGGGGCAAAATGGAATAAATTGAAGTGTGAAGCACCAAGGAAGGATTACATTGGAAAGCATGATTTAATGGCCCTAGAAACGAAGTATATGCAAGAAAAGGTGAGAAAAGATGGTTGGTATCAGGGTAAGGAGACATTGTAGATCCATGTATAAAATTGGAAGAAGCACAAAAGCAACACGAGGTAGGCGAGAGCAAAATATCATGACTGAAGAAGTGCCTTTGGCGCTGGTGACACATGCACAAGAGTCTCATGTCAAACTTGATTGGTTGCACGCTTGAGAAGGTTGGGGAATTGTCAGTGCAAGGTTGGGCACGTGAGTTAAGGCGCTAAATACGGGTTAGTTGAAAAATTAGCATTAAGTGTTAAAGTATGGTGGTAGGTAAGGTGGCATTTAATGCTAAAAGTGGTAAAAGCTATAAATAGAAGGTTGGGAACTTCATTATTTACTTTGTAAATACGAAGAAAGAAGAGCTTTATGAACTAGGGTTTCAGATTTGGTCCATGTGAAGAAAAATTGGAGGAATTTAGCTGTGAGTGACTAGTTTGGATCATGTAAACCGGGAGGGAAGTAATTCATGGGTGTGGGAAGAGTTGTGGAGAAGTGTTGTCTTGTGAAAAGATATTCCAGTTAGGGTTTGGTAGCTAGGGCACGGATTAGAATAAAGTTTCTTCACAAGTTCGAGATTTGAACTTGGAAAAGATAGAAGAGGAGATCTTGGGAGAGAAGTTGAAGTGAAAACCTACACAATGGCACCCAAGAAACCAGCAGTAACACCTAAAAAGGGAAAGGGCAAGGGAAAACAACAAGAAACCACCATAAGTACCAATGAGGAATGGTATGTAGAAATGTAGTACCTAGATGGGGTTTTGCTTAGGATGGAATGGGAATCCCACTTGAGAAAAATGACAGTAAATGACTATAATCATCACATGAACGTGATTGAAAATAAAATAGAGCTAGAGTTAGTGTGCGACTAACCAGAGAACACCCGAGGGGTTACCAATTTATAGTGATGAAGTCAAGGTGAAGTTAGAGAAGGTGAGATTATTTCAACTCTATGAGTTTCCCTACTTCAGAAAGATAGAGCACCTCTATCAATGGCTGATGTCGCACGTACATGAAGACCACCTTCACTTCATGGGGCACAAGATGCGCATAACCCCTCAGCTAATTTCAAAATTCATAGGCCTTATCTATGAGAGAGAGAGCTTAGAGGAAGACTTCGGCAACAAGGAAGCAAATAAGGAAATAGTGGCCACATATGCATACAAGAAGGGTCAAGGTACTTTGATATTGGGGATATCCAAGACCTAGTGATGAGAATGGCCACACGCCTGGTAACAAAACTCAATGCGTAAGAAAGATGGACGTAGGTAAACAAGTCCTGGTTGAATGTTTGTAGAAAAATATCAGAGGGCACCATCTACAATCTGTCCACATACATTGCAGATGAAATTATCACCAGTGCACAGGAAGGAGATAATATTCTCTTTGGTAATGTCCTCTTAACCATTGTGTTCTTAGAGATCGCAATACCAGATGCATCGGAAAAGTTCATTTTGGAGTACCCAGAGGAAGACCCCTCACTGCAAAAAGATTTTAGAAATACACTTGTGATAGCATGACACCCGTTCACAAGGCACGTCTTGAAAAATGGTATACACACTTAAGGAATGCATTTGGGGTAGAATGGAGAATACCAAAACAATTCGCCATCGCTTACGGTAGGAGAATCTGATTTCACTATATACCAACACTTTTGTATTGGTAGGTTCAAGTTGGTGATGAAAACATGATCCCGTGGTGCAAGCTCGCATTCGCCTTCACATCTCAATACTTCTAGGTGGGAGTGAAGAGATTCAAGGATTCCAAGAAGTTAAGGCTTGACCTTGGAAGTTTGGACCAAGACCACAGGGAGATGTGCATGATGTTGGTCTACCCCAACAAGTGTGCGTACGTGGAAAAGTACGTGTCGCATGAATTCCAAATGATGAAACCCCGACTCTACCTATTGCGGGGAAGGTCCAGTAGGGAGAGTATACCTTCGCATAAGGCCCAAGTTTAAAAAGGGCACTTATCTTGAAAAGAGAAGTATCTATACCTAACGACCCATGTGGTGAAAGAAGCTCGCTCCCGCAGTGAAGGAAAGAGAAGTGAAAAAAAAAACCAAGTGTCCAAGATACACAAACATTAGGCACCCCAGGATAAGAGCTAGAAAAAGTACTTACATGTGCGGGGAAGAGGTCCCAGTCAAAGAGGAGGTGCCGGGACGGGAAAAGCTTATCGCCGAGGAGAAATCACAGAGGAAGAGGAAGAGAAAATAGAGTCTCTATATTGGAATCCCGGTTAGGAAGAAACAAAAGGGGATGGAGGAAGCTGAATCAGAGGAAATAGAGAGCTTGGAGAAATACATAGGTGAGAGGGATGATGATGAAGAAAATCCTGAAGGGGACCAAGGACCACTTGTTTTTAGTGTGCACGATTCAAAAGAAGAGGGCGGAGAAGAAGAACAAGATTTCTTTTTCGTGTGGCGAAAGGGTAGCCAGGAGGAGGAAGGCACCCAAAATATGGAGAGATGTGAAGAGGTTCACGTGTAAGAATAGAAAAACCCAAGCCTCACAAAGGAAGAATTAAGCGAGGTAGCAGAAAGAGAAGCAGTAAAAATCATCGAAGCTTTGGTAGAACAATAATTGTCCAAAGAGTGCACCACTTGATCTAGTGATGAATGAGGATATGGAAGAAATCACGGGGAAAGATCACGGCAACATCGGAGGCCCCAAGTTTATCGTAACTATTCCTAAGGGCACACACATAAGGGGAAAGCGCATGGAGATCCAGAGGCAAGGAATGAGCTACATTAATGATCCCAACAAGGTGTTACATGCGCACTTCCAAAGCACAGTCCCAACAGATCAAATCTTGGCAATGAATTCGTTTAATGAAGAAGGTGCATACCCTCGGATGAGGAAGATGCTCTCTTGGGAAATTGAGTCCCACATCGATGAGCTAGAGTTTGAGGTAAGCTAGGGGGCACTAATGAAAATGCCTGAGTCAAAAGGAGACAACCCCTTGGTAAATGCTCAGTAGCTTTCAGATGAGCAATTATGCAATGCGCTCAACAAGGTCTCAGTTGAGGTTGAAGCTAGGATCTTTGGACGGAATGACAGGATAAAATTTCTAGAAGCGAGAGCTAGAAAATAAGGAAGCATAACTAGAAAAGAAGGAGGAAGAGCTAGAAAAGAAGGCCAAGGATTTAAAGCAAGAGGAGTTAATTAGCTCTCAACTAAAGCATGAACTTAGGAAGAAAAGGAAAGGGTGCGTGAAGTACATAAGAAAGTAGAATCCATCATTTTTTTGAAGCATCCGGACCTAGCACCGCCCGCGCAAAAGTATGGATCTTCCCTTAAATGCCTTACAAAATTAACGTGCATCCTCACCATGGAGAGGTAACCTCTAGCTTTAGAATCTGCGGAAGAAGTAGTAGCATGCACGGAGAAAGAGGATAAATTAGAGGTGGTAGCAATCATGGCTGAATACATTAAAGTCCTTACTTGATGTAAAGATTATTGCCCATATAGCGATGAGGCTGCATATGATAATTACGCAGACAGAGATAAAGTGGCAAGTATTTTGGTCACCAACTATGAAGCAGAGCTTAAAAATTTCCAGAAAAGAATAAAGGGAATAGAGCGGAGCGGGATAGAATCTGGCCGAGGTTGAAAATAAGTCGGAAGCTATTAAGGCCCTAAGGGGTACAATCAAGAACCAGATAAAGGAGCTATACCCACAGATTACTAGAAGGATGGACATGCTTAAGGACGTGAGCAAGGAGTTGGAAAAAATTGTTGACACTATGAGTGCTCAAGATGGACTGAGTTTTGGGGAGATAAGCGCCCTAGTCGGAAACCTCTGCCAGAGAGCGCAAAATGAAGTCGATGCCTGGAACAAGTTAGAGGATGACTTTCAAAAATATTTTCATAAAGCTTGTTGCAATAATGCCATCACTTCCCCATTCTTTCTTCTTTCTTAAAATTCTTCATCCTCTTATTCTTTTCCCATGACGTAAGTCTATTTGTGATTCTTTATTCATTGGAGAAGTGTTTCCATAGGGAGAATAGGCGTAGTGTGGGGTGATGTTGGGCCCCTAAAATATTGACTAAGTACACCAAGGTGCATGGGCGTGCAAGGCCTAGGTTAAAGGATGGGCACAAAAGAAAAAGGCACACAAGGCGGGGGTTCTAGGAGGGTTTTAGAAGGGCCTTGTTGCGTGATGCCAAAAGAACAATGTCTCGGGACTTAGCCATATTTGGCATATCGGGAAGGACACAAGAAAAGCGTGACCCGACTGCGTATGCAGAGTGGATAAGGTGTTAGCTGGTGATAGGTTGGCCTAGGAAGGAATATGCCCTGCGATGGAAGCTTCTAGAATACCATCATGGCAAAAAGTGGAGAGATTAGGCCTAGAGGAGCATGCTCCCATGGAGGACCACATTCAGAAACTTGGCACCAGATCTGAGGCCGCAGAAGGATGAGTTGGCACTTCGGGATGCCTATAAATACAAGCTCCGTAGGAGAAAAGGGGGCCGAAGGTGGAGATAGAGGGATTAGAAGAGAGCGAGGAGGCTCTGCGAAATGCTGCAAAGGAACTCTATTTGGGTTGGGTAGATTAAACATATGAGAAGGATGTATCAAGGGCTTGGGGTTATAAAATTTCTTTTTGAGAGCTAGATGATATGGATCCAGTTATGATGCATGACTTGGGTCCGCCATAACGTGGTGTTTTGTAGTAAGTCTAATGAATGTAATGAGGTTACAAAGTCAATTGAATATGATCATTCTTGGTTTCGGATTCATACATGATTCTTCATAGTTCCTTTTCATGCATGTTTATAAGATGAATATGAATTCTATGCCTTTTTGTTCTCGCTTTGATTCAGTTCTTTAATTCTATTAAAGTTACTCTATATGTAATAACTACAATGATCTAGATCCATTCTAAGCTTTATGATGTTTGCATGTTTAATTCCCACTCACTTCCTTTAAATTTTGGATCATAGATGATGTTTTACCACTCAACTCACATAAAAGAGAGACTCGGCACCCGTGTGTGCCTCGATTGAGCACCCAGCATTCGTTGGGTGATATGCCGATGCACATGGGATTCCCTTGTTCTTTGGTGGGTGTAAAAATGAGTACATTGTGTGTCTACCTTTGTTTCTTGGTTAGCCATTGGTTGGCCTCCACTAGAAGTGGGTATATTATTTTTTTCTAACTGTTGTGTCTCTGTTAATTCCCTTTTTCCTTCCTTTCATTTAATTTCTTATTCCTCCCTTCTCTTTCCAACCTCTTTCTTTCCATATTTCCCTCTAATTTCCTTCTTTCTATGACATTACATCTAATACTTGAATATCATTAATTATCTTTACTATGTCTTTTTCTTCTTTTATTTTACCATTTTTTATGTCCCCCTATTTTTCTTCCACCCCAACTATCACCCTACAAAATCTAATAGTTACATTTCTTGGATCAACTCTCTTCCCACTCATCATCCTATGGTGCCTAACCCCTCTAAAAGAGGGTGAGACAAATGTTCATGTTAATCTTTTTCCCACAAAACATATCCATATAGCGTATTCTTCTTAAAATTATCTTCTTTCTCCCATGACCTTCATGTAGATATTAGTTATCGAGACCCAAGCTCAGACACCAAAATGTTGACCTTAAACCTCATTGTTAATGTGAGGGTTAAGTAGTTCATTTATCCCAGCTAGAGCCAACATAAAAAGGAGGGTAGTTGTCTCATGTAAAATAAGTATTTATCCTTTATTAAACATGAATAAACATAACACTCAACACATCAATGGTTCAAACCACAAATATCACATATATATTGATCACAATGACATAAAATTCAAAAATATATGTTTGAATCAATTATATTCATATCTCTCACTTCTTACATTGATTACCCTTCCTTTATCTTTGTCATTATATTAACTCTTTTCACTCATTTTTGTGATATTCTCTTCTCCCCTCATTTTACATCATTATATAGCCTTTACGAGAAAAGGGTGATGTCTTTTCACTCATAATGAATCATGGTAGCCATTGGTTATCTCTTATTTACATTCTTAAGTACTTATTAATTGATATTTACATATATATATATCATGGTGTTTATACATTTTCCTCGTGTAAAATATTATATATTCTCCACTATTATCATTCTCATATGTTTATGGCTTCCCCAAATATTATAATGCTCATATAAATCCCACCAACATCATAATACAAATAACCTTGTTAATGATGTCATTTAAACTAGTCATGGTGTAAACCTTATGTTCCTATATTCATTCTTCGCACCAATACGAGACACATGTATCTCATTGGTTTTATCACAATCAAAGGACTTACTATCTATAGCCTTTATCTGTGTGTCTTCAAGATCACTAATGCTTGATGCATTTTGTGTATTAGTGCCACTTATTGCCTTTGGGTACTTGCCCTTTCTCGTACCACTAGTGTATTGATTGATGTCATATGGTGAGAATCAATTCCTTATCTCTCTACCAAGCTTTGTTTTAATGTGTTGTTGATCTTCGTGTAGTCTCCACTAATGTTTGACACTTGGATGTCATTGGTGCTTTTGAGCCCAAAGGCTTTCTTTGTCTTTGAAAACTCCCATACAATCTATCCACCGATTGATGAAACTTGGTGAGGATTGGTGTTTAGTATCTTCTCCAACTTAAGCTTGCCTCATTGATGGGTGACACTTATCTCCCATCAGCATCTCCATGCTCCATGGGACTTAGTCACTTTGGATTTAACTTTAAGGCTCGTGAATGCCAATTAAGACAACATGGCGTTAGAGATAATATCTTCAATTGGGGCAACCATGAACCCACCAAAAAGAGAACATATGAAATTTGATATATCTTTACATTTGATAGTTAATGTAAAACATTAAATAAAAGATTGTCAAATGAATGTTTTGAGCTATTATATCCTTGAAGAAAATGATTAACTCATGGTTTTACCCTTATCACTTTGCACATGTGATAAACCCTTAAAATTATTAGGAGAACATCTTAAAAGGCATAAGATAATGATGTGAATACCTTAGAGCTATGAACAATGTTAATTATGCCAAACCGCATACCCTAGTTAGGTTACCTCCGACTGATTTTAACATCCGCCGAAATCAGATGGGCAAGGTTGGTGGAGGGAATGCGTTCAAATCCAACACTTATGTTACCTCAAGAATCATGTTACAAAGGTTACGGTGCACATGGCATAGGTGCTCAAAAGAAGAAGCAACAAAATCAATACAACTAGACATTAAGCCCAAATGAAGCACCTCCTAATCCTCAATCTTATTCGATATGGTAATTTATTTTCTATTTCGATTTTTTTTGAAATATAATATTGTCTGGCAGGTGGAAATTTATGTAGATGATGGTCGTATTTCTTTCTATGAGTGTTGGGGAAACCATGACCATAGGTTCCATTGATGGGAAGGGTAATTCTCACTCTTTTTGGAGTGAAATTTGCATTCTTTATGGTCAATTTTGTGAGCAGGGACTAATTGTTGTTTCCACGTCATTGATCGCAAGGGATGTTTTCATTTTGCTCACCTCTTTCTCTATTTATTCACTCTACCAACGCTATGACATATCTTCTATGACTCTGTAACCTGATACTTTTTTACAAGGTTCACATTTTCTTAGTTTCTAGATTTATGTTTTTCTTCCTCTGTATGAGACGCTCTCCGAAAAAGCGACTTGAGAGCCGAGGTAAAAATGAAAAGTTCAATTTTTGTTAAATCACATAAATGTAAGAATTACTGAGATTATGATTCATTAGAATCATAATAATTTCTTATTTGTTGGTTTGGCAATGTAAATGTTAGCCCAAAAATCTAAATGAAAATAATTTTTCATCTCGGTGTAGATAATTTTATCAAAAAATTGTAAATTTAATGTCTATCGGTTTTGAAACCATTAAAAATTTCAGGCCTACTAGCTGCAAACTTTGCATGGAGAATAGTGCGCTCTAATGATGAACGAAAAGAGCTCAAGTAAGAGTACCCACTTCACAAAAATGGCAATGCAGCACCAGATGTGAATGCCCACAAATTTAGCCTCCTCAAAAGGGTATGCATCTGTTAATGTAATTATGTTTGTACAGATTTTTAACCTTTAAATCATAAACCTCAATCATTAGGTTTTTAGGGATTGCATATGTTTTTATTAGATTAGGTAAAATATAGATTTTGAAGGGATCGGGAACCTTGTACAAGCTTTTCTATGACAAGTGTTGTAGGGTGCAATTCATCCTCTCTCTTGCTACAAGGATGAAGATCTGGGTTGCTGATGTGGACAGGAGAGGGAATCAGAGATCGAAGAAGCAGTTGAGACCGAACATGATGATATTGAAACCAAGCTTCCTTGGAAGGCGATGGGTGACTTGACAGGGACAAAGAAACTAGAAATATTGTGACCAATTCTATCGGTGGAAAGTTCGGGCTGCATCAAAGTTGAAAGGAGGGAAGAAAATTAAAATTCTACGAGGACAACGAATGGTTTAAAAATCTAAAAGGGATTTAATATGTTGTTTCATGTTGTTCGCTTCTTTATAATTTTTGCGTGTTTTCTGTTTATGTTATTTTTGGGCCTTTTATTAGTAGTTTTTAAGTTGTGTGCTCCTTTTTAGATTCATTGGCTAGTTTTGGGCACTTGTGGAAATTGATATTTACACTAAATTGATTTGAGTTGGCCTTTGTTTTGTCACTCGATTACTGAATTTCACAAGTTAGTGAAGATATTTTATGTGTGTTACGGACATTTGTGGATATGGAAAGTGGAAGATATTTGTGGCAAAACATGAGATATCACACCCACAAAACTATGGCGGTTAAAGATCTTGGACAACGTTTGAGGGGACAGTTCCCTTTCAAAAAAATTATTTGCAATTGCAATCAATTTATTAATCCTTGATAGTAAAATATTCTGTTCCCTTTTAAGTTTTCCTTTGGGTGCTCTAGATTTTACTAAAGATTCGTCTCTCTAAGAACTGTAACTTGTTGGTTGTAGTTCCCTTATTGAGAATCTGGGTTGTGCGTTGTTTGTTGAAGAATATGATGCACTGAATATCATGTCTTCTTTGTATTTGGTGAAGGAAATAACGTTGTATTACAAGGGAAGGGAAGATTAATGGAAAAGAGAGATGCTCTGACTTCCATTCTCAATCTTCATTGAAGCAAATAAAGAATAACCTTGTGTTGAGGGTTGGTGAATGATATATTATTTCTATTTGCAATGTGCATCTGATGTGACAAATGTTCTAGCTGGAGAAATATATATTACAAGAGTAACCATTATCCAGGAAGTTGTATTCATAAATGATTGAATAAGAGATCTATATTATGTTTTCACAGAAAATGGGTTCTCTAGACTACATGGATCTCATTGCCGTAAATGTGCCCTACCTACTACTCAGAAATCCCGCTGAAAAGAACTCTTGTAATGACAATATCTCATAAGAAGCCTTAGGTATGTTTCATGTTTCCCGATAAGCTGGAGTAAAATAACAAAAACATGTTTTATTTTGTGGAATAATCCAGAGCAAAGCAAAGTATAATTTCTTAAACTAAATCACGAATTTTTTATTTTATTGTTACTCCTTGTAAATTACTTTTGCTTGTAAAGTGGCCATTAACCTTCGTATCAAGGATACGTGATCATACGGGAAAAGAAAGAGAGGTTTTTATTACTATTGACAACGCCAAGAAAACATACACCTAATATCCATAAAATTTAAAAAAAAAATACAATGGAATAATTTATAGCAAAGTGAATTAGAAAATTTTAAGTGAATCAAGAAGTGCTTTTGGGTTCTTAAAATTTTCAAACTATAACAACAATTACAAGGAACTAATATTAGATGGATATTAAGTTAGGGTTGCAAGTTTATCCAATCCATTATCCATAAGTTCAATCTTAATGGAGTGCAACTAAGGTCAATCTACACATGGATGTTTAACCATGTCAAATGATGAAATAGAGAGAGGGCTGTATAGCAACTTAGTTACCTTTGTATTCAAGAAATAGGACAGTTTCCGTAATACCCACAAATTATTTTGCTATATTTTTTTGTTGAACTAGAAGAAGCTGCATCTCTGTAAATTACATATAGATGGATCAATCATTTTATTAGAAGATGATTTATGGAATCAACTGTGTATTGTTTTTTGTTCTATGCGAATCACCACATCGGGTCTATATATTTCTCTGTCTAAATTTTTCCTATTGATGAATCCTGTGTTGGGTCTATATATTACTCTATCTGAATTTTTCCTGATGATGAATCACGGGCAGTGATTCGAAACATGTAGGAAAAAAACGATACACAATTGATTCCAGAAATCATCTTCTAATTTTCATGGATTGTGGAAACATAAAAACTCTTATAAGTCTTTCTATCCCAAAAAAACCAATTATCTTAATTTGTTATCAGAGTGAAGCTCCACTGAATACAAAAGTATCCCATACTAGAACTCTTTCAGAGTCTTTATATACAAGCATACTTTCACAATCAATATAATAATCCTTTTCTTGTAGGCAATTATTGGTACATGGGTTACTTATACCTTGCAAACTTGGTGCAATGACAAGAAAGGACCTTTATTTGTGGCAATGTTTAAGCCCATTGGCATAGTGATCGCAACTATAGCATCGACCATGTTTCTTGGTGACAAACTTCACATTGGAAGGTCTAACTTCTAGCATTCTTCAAATTCAGCTACTAACTCTGCGATGAGAGAGAGAGAGAGAGAGAGAGAGAGAGAGAGAGAGAGAGAGAGAGAGAGAGAGTACAATATAAGGAAAGATCCTGGGGAAATGCCTATCTTGAGCTTAATTTGATAAATGTGGTGGGAGCATTTTTCATTGTGTTAGGTTTTTATGTTGTGACCTAGCTCGAATCAAAGGATACTAATAGTACTGATAACCCGACAAGTATAGACTCTGTTATGTGTCAGTTCGATTCAATCAACAACAATCCATCTGAAACTAGACAACTATTGTTGGGACACAGAGGCCCATAATTCATGAAGACAAATTGAGCAACAAATATTTTGACACATTATAGACATCAGAGGGCTCGGCTTAGTTGGTCATTGATGTATGTACAAAAGTGTAAATGTTGGATAAAATCTTCCTTTCGCTCATATGTCCATCCACTGGAGGGGACCGATGTTCACTGGTTTTCCCTGCATCACATGCTTTTATACAATTACTCGACCTCAATACAATCCTCAACCAATATCCATGCATTCAATACATTCCAATTATTGAGATTTGTTAGCTTATTGATAGATTATAATCTTCAAACTAATCAAATGAATTATAATCTTCAAAACAATCAACCAAATCTATATTATACATTCATTTTATAGTTGATATTGAAAATATTTTTATAACATAAATCTAATTTATTTTTGTATTAATAAATCATGGATTGTGATTCGAACCATATCATTGATAAAAAAAATTCCATACATAGAAAGCGAGAACCCATTCCTTTAAGTGGAGACCATGTTTTTCACGGATCAGCCTAAAGATCACGCACGTTTGCAGTCAATGATAAAGCTAATTTTTTGACTCCCACATACTAAATTTAGCTGTGGCGCATTGGTAAGTGGCAGGAGTTGTTTGGAGGAGGTCAGCGGTTCGATTTTGCTGCCCTCCATCACGAACGTGCGTGATGGATAGGGCCAGCCGTTTTTCACTTTCCGAAAGAAATAGATTGTGAAACAAAAATACCACAAATATGATCAAATCAGGTGTTGGCTATAAACTGGTTACTTAGGTTTCATAAAATCCTTCTGCATTAAAACTAAGCAAGTATCAATCACTGCGATATATCATTAAAAAACTCTCCATAATAATTTACGAGACAGACAGCCCCCTTAAAGCAAACTATATAGGTGTAGATTGGAAACCAGGTTCATGCGCTGAAATAACACAGTTTCTAAATTTTCCACATCTAACTCATTGATAACGACTAAATTTTATGTCATACATGTTGAAATAGTTCTACTGGTACCCATTAAGAACGAAATAACATAGTTTTTTATTCTACAACCGCTAAAATTAATTTCATAAACATTGGAAATTAGTTTTTAACGTTAAAATAATTCTATTGATATCCATAAAAACAAGTTACCATAATTTTTGATTCCACAACTCACTCATTGACATCCACTAAAATCTATCTCATAAGTTTTAGAAACCAGTTTCTTATATTAGAATAATTCTACTGGTATCTATAGAAACTAAAATAGTATAGTTTCTAATTTCACAACGAACACATTAACAACCGCTAAAAAAACTATTTCATAAACAATAGAAAAAGTTTCTTGCGCTGAATTAATTCTAGTGGTATCCATAAAAACAATAATGGTTCTTACTCTGAATTAATTCTAGTGGTATCCATAAAAACAATAATGGTTCTTACTCTGAATTAGTTCTAATGGTATCCATAAAACATAAAACAAATTCTGATTCCACAACCCATTCACCCGACAATCACTAATTTTTTTATCAAAAACATACCAACAAACCCACTTCAATCTTTGTAGAAAGAAAATCAAAATAGAAACCAATTCTACTGGTATCCATACAAACCAAAATAGTATAGTATCTGTTTTCACAACGAACACATTGACAACCCCTAAAATCTATCTCATAAACTGTAGAATTCAGTTTCTTACGCTGAAATCATTCTACTGGTATCCATTAAAAACAATAATGTTTCTTACTCTGAATTACTGGCATCCCTAAAAGTATCCATAAAAAACAAAATAACATGGTTTCTGATTTCACAGCTCATTGACAATCACTAAATTTTTTCTCATAAACATACTAAGAAACCCACATCAATCTTTGTAGAAAGAGGATTAAACTTCTGAAAGCTTGCCCATGATCTTTGAGAGCGCAGACTTTGATTCCCTTAGTAAACCAACGCTCTTCGCCAGGCTTCTTCTCTTGTTAGCTATAACTGGACTTTCTTCCAATATGCTTCCAATCTTTCCGGATTCTTCCTCTACTACTTCCTTCACAATGTAGCTCAAAATATCATTCTGAACAATTTTCTGAAAAACGAAACGGAGATGCAGCGGTATGTTATCGGCCAGCCTCATTCTCACAATGCTCCAATAGCTCTTCAGGCTCATTTTCATCTCGAGAGCAGCCTCGAGATGATCGTTCGATTTGGGCACGTTTTCCAAATTAATTTCCATCCCTTCAATTGTAACAGTCTTTGGATTCTTACTTATCGCTTCCATGAAGCTTTTCTTACATTCCTGCATTTTATGCAGTGAATCTGAATAGCTGGGATTCTCTGTATACACAATGGATTTCTGCATCTCCATGGCATCTTCCACGAACTGAATACATTTGTCCCTTTTCCTATCAATAAGAGCTTGAAAGGCTCTTCTTGAGGAAGCCTGCAGCTGGGGATAACATTCAGTCTGGATATCTATCACACGACATATGATTCTGTCTAAATAATCACAGGCCTGCACAGCTAAATCTCTGCTCCTCTCAGCAAACGAATCAACATGAGTCTGAAGAAGGTTTAGGAAAACAGAAAGAGGTAAGAAGTTGGGAAGACTAACTCCCTACGCCTCTTCCAGCAAACTTATTTCTTCAACAAGAAACTTATCCGTGGAGAGTACATATGTTGCAGCAAGGAGGTCATGCCAGTAAGCCTTGAACATTCTAGTGAGACAAGCAATACAATGCATGTCAGGCTCATCAGGGAACAACTCGATGTCTCCCTGTATAATGAGCTTGTGTAGCATTCCCTTGATGGAATCCATCAATCTTATGAATTCAATCATAGCCTCCGCTGAGTTAGAAAAATTCCTAGGCAATGCATTGAGCTCTGAATGCCTCCTAGACAGTGTTGAGTCTATTTTTTTCACAATTTGAGGAAAGCATTTGCTTATACCTATTGCTTGGATCTGCATTAGCCTCTCGGCCAGTACAGGTATTCCAACCATGGATTTGTCGATCTTTGAAAGATTTGGGTCTCTTTGAAACAGTTCCTTCTCCAGCTGCCTTGCCTGGGCATTTGATTCATTCCCAATTCTGTTTCTGACACAGACGTATCCAAGGCCGATATTCACAGCATCCACTGTAACTTTCTCAAACAAACCTTCAGCAGCTTTGTCGACCTTCGTAACCACCGCCAAAGTTCTTTCACCCTTTTCATCAACTAACTGTGACATTCTTATAGATTCACAAGTTGGGAAATCGACAGAGGCAGACAACACATTCAGAATTATACTCTCTTTGGGAGTTATATACTGTTTGATAACCCGAGAAATTTGGTCATAAATGTCCTGCGGCTGGCCATGTACAGGCACCCTGGTGATGCCTGGAAAATCCACCATTGTGAGATCTGGAACGTTGGATTTGCTTACATTCAGTGTAATTGGGGTGTCACTGATACCCTTCCCGGCTCCTGCAATTTCATCTGTAGCGGCATTTAGAGCTTCTGTAATTTCATACTCAAAAATGTTGTTCTTCACTCCATTGTATTCTATGGTAATCTCAGTATCTTGGCTTTTAGAACTCTGCAACCTCATGATGAGGGGGACTCGAGTACAAATCCCCTGGCCTTTAGGTAGGTTAATACCTGCCAGAGATTCAAGCACGCTGGATTTACCAGACGACTGGTCTCCCACAACAACAATACTAGGCAATTGTATGCCTTCATCACTCCCAGATTTCGAAGTGTATCAATAGCATCCAAGAGCAGTCGAATACGCTCGTTATAACTCTTATCCAGGTGGAGATTTTCCATCATGCTCGAAATCTCCCTACTGTGTGTAGACGACATAGCTAGTGCGTTGCCTTCATAGAAACAGTCAGATAGTGAAAATAATATTCAACAAGCTAGCAATGTATTACAGTAATAAATCAATAAAAATAAGGATTCAAACAGACCCTTCTAAGATTTGCGATGTTTCCGGTCCATGAAATTAGGAAAAGATTACTGCCAAACATGGAAAGCAGTTTACCCTATTCTAAAGAGAAAGCATCAAACAGAACGGCTCGTAAATAATTCAAAGAAAGTTACAATCTAACAGCTAGTAAACAGTTCAAACAAAATCTTAAACATTACACATTTTTTTGTGAATGGATTTATGTTAAGAGAAATATTGTTGAAAAAAACAATTAATTAATAACACACACATTGAGTAGCATTGCAACTTACCCAAACGATTAACTGATTTATCCAGGTTGTCGTTTAGCTAAGTAAAATCTCGCTTGAAGTTTAACTAACAAAACCAAATGCAAATTTGTTTTAAAGTTAAAAGCGCATTTTCTCATGGCTAATTCAAAAACACATTATATTAAACTATAAGGAATAGTTCACGCAAGCCATTGCCATACCAACATGTGCAAATGACGGTATAAATCCGAAAACCAGAGCACTGCTGAAAACAAATTAAAAATCCTGCACTGAAACTTCAAAATGAAATTAAAATCCAGAGCCATCATAAAATGTAAAATTATTAGCCGAACCAAACAAAATTGAAAACATACGGTGCAACATTATAATTTTATGAAAAAATATTATCAGTTAAAGTCAAACTCGTTTCAGCACTAAAAGAATGATTCAAAATTGAGAATTAAAGCCAGCGATGTGGATTTTTTCTTACCAGATACGATGGGTTTCACCTGCGGCCGCCAAGAAATTTGGTATACCCTGATTTGAAGTTAGATACTTAAGATGGCTACATATAGAGGAGATTGGGAAGACTCCATTACCGTGTTTAATCAATCAATTTTCTCGTTTTCAAGGAGGATTTGCATTCTTATTAGAATGGATACAGGGTACCTACACGATCGTAGGATTTTACGAGATACATATCTCTTTAAAATATCACAAAGGACAGGTTGATTGATGTTTTTTCAGTATTCCAAGCTATTTACAGGCGATATATTCCGGGCTATGGGTCATATGCATCATGAGGTTGCCAAGTTCTATGCATCATGACTGTCCATTTTGAAAATGTAACCTCATGATGCAACCTCAATTTTAAAATGGACAGTCATGATACATTGATCCATATTGACTGAGGTGCATATTGAGTGAAGGGTAGCCCTCTCAGTACAAGAAAAGGTTACACGTTTTCCTAGATAAATTGAAATTTACCGGCGAATCGGGGATATTATTAAAAAGGCTCCGTAGCTGTGAAATAGTGCTGTGAAATAGTGTAGTTGAAGAATTTATAACATTATTTAATGTACTGTTACACGTCGTGATCGACTAGAAAGCGTGTACTAACTCCTGAGAACGAGCTCACTCCTGTGAACTGTGATTTACATGAAATCTTCACTAACAAGTGAAAGCGACAGACCATCCTTTACATCTTTACAGTAACCTTTGTAAGCTGAGAATGTGTGTCATGATGAAACAGAAGATTGTTTCCACGTGAATTGGTTTTTTCCTTTGGAAACTAGGTATGTTTTCTTCTGTATGAAAACTGGAGTTGCACTAAGTGAAATTGAAGATAAACCTCTAGGATTGAAAGCATTTAGAGATTTATACAGATAAATTCTTCCTCAAAAAAGATAATGTGTCCAAAACAATCTTAACTACGTTATATTTGTTGTTTCTTTTACATTGGCTATAGACTATGCAGATTGTAGACACTGAAATCTTGTAGCTTGAGTTTATGCAATGTTAAGTTTGTTCATCGTCCCTTTCTAAGAGAAATGCTCACATTAGTTCATTTCTCTAGACATCTTGTTTCTTACCTATCATTGCACTCTACTTTATCATTAATTTTGGGAATATTATCTAATATAAGTAGTAAACAACACTTATTCTTGATTTCTAAACTTTCTATTTTGTGTTCTTCTCCTTTGTTCAAAAAGTGTATAACTAGATTGGGATGTGGGGATTGGTCTTGGCCAACTTGTACAACACTTGTTCTTAAAGTTCACTATGTTTTCAATTTGAATATAATCTTTGGATCATTTCATATCACTAATACAAGCAAGAACCTATCACTTTATAACTCGGTAGGAAACTCTTACAAGCTTCAATTGAAATATATTTTTAGAATCTCTCAAAACTTTCCTAAATCTACCCAAATTATATACACATCAATTAGAGAAGTCATTGCTGCATGTTGGAAGCACTCAACCGGGTCAAAGAGTCTAGCATCCTCCATTTCCAAGTATGCAAAAGTCAAAGAGCCGTGTCTTAGCAAGAGGAACATCACTCCGCGATTTGTTCAAGAGTTTCAAGAAACAAAAGGGTTAAGTTACGTAATTGAGGCAAACTACAACACACTACTACCACACTAGGTCCATTCTATACCATGCAATTACCCCGTTATTTTGGTATCAAGAGACATAAGGTCACCCCTACAAGATTGGTTAGCTATTCAAACTTGCACAAGCACCCAAGAGAACCGCATAAGATTTTATCATACAATGAGGGCAAGTATTTCAAGTCAAGCTCAATCCTTGCCTCAAGTATTCAATGGGGTTAGTAGATGGGTATCAATATGATCTTGTAATCATTGTTGGAGAGACCATCTCACGTTCCTGGAGCTTGATCTTCAATTTGAAATGTTTTCTATTTTGTCAACCAACATACTAACCCAAAAAACCTGAGACAAAGCTTTACCTTGAATACGTTCACGTTATGCAAAATGGATAAATTATTAAAGACATTTAAAAGCTTAGAAAGCTTTGGTATGTGATCTCTTCATCCATTATAGTACACTCGAGGTTCACTCCCTTCCGATCAAAATCAGCTAGCACAACTAAATTACCCCTACTAGACTTGCATTCTCTGTTTGTTATAAATATTTTAGATAATCTCACTCAACTACACATGCAATGTTAATCTTTATGAGAGAGAGAGAGAGTCATTTTCATTACTCCAAGATTAATGTTTTTCACACGTTTTACTAGCGAGGATTAACTTAGCTTGAAATGGTCTGTTATAATACATAGAGAGTGTTTTTGGGTACAAACCCTAGTTCACCTTATATTTGCTCATAAGCCCTTAATTTTCACTTATATGCTCCTATGACTCTAAGGCTTCACTCTCCAAGACTTCAAATTCACTTGACAATGAAAGACTTAGCTATATTGGTCCAGATTTGCATTCTTTCTTGACTAAAATCTCCTTCAAGCATCTTCACTGGATCAGTAATATGAGAGAGAGCAATTTATTTGATTTTAGATCATTGGTCCAATTTTCTCATGGAGTATGACTTTGGCAATGAATAACTTTGAGCACATTCTTGGAATAAATTTTGATGAAGTATGAGAGATGGATGCACTAATTCTTGATGCATCAAGGAAAACCTTTTATAGAAGGATCCACATTTATATAGAAGTTTGATGAACAAGAAGTATGAGAGATTGGATGTATGGAGAGAATGATAATCTCTAATTTGGCAAGTCTAACAAACAGTTACAAGGAAAACCTCATTTAGATCTAGATTTCTTACTATCCACATTTAATTGTGATAGAACAACTTTAAAGAGGATGTGCACTACTTAACAAATCAAACTTCACCTTGAGAGGCTTGGTGAGAATATCTGCAACTACTTTGAAAATCGGTAGGGTAGATCTTTGGAGCTGAATTTGGTGGTTCAAGACTGTTCACGAATGTAGTGACATTCAACCTCAATATGCTTTGTTCGTTCATGAAAAATAGGATTCTTCACAAGCTTCAACACACCTTGATTGTCGTAGTGAATGATGGGAGGTTTCTCTTCAGGAATCCCTATATCTGCAAGAATGCGACGTAACCAAATCACTTCGCACATAGCTCCTCGTGCGGCGTGGTATTCAGCCTCAGTGGATGAGAGAGCAACAACAGTTTGCTTCTTGCTAATCCATGAGATAGGTCAGATCCGAGATGAAAAACATATCCTGAAGTGGATTTCTGTCATCAACGGATCCTGCATAGTCTGAGTCTGTATATCCCTATAAGAAGAACTGAGTGTTCTTCTGATACTCAGACCAAAGTCAATTGTACCTCGGACATATCTCAACACATGCTTTGCTGCTATCCAATGACATTTCTTGGCTCCTGCATAAATCTGGTGAGATAGCTCACTGCAAAGCAAAGATCTGGTCTGGTATAAGTCAAGTAAATGAGACTCCCCACAAGTTGCCTGTAGTGAGTGCCATCTACCTATGGTGAATCCTGGAATCTAGATAATTGCAAACCTTTTTCCATAGGTGTGGACATTGGTTTACAATCTGACATTCCATACTTTTCTAGGAGTGTCTTGGCATATTTCATCTGGGAGACGAAGATATGATTCTTCTTCTTGCCATATCTCTAAGCCAAGATAGTAGTGAAGTAGCCCCAAATCGGTCATGTCGAAGGATTTCTTCAGATCATTCTTTACATCATCCACAAGATTGTCAGAACTTCTGTGATCACAAGATCATCTACGTACAAAACCAGAATGACAATCTCTTGTTCCTACCTTCTTGATATACAAATTTGTATCTGAGGGGCTATGAGTGAATCCATGCTGCAATAGGTGATCATCAATTTTTATATACCATGCCCTAGGTGCTTGTTTGAGTCCATAAAGAGACTTTATCAGATGACATACCTTGTGTGGTTGATGCTCATCTACAAACCCTTCAGGTTGGGCCATGTACACTTCTTCTTTTAGATCACCATTCAGAAAAGCACTCTTGACATCCATCTGCTGAAGTTTCCATCCATTTTGTCTTTGCCGGTGCATGAGACAACTCGATGGTTTTGATCTTGCGAGTGGGTGCAAAGGTCTCATCATAGTATTCAATTCCTTCTTCTTGAGCATAACCCTTTGCAACAAGTCATGCTTTGTGTTTGTCGATTGAACCATCTGCCTTATATTTTGTTTTGAAAATCCATTTGTAGCCAATGGATTTCTTACCTAGAGGTAGATCGACAAGTTCCCACGTCTGATTCTGAATTAGGGAATCATATTCAGCATCCATAGCCTATTTCCATTGTGGTTGGTCTAATGCCTCATGAACAGTGTCAGGTTTGGTGCTCTCAACAACTGAACTCATGAGTGCAAAATTTACCTCATGTCTGGCTTGACTTCGTGTTCTGACTCCCGTAGAAGTACCTGGAAGTGAGTTCAGGTGTGCATCCCTAATAGTATTTTGGACCCATTTCGGATGTTGGTGTTGTTCTTTGTTGATGTGAAGATGTGTTTTCCAGTGTGCCTAGATCAATGAACAAGTCTCCACTCAGCTCTTCTTCTCTCTGAGAAGAATCATCTTGCCCATCATCTGGATGTGTGAGCAATCTATGTGATGAGGTCAGTACTGGATCTCCATTGTGTGGTAGGGAGTCAAAGGATGACTCATCACACACCACATCTCAACTCTCGTAGATCTTCTTCATCTCAGGATCCATGAGACGATATGCCTTTGAGGTAGTACTATACCCAAGAAAAGACATGGCAGTGTCTTTGGATCGATCTTCTTCCTTCTCTCATATGGAACATGCATATATGCAAGTACAACC
The DNA here is from genome assembly GCA_018340775.1 of Taxus wallichiana var. yunnanensis. Classification (NCBI taxonomy): domain Eukaryota; kingdom Viridiplantae; phylum Streptophyta; class Pinopsida; order Cupressales; family Taxaceae; genus Taxus; species Taxus wallichiana. The sequence continues at coordinate 515,021,393 of CM031236.1, read as the reverse complement.
AAAAACTCTCAAATGATGAATAGAAGGTTTATGACCAGTCCATACCTCTTTCGGTGTCTTGTTCTGCAAGATCTTCGTGGGTGCCCGGTTGAGTAGATACACTGCTATCTGGACTACTTCTGCCCAAAATTGATCCTCCAACTTGGCGGTGGAGAGCATACAATGAGCCATCTCCATGACAGTCCTATTGTGTCACTCAAAAATCCCATTCTGTTGGGGCGTGTAGGGTGCAGTCAGATGTTCTTTGAATGCCATGCTGCTTCAGGTATGCTAAGAACTTCTTTGACACAAATTCCCCCCCTCGATCTGAGTGGAGGAGAAGGAGAGGCTTCCCAGACTTCTGGTGGCTTGCTGGTAGAAGGTTTGGAAATTGGAAAATGCCTCACTCTTCTTCCGGAGGAAATATACCCACATTTTCCATGAGTAATCATCAATGATGAGCTGGAAGTACTCAAAACCTTGGAAGCTAGCTGGCAGGGGTCCACACAGATCGGTGTGAATGACCTGAAGATGCTCCGTAGAATGATAAGAGCTCTGTTTGAATGGACCTCTATGTTGTTTTCCTGCAAGACATCCGAGAAAATAGGTAAGGAATGGGAGAGTGGAGGAAGCCCTCTTACCATTTCCTTAGCACTGAGTTGATGCAGAGCCCCGGAGAAAGATGACCATATCAAAAGTGCCATAGTGTGCAGTGGACTCCATTGTTGAAGTAGAGAGAGAAATGTTAGATGAAGTGACCGCATCCAGTGAAAATAGATGGCCCTTCAGAAATGCTCGAGAAATTATTGAGTCTCCCTAGGAAATGATGCAGGACTTGACCCCTTTCTCAACAAAGAATTCAACCTGCATTCGATGGTTAAGAAGTTGACTCATAGACAAGAGATTTGAGGTCAAACCTAGAACATATAGCACCTTCGTGAGTGTACATCTTCGTGTCCCAAGAGGAATGATGACATCACCAATCCCCGCCGCAATATACTCTTGATTATCTATGATGGTGATCCGATCTCAGTGGGCCGGTCACTAGAGTATGGAACAACTTCTTATTGCCAGTCATGTGTTTGTTGGCGCCTGAATCAATCAACCAGACATTTTTTGATGGCTGCGAAGTCTGTGAGACTAGAACAATGTTAGAATGAGTCGTGTCTGGAACCTCTTCATCGGAGGTGGCATCCTGCTGAGCAGCAATGTGACCCTTCTGCCTCTGATTACGAGCATGCCATCGGGATTTCTTGGAATATCCTTGGCCAGAAGTGCTCTCTTCGCCAGAGTTTCCATACTTGCGACCATTGTAATAACAGTTCGCAGTCGTGTGTGTATCCGTGGAGCAAATGTGGCACCATCGATCCGCCTTGTTGTTCTGTTGCTTTACAGGTGGCCAGCTATGGTGGGCTTTGAGAAGGGTTCTTGAGGATTTGCTTTGATTGGGGGGATTGACTTGCCCTTTCGAGGCTTATGCTTTTGCCTCGTGATGAGAGCCTTGTCTTGAAGGCTTCTTGAACATTCTGCATGGCTTCTTCTGCTGGAGATAATTCACCAGTGTGGAAAAACTCACCTCTGTTGAGTGATGGTCAACGTGGTGATTAGTGTCTGAAACTGGGAAGGAAGAGCTCGCAAGGTGAGCGGGACTAGCAACTTGTCATCCACCGGTTCACCGAGAGTAGAGAGTTCTGCACGTAACTCGGCCACACGCCGCAAGAAGGCTTCTACTGATTCACCATCATGCATACTCATCGTGTGAAGCTTTTTCTGAAGATGTAACTTCGTCATCAGATTCTTGGCTTCATAGATGGTACACAATGCGGTCCATGCCTGAGAGGAAGTGGTTGCTTCCCGAATGTAAGGTTGAACCTCATCAGAAAGGCTCAGGGTGATAAGCATTAGTGCTTTTGCATCGGCCTTTTCATATTTAGCCAACAGATCAGCGTCTGTGGGAGGGGCGTCTTTTCCAGAAATGATCCCCCAAAGATCTTCAAACTGAAGAATCATGCATCTTGGTTTTCCATGTGGTGAAATTTGGCCCTTTCAAGAGTTGGGCATCGGATAGCAATATTTTTGGAGCAGACATTTTCAAAAACTCAAAATTGTATTTTATTTATTTATTTTTCAAAAATGGCTACAATGCTTACTGAAGGAATCTATCCCGAAGATGGGCTCTATAGGCTCATGTGCAGTGAGACGTGGATGCTCTTGTGGGCATTCTACTTCACGTTCATCATCTGCATCATAGCCATTCAAGTTCTGCATGAATCCGCCGTGCTTGACATCGAACGTCGAACCAAAAATACTCCAATAGTCCTCGGTGCACAATCTCGTCAAAGAGAATATTCCTAGTGTTGTGGAGCTCGTTGACCAAGGAAAAGAACAGTCCAGTGGTGTCTTTGTTGTCACTCAATGCCCAAATATTTGGTGCATTGCTCGCGGTGCTTTGTGCATCTAAAATTTGTGACATATACGTGCCACGCAGGTCACGACTCCTCTCCTTTGGCACTTTCTTCTGTTGGCAGCAAGGCTTATGGTTGTCCTTGCTTCGTAATAGGTGTGCAGGCTTGGAGGTTTCCACGCACACTTCTTCTTCAACACAGACCTCCTTATTATTTACAGGTCACTGTAATTTATCCTTTCAGGCAAGAAATCAAGGAAACTTCCAATGATATCACACACTGCCAAAAAAAAAAATAACAAAATCTACAGGTTTCAATATACCAAACAAAACTCCACGCACAACAATGTTTCTCTCCACACACAACAAAACTCCATGCACAACAATGTTTTCTCTCCTTCCACACAGGAACTCCATGCACAACCTTCCACACAAGTCTCAGTCTGACACATAGGTCGTTGCCAAAGAACAGGCCGCTGCCAAAGAAAATGGATATCAAAACTCCACGCAAGTCTGGTCACTTACACGCAGCAAGTTTTCCTCCCACCACATTTTCTCAACAAAGTCTTCTCCTGCTCTCCTTCCACATGCACAGCAAGAGCCCAAAAATAGGTCTACACACACAGGTTAGAAGATGGAAGATCTACTACAGGTTTACACCCACACGTCCAAGCAAATGCTTTCTCTCCACGCCTGCATTGTAAATTCATGGAAGCTCTCCAAATCTTCATGTAGGATCTCCACGTTCAGGCTAGGCCTCCAAATCTTCACGCAGGAAGAGGAAAGGAAGAAAGGGCTCGATACCAATGATGGCCGAAGAACAATGTTTTATTTATTGCTATAGAACAATACAGAAGTGCAAGCCAATATATAGGCTGCGTGAGGAAGGAGAGGAGAAGAACAGTTAAGTAACTGTTCACTAACTAACAACTAACTACACCTCTTATTAAGTGAGATTTACTTGATTTGCAAAACTACCACCACGGACTGGAGAGAGTATTATATGATCTTGGAATTTTCCACTATCTTGTACATAAAATTTGAGTCAAAATACTCAATTTGTGCCTACCACTTCAAGAAGAAGACCGGAGAGAGAAACATTATTAGAAAAACATTCATAACTTTCTTATTTCTCAACCAATCTTCCTCAAAATAAATTCAAAAGCTCATGCTCAAAGTCCTCTTTTCAAAAATTAATTCTATAATTTATCCTAGGAATGCTCGAATGTTTTTCTTGGGTGCTAAGAAGCTAGATTGCTTATTTTGCATTCCCTAAGGGGGCAATTTTAGAGAAACTTGCATAACGTAAAATTCCCATTTCAAAATTTGATGAAATTTGGCATGAAGCACTATAAGAAACCCCTATACACATTACATAATTTGGTTAGCCATTTTTTTCTGTGAATCTCTAACCAATCTCATTTACCTTAACTACATTGATAGTTCTTAAAACTACTTTTTGTGTACTTTTGAATTTTGACTCCAAGAGCTAAACTGAGTCTTGTTTTTGCTCACACATGTTGTAGACACTATTAATATACTTCTCCCATTCTCACATGAACATGCCATGACATGTACCTACATATCACACCTCATCGGGCACGAGAATCAAGCCTAAATGGGACAATTTCAACTACAATTCCCATTAGATGACCTGATACACCTTGTGAGACCTCTTGCCTATGCCGACAACATTACATCTAACACTGTAGAGCCTTTGATCCAAGCTTACCACTATTGACTCCTTTTCCATCAATGCCACTTGACATTAATGACAACACCAATGACCAGGGTTCAACAATCTCCCCTTTGTCATTGATGGCAACTACTCGGAACGTTGATGGCAAAAACACATACTAGTTACTTCCAATCACCACTCCTATTTTCTAACAACACTCTCTCCCCCTTTGACATATATGAAAAAAGTTTTCTTGGACACTTTACTTGAAATAATGGCGATTGAATATAATTCTACATGAGAAAATAAAGTTACTTGTTTGCAAGCTCCCCACGAAACTAATTTTTTTGTTCTTTCCGAGCTCCTATACCAACCTTTAATGACCTCTTCTTGACCAAACCAAAGTCCCCCTTAGCTGATACTCTCTCTATTTTTCCTTCATTCATATTTTTCATCTCTTTCTAAACCATTCTCATTAAGATCATAGAACTACCTCCATAAATAACATAAACACCATTTAGGACTGATATCCCTTAACCTATCCTTGATGTAGTTTAAAAAAACTTCTCATAGGTTTAATATCAATCTAAGCATGCAAGACAATCACCAAATTCCCCTAGGTTTGAAACACCTGCTCAAGTAGAACATGTAAAATCTAGGCCACATTCTCCTTGCTCTTCTTAATTCCTTCACCATATTCACTGTGTATATACACCTTCCCAAGGTTATGTCATATCAGATTTTGCATTATAACATTCCCCATACATGTGAGTGAGAAAGACTAACTTCGAGACATAACATTATATCCATTAGTCATAGTTTTAATGACTTAGACACAAAACTTGGCTTAACTCAAATTTTACATTCCTATACCATTTTTATATCTCATTAGACCCTAGAGAGATTTTCTTCCTAGTAAAAAGATCATAAGCAATACCCTAGCATCCTTTTTATGTTTATCTCTTACCTTAGGATGTCATAGGAATTATGGAACTTTAGACGCATTAGGAAGATCATACCAACATCAATTGATCGACGGTGATAATATTATACTCAACATGCATGAATGACAACCACATGTTATCTCTTATTAGTAGTACAAACTGATATTTGTCTCCATTAGCATCTAGATCCCGTATACACCACTCATACCACAAGTAAGACTTCTTTATATGATACATGATTCATGTCATACTTCCTTTTGATACTTAAAGCTTCACAAACCATCTGCGGGACCACTTTCAACAACTTTATCCTTGACATGCACATAGACTCCTAACAAATATTATTTACCTTCATAGTTCTTGCTAATAACCTCTCGAAGATATCCTACAGTGAGATAGGAAATTTAAGCATTTATAGACCTTCCAATCAGATCACTCACTTATGCATATTTAGTGACTTAAAACATGGAAAAAATCAAATTTTAGGTACATATGACACACTTTTATAACATTCTCTGTTGAATTACTTCAATTCTTTACTAAGTTCTTTATAACCCTCTTCTTCATCAAACAAAGAAAAATGTGATGATCTAAGCACTCTACATTCCTTGGAGATACTTTTTGACAACAAGAGAAAAATGAGAACTTCTATGTGGTAAAAATAAGGAATGATCTTTCACATGATTTGACAACATGTAATAAGACAACTTGAATGAGTTTGATATCGAACTTGGTTGATGTTACATTATTTTTACATAACTCAAGACTTAAGAACAATGGTCACACATCCTCTTTGACATTTTTGAACACAAAACATTTATAGACACACTCCCTCCATTTGGAACAATTCCTCAAATCATAATCAAATCTCTGCATCAAGTTGAAATCTCATTCGTGATTGCGGTTTGAGGCCTAGTTGGGATCAAAGAATATGAGATCCTTGTGTTGGGGTACTAGGCTTTGTTTCAACATGAACTAGTTTTTACATATTCATACTTTCATTGAAACACTCTTGACTGAAATAAGAGTACAAGTCCGGGTAAAGAAACCTAATGACACACCACTTTCTTCATGATAGCTCAAGAAGACTCTCAAAGATTTCAATCATGAACTAGACTATCAATCATGGAGCAAGACAAACATACTTTTAAGCTACCATACCTTGACAACTTGAAGAATGCAACAATCAACCTCAACTTTTTCTTCCTTTAGCTAGTGTACACCTTCTAGAAGCCTAGATAAGACATACCATCTTTTAGATTACTTCAAAACAAGAGAAAGACATCAAAAAACAATGTAATGACTCAGCTCTTTCCTTCTTTGTCCTTGATTTCTTATTAATCTTATGAGATACAATCTTTGGTGTGACTACCAAATCACACTGAGCTCTCATATTTTTCTTGGGTACCAGATAGACATACATGTTGCAATTCATACACCTATTCTAATACTACTTGGGGAAGACATTCTTCATACTTTGTACTAGAGTTGTGTTCCTTCTTCTTTCCTTTGTCATCATTTCCTGCTATCTTGCTTGTGTTTGCTTCCCTTGTGACTGACTTAGATTGTTGTTTTTCTTCAGCATCTACCCTTGCTATATTCTTGTCATCCTTTGTTGTCCCAACTTATGATTTTTCTTCCTTGACCTTGTATACCCATTTTTCTTTCTTCTTTCCAACATCTCTCTCAACCATAGCTAACTTGGTATTACTCCTTGAGTTTGCATTTTCTCTATATAAACTTTTACCTTTTCTCTGTGAAAATTCTATTGCAGTCACTAATTATTAATCTCCTATCTTAAAAGATTATTTAACCTGCGAAAACTAATTCACACTGACTAATATCGAAAAATAACACAACTGTAACTTCACTAATAAAAATATGGAAAGAAATGCGTAACATAATGAACACAATATTTTTGGACAAATTGTCCTGGAAAAACCCCTAAGGAAAACCAATTCTACTAGATGAGGAATTATATTAACTTCAGAAAATTAAGAGATACAAAGATTCCTTGCCTCTTCTTGGCGAGAACTCGACAATCTCCCAACTTCTCCATTGATATTCCCCCTTTGCTATCCCCAGCTATCACTACGCCCTTCTTAACACTATACAAGACTATTTGCTATCACTTGAAAACTTACAAACTCATTTGCTATGCTGTAAATGCTTCTCCAAAACTTGTGTACTCCAAATGCCCAATGACCTCCTTTTATACTACTCTCATTGGAAAACCAACGGCGGATCGATTCTCAATCGATGGCTGAGATACATAACAACTTAACAACCATAAAAATTTGGTTGTAAGGTGTCACTAAAGGAAATCAATAATTAGAAAATAATTAATTCATTCTCAACAATAAGATAACTATTATCTAATCTTAGCAAATGGACAAACAGTTGTCCAAGCTAACAAACTAACACTCCCTCTTAGCGAGGAAGTTGTTTTACATGACACCCATCTTATCTTTGAAGAAGATAAATTTTCCTTCCCCAATGCCTTAGTCAGAATGTCTGCTACCTGCTCCTCTATAGGTATGTATTGTAGCTGAACAATACCTCATTGTACACAATCCCTGATGAAGTGATACCTGATATCTATATGTTTAGACCTATCATGAAACACTGGATTCTCAGACAACTTGATGCAACTCTGATTGTCGCAGTGTATCACAGTAGTCTCAACCTTCTGACCAAACAAGGCCACTAGCAACTTCCGAAGCCATATAGCTTCACATGTCACCATCTTAGTTACTGATGTATTTTCTTACGATGAACTAGAGCCACGGACTTATGCTTCTGTAACCAAGAAACAACTCTTGATCCTAAACTGAAACAACACCCTGAAGTGCTCCTTTTGTCTATTGTACTACCTGCCCAATCTGTGTCAGTATAGCCTATCAACTTGATTCCTTCACCTCGAACATATCTGATCCCATACTCAATTGAACCATGCAAATAATGCAACACATGCTTAGCCATTGTCCAATGCACTCTCTTTGGCTCAACCATGAACTGACTAAGAGAGTTTACTGCAAATGCTATATCCGGCTGGTGTTGACCAAATACATGAGCGAACCAATTAACTACCTGTATAAGGTGGGATCTACATCTTTGTCCTTAGATGTATCTATCTTCCTCCAATTAGTGATCATAGGTGTAGACATGGCTTTGCAATCCTCCATCTCGAATCTCTTCAAGATTTCAATGCAATATTTCCCTTGACCAAGGAAAATCTCTCCATCTATCTGCCACACCTCCATGCCTAGAAAATAGTGCATGAGTCCCAAATCCTTCATCGAACTCTTCTGCAAGGTCCCTCTTGCAATCCTCTATGAGCCCTAGTGTACCTGTAAGAAACAAGTCATCTACATATAGAACAAGAATGAGAGCCTCACCCCCAACCACCAAGTAGTAGAGGTTACCATCTGCCTCACTCTTCACAAAGCCCATTTCCTACAAGTATGTATCAATGCGCTCATACCATGCTCTAGGAGCCTGTTTGAGTCCGTATAAGGATTTCTTCAATCTACACACGTGGGTCTCTTTGTTGTGTGCTACAAAGCCTTCTGGTTGTTCTATGTATACCTCCTCCTTCAATTCACCATTAAGGAATGTTGTCTTGACATCCATTTGATGGATCTGCCATCCCATCTGCATTGCAAATGAGATTACAGCTCGTATAGAAGTATACCTAGCCACTGGAGCAAATGTCTCCTCATAGTCTATTCCCTCCTTCTGAGAGAACCCCTTTGCCACAAACCTTGCCTTGTATTTCTCGATGCTACCATCTGCACCGTGCTTTATCTTGAATATCCAGCGTGATCCAACTACTGCCCTATCTATTGGTCTAGGCACTACCTCCCACACATCATTATGCATTATTGAAGTATATTCCTCAACCATAGCATCTCGCCATACTTGATGTTGTGCAGCCTCTTGATAGCTGGAAGGTTCACTATCTACCAATTGGCTGACTAATGCCACATAGTCATTGAACTTGGTTGGTTCTCTCCTCTGTCTCGTACTCTTCCTAGGAGCTCCCACAAACTCCTGAGTATCCCTTTGTGTGTCTTGAACCTCACGGTTCCTGCTGCCAATGGTAGAGGATGAAATATCAACCTCTATATCTTCTAGATGCATATCTGCTGTACTAGTTGCTCCATACTCTGTGAATCTTCACTACTACTGAGTCTATGCTTGTCTTAGTAAGCTGTACTTGAGCTTTTTGCCCTTGACTTGGACTTGGAGCTTTTGTTGGTTGCTCACTTTGATCATCTATTGGAAAATCTTTGGACCTTCTAAATGCTTTGTCCTCCATGAACTTGACATCACATCTGACAATAATTCTTCTAGTCCTGGAATAAAAATCCTATATGCCTTTGAAGTTTCACTGTACCCAACAAGGTACCCCTTCTCTGTAGTCTGATCTAACTTGGTACGTGTATCTTCTGGAATATGACAATATGCCAAACTCCCAAATATCCTAAAGTGACCTACATCTGGCTTCTTCCATGTGAAAGCTTCTTCTGGTGTCATCTTCCCTAGTACCTTGTGTGGAACCCTGTTCTGAATGTAAACTAATGTACTACATGCCTCTGCCCATAGGTAGCGGGGCATGTCCTGATCATGTAGCATAGCCCTTGCTGCCCCCGATATAGAATGGTTCTTCCTCTCAGCAACTCCATTCTACTGTGGATTGTAAGGAACAATCCACTCTCTTTTGATTCCTTCTCTGGTATAGAAATCCTGGAATTTATTCCCTATGTACTCACCTCCATTGTCTGACCGAAGAACCTTTATCTTCCTTCCTGTCGAGTTCTCCACAAGAGCCTTGAACTCTTGGAAGTGACTGAAAACCTCATCCTTGGTCTTCAAGAAGTATATCAGGTCTTCCTGAGAAATCATCAATGAAAATAGCATAGTACTTGTAACCTCGGAGAGACTTCGTCGACATTGGCCCACATATATCTGAGTGTACTAGATCAAGAACACCCTCAGATCTGGTGTCACTCCTTGGAAAAGATGCTTTCACAAACTTCCCAACACACATCCCTTACATACATCATCATGCTTTGTGCTCACCTCTGGAACACCTGTCATTGTCTCACGAAGCAATTTAAGTGCTCCATGATGAATATGGCCCATCCTCCTATGCCATAGCTCTCCAAGATCTCTAGGATTATTGTTGCTCATAAGTGCCTTAGGAGTATCAAACTGTAACCTATAAAGGTGACCACTCCTAACTCCAATAGTTATGGGTGATTTCCAATCCTTGTGCTTAATCAACACATGTGTCCCTCTAAAAAGTACATTATACCCTTTATCCTAAAGAACATATACATAAATCAGATTCATACCTAATCCTGGCACATGCAAGACATCATGAAGTGGAACTATCTTTCCATTCTCCCTCTGAAGCTGAATAGTCCCTTTCCCAATTGGGTTGAGCTTGGACAAGTTCCCCATAGAAATCTGGATATTGGTGTGTCCTCCTCAAGTATGCTGGAGAGAGTACTCTCTAACTCTATCATATGAAATGATACCCCCCACTATCTATATACCAAACACTTTGTGAGGTTGAGCTGACCATACAAGCTGAGTGCAAACTCATCCTCGATCTCTAGAGAGCTCCCTCTGCACTTGAAGCCGCCACTGGTTCTTTTGCCCCTTCTTATCATTCTTCTTCCTTTGGGTGCATTCCTTTCACATAACAACATGTGGCCAAACTCATGACAGCCATAGCACTTGACCTTAGACATGTCCTTCTTCTTCTCACTTTGAGAATTTGATCCTTTGCTAAATCCCTTCTTTGCTTTCCCTTTTCCGCTAGGGAAATGTTTTCTTGTTCTCCCTCACTTTTTTGACTCTTGTTGGCCCCATTGACAAGACTTAGTCTAAACTCCTCCTGAGTGAAATCAGTCCATAGTCGATCCCAACTCGGTAAGGTGTCTCGTCCACTAACAACTTGAACAAAGACATCCCACTATTTAGTAAACCCATTTAGGGCTATTCTTACTAGCTCATCATCATCTGGCTTATCTCCAATAGCTGCTAACTCATCCTTGATGAGTCTAAGCCTAGTGAGGTAACTTGTAACGTCTTCTCCCTTGTTCATCTAGGTATTCTTCAACTTTTCTCTGAGAATCAACTTCCGGTTAGTGGTAGCATTTTGGTACAGATTCAGAATGGCATCCCACATCTTCTTCACCGTATCTAACTCGGAGATGTGTGGAACAATATGATCCTTGACACCATCAAGGACAATCCTCCTCGCCTTGGCATCCTCTTTCTTGTATGCTGCAAGTTGTGTTGCGTCTATAGGTACAGTTACAACAGTGGTAACATAATCCTTTATACCATTCTCTTCCAACAATAAAGAAAGTTTGGCCTTCCAGACACCAAAATTCGAGGCACCATCTAATTTGTCCTGATCTCTCAAACCAGCTGAAGCCATCTCAAAGGATAAAAGTAAAAAGAATTTAAAGAGATCAAACTAGGTTATAGAAACCCTCAATTTCTTTCCTAGGGCAAACCTTTTCTACCCTTAACACAACTCTGATACCATGTGAAAATTCTATTGTAGTCACTGATTATTAATCTCCTATCTTAAAAGATTATTTAACTGCCGAAAACTAATTCATAGCTAATATCGAAAAATAACACAACTATAACTTCACTAATAAAAATACGGAAAGAAATCGTAACACAATAGAACACAATATTTTGGACAAATTGTCCCTGGAAAAACCCCTAAGGAAAACCAGTTCTAGAGATGAGGAATTATATTAACTTGACAAATTAAGAGATCAAAGATTCCTTGCCTCTTCTTGAGAACTCGACAATCTCCCAACTTCTCCCATTGATATTCCCCCACTATTATCCCAACGCTATCACTGCGCCCTTCTTGCTAACACTACAAGTGTTTGCTATCACTGCAAACTTACAAACTCATTTGCTAGCTGCATAAATGCTTCTCCAAAACTTGTGTACTCCAAATGCCCAATGACCTCCTTTTATACTACTCTCATTGGAAAACCAATGGCCGGATCGATTCTCAATAATTTGAGATACATAACAACTTAACAACCATAACAAATTTGGTTGCAAGGTGTCACTAAAGGAAATCAATAATTAGAAAATAATTAATTCATTCTCAACAATAAGATAACTATTATCTAATCTTAGCAAATGGACAAACAACTGTCCAAGCTAACAAACTTTGCTTCCCTTGTTCTAGCTCCTCCTTTAGAGTCTTTATTTTGATGCACTTAGTCTTTCACATTCTTCACTCTTGGCTTGAATAGATGTTTGACATGCCTCATGACTAAGCTCATTATTTATTTCAGTCTAACTTGATTTATCTTTAAGTTCTAAACTCAACTTCTTACTAGTACCTATTTGATTTATGAGAAATTTATTGAGTTTCCTTAAAACTGCACTAGTTAAATTTTCAAGGTCTTAATTTCTTCTTGATTTTGATACATGTAACACCTTTGTATTTAAATCCCTTTGATACATTTTCAACATATGAAGACATCTCATTTAGTTCATGACTATGGTTAGCTTCCTTGAGTTTAATTTTTGTCTTTAACTCATTTATGAGAACTTGTGCAATTTCATACCTCTTTTTCAACATTGGCTCGACTTATTTTCCCATGTTTGTGTCTTCAGGATCACCCCCAAGTTGTTAGACTCAATTCAAGAGTACCATGCTCCGATACCAATTGTTGGAAACTTGGACACTAAGAGAGGGTGGTGAATTAGTGTCTAATTAAACTTTACAACTATATTCTTTTATGTACTATGTTAAGAATGACATCTAAAAACCACACACACAAGTAGATTATAGAAGAGTGTACACTGAGACACAAAATTTATGTGGGAAATCAAAACCCAAAGATAACCCACTGAAACCATGAACTATGCTTAGGACTAAAAATTCCCTTTAGTTCTTACATGATTTCATGGTTGAGCTTCAACTCAACCTGGAGCTGCAACTCCTAAGTTTGAGTGAGCTACTACTCAATTTGAGGCTTGACCCCTATAATTCAACCAATTTCTATTTATCTTTAGTGAGCTTCAACTCACAAGGAAGCTTCAACTCCCCAATTGTTAAGCTGCTACTTAGAATTGTATAAAAATAATTGTCATTCTTTATTTATTGTCTTCGACAGCTGATAATGACCCCTAGATTAGCATACTTTGCTTCCTCTTTTCCAATTCACAATTCTACACCTAGTTCTCCTTTCGGCTCGATCACCAAATCAAATTTTATTCTATTAGGCACAAATGTACGCTGACATCTTCATGTCCAATCTTTACTCATCATCTAATCATCATTACCCTTTGTCAAGCAAGGCCACTTTAGATTCACATTTCTATCAAGTTTCTCTCTTTCTTGATCAGTTTTTGTCATGCAAGAATCTCTCAAGGGCTCAGAATCCTGTCACTATTTAGATCTCACTATTATCCTTCTAATGTCAAGAATTCAAATCTTTGTTTCGGTTTAAATATTTGAGAGAAGACTTTTTGTAACCATTGCAGTTGTTTTGACTATTCACATATTCTTTCTCCTTACTACGGTGCTACTACATTCATAGCATTCTATCAATAATAAAAATGTTTTACTTATGAATTCATCCCCAAAATATGATAATCTCAACCTCATAAGTTCATTTCACTATCTTTCTTCCTCTAACCTATTATCCTACTCTTCTTATTGTCCTTGTCAAGATACCTCACCTTCCAAATCGGTGCCTTTTTTTGCAACACGTGTATTATGCTCTTGCTAATCTCTACCCATCATATGTATTCTCTGTGTTTACACCTATATATTCTTCATGCCCTCATCATTTCATATCTCGGACTTCTAATCTTCAACATTGGTTTTGCGGTTGTTTTTAACATAAAGTAGTGAACTATGTTTTTATCATAATCATATATATTCACTTTATCATTCTTTTTCATTTCTAGTGCCTTACATTTGCAAGTCACACTTCTTTATATTCTAGTCCATTTTTTTCAACTCCTGCCTTGAATTCAAAGCATTTGTAACAACTACATAACTTTTCAACTTATGTCTTCTTCCAACAAGCTAGGATGAAGAATTGTGGTTTTGTAACAGTTGTGTATTTTGGAGTACTTGAGGTTTTTGCCACGAGCTTTTGACTTATTTAGACGTTGTAAAGACTCTTCATCTTCCCTTTAGAAACCCTAAGCTTCCCTTAAATGCCCATCAGGCTTCACTTGCCATTTTGAGTTCACATGAGCCTATTAAGCTGTCTAGGAAGCATGAGTTCGGATCACCTAAGTTTGAAATATGTTAGCACTGTGTGACCATGTAGTTTATAAAGAATTAGCACTATAATTCAGAGCTTGAGGTTCTCAAAGAAGTATTTGATCTTGAGCTTGAATTTGAATTTTTTTATATTCGTCAAGCAACATACTAACCAGATAACTTTGAGATGAGCTTTACCTTAAATAAGTTATGTAAAATGGATAAAAAATTAAGACATTTAAAATCTTAGAAAGCTTTGGTCCGTGATCTCTTCATCAACTATATAGTATACAGAGGTTTACTCTCTTTCTGATCAGAATCTGGCACAACTAAATTACCCCTACCAGACTTGCTTTCTTTGTTTTCTATTAAGATTTGAGGACAATCTCGGTTGAGAGAGAGAGAGAGATATGGATTCATTTTCATTACTCAAGATTCATGATTTTCACATGTTTTACTAGTAGGATCAAATTAGCTTGAAATGATCAATCTAATACATAGAGAGGGTTTTGGGAACAAACCCTAGATCACCTTATATTTTCTCATAAACCCTTAATTTTCACTTTGGTGCTCCTATGCCTCTAAGGATTCACTCTCCAAGACTTCAAACTCACTCAACAATGAAAGATTTAGCTATATTGGTCCACATTTGCAATCTTTCTTGACTAAAATCACCTTGACATCTTCACTTTGACTATCACAGAGAGAGAAATTTCATAGGTTTTAGATCATTGGTCCAATTTATTCATGGAGTAACAATGAATTTTTCACCTTGAATAAATTTTGAGATCACATTCACGAGAATATGATCATAAAGGATACAACAAAATTTTGATGCGAAGTATGAGAGATTAGATGCGGTAATATTTGTGGAAAGTAATGTAATAAGGTAGACTTTTTAGTAGATTTATTGATATCCAATTTTATACTTGCATAACCATTGTGATAGAACAACTTCAAGCAAAGGATGTACACTTTATTTTTCAATTTTAAGTGCAGGGTCATATGGAGAGAATGATAAATCACTTTTAGAGGATAATTTGCTTTGACAAGTCTACATGCACGAGACCGGTTAGGGTGCCCATTACTTTCACCTCTATTTCTCATCAAAGAAAAAATAAAATATCTCGAGGAGAACATTCTTGAGATTTAGGAGAGATAAATTTTATAATAATCTTCGGTCTCAACATTAAGTTTATATAGGTTCCACTATGATTGTACCTCTCTTAATCACCATGACAATCTACACATCTTACTAAGATGAGATGTACCTAATTTGCAAAACTACCATTAAGGACACGGAGAGAGTATTATATGATCTTTGAATGTTTCACTATCTTGCACAAGATAATTTGAGTTAAAACTAATCAATTTGTGCCTACCGCTTCAAGAATAAGACCGGGAGATAGAAAACCTTGTTAGAAAAACATTCATAACTTTCTTGTTTCTCAACCAATCTTCCTAAAAAAATCAAAAGCTCATGATATGAGTCCTCTTAAAAAAATTCTTCTATGATTTATCTAAAGAATACTCGACAATTTTTCTTTGGTGCTAAGAAGCAAGCATGCTTATTTTTCATTCCCTAAGGGAGCAAGTTTTATAAAAACTTGCATAACTTAAAATCACCATTTCAAAATGTGATGAAATTATGCATGAAGCAATAAAAGAAACCCATCTACACATTCCATATGTTGGTTAGCCATAGATGTTCCTGTGAATCTCTGACCAATCTCATTTACCTCAATGTGTATTGATAGTTCTCAAAGCTACTTTCTGTGCACTTTTGAATTTTGACTACAGGGGCTAAAGTGAGTCTTGGACATATTGTAGAAACTATTAATATGTTGATAACATGCTCACATGAACATGCCATGACCTATACTTACATCTCACACCTCATCAGGGCACCAAAATGCAGGCCTAAATGGGCCAATTTCAACTACAATTTCCACTAGATGACCTAATACATCCTGTGAGACCTCTTGCCCATCTTTGTCAAAAATTAGAGCCCACACTCTTGCTCTGCAAAGGCGAAAAAGTCATATTAACAACAAATCTATGGATAGAAGTCGGGCTAGTCAATGACACAATTGGTAAAGTAGTATGCATAGTCTACAAAACACCTAGAAAACCCCCAACATCCCACTGTATGTAGTTGTAAAATTCACTGAATACTTAGGCCCTCCTTGGGATATAAACAACCCAACCCACATACATGTCCCTCCCATCACAAGAAACAATTGTTGTCAAATCCCACTTAAGATGACACGGACCTTAACTATTCACAAGGCACGAGGCATGAACCTTGAGAAATCCTGATAGACATTGGTGGCACCGACTGACAAGGGCTAACATTTCTTGCTATTTCTCGAGTTCAATCCCTTTCGACTTGATTATCTCTCATCCCTTTTCGTTTGCACGGTACACATGCATATCATCCCATAAATATGTGCCCAACCGGAAAGAAGCGAATACCAGCTCGCCTAAAAAGCAACGCCACCCCCTCATAAAGCTCAACTACTCCCCGACACCCTTCCCACCACCCCTTCCCTTTTACCCACTATGCCTTACCCTCCCCACCTCAATTTCCTTACCTACTACTTTAATATACCTTCACCTACTACCGCTTATAGCTCCTATTTTCCTAATATGATTACTATATTGTGCAAGTTCATCTATTACCAACCATGCCCACATGCCAATGCCAACAGTGACTACACACTCAAGTACAAGCCCATATACATAAACATTTCAAAAACAATAGGTCCCTTTATATAAATCAATTTGTCTCCATTAACATTATTTCCTATACTAATACTACTATTGTGCATAGGTCTTGCTCCTCCCCACCAAAGAGAGTTTTTTTGGCACAAAGGGCACAATGATGTTTTCTACAAATTAGTGACCAAGCTTGAAGAAGACTCTAGTTTCCTTCCCCATCTCGTGTGTGAAGCTATCAAAGCCCCGCCTCGCAACAATGACATCAGTAGCCGAGGAAGATGCCTACACATTCCACCTGACCCTTGGAAAATTACAGGCAGGTTGGCCAAATGTAAACGCAAGCCACCATCATCGTCGAAGACACCGCCACATTGTGCACAAGCAACAAGGCCTATGAGCAATACTACAGCCAAACAACGGATAAAAATTGTAACTCAGAAGTGTAGAAAAAATTAAAAACCCCACTTGTGTTATACCACTAGATTCCTCCTTGTACATCTTAGCTTGATCCACCCATGTAATGAATTTTTGCTGATTTGAAAAATATGCCTACCTTCATGCTAAAAGAGTTAATATAAGAGTTTTATGAGTTTTATAGCTTCCTTTGCTTACCATGGACGTGTAGTATCATAGTCTTCAAAATTGTTTTACCTTTACCTAAAGAAATATATTACAACTTAAGCTAAGCGTTGAAGATATACTTGTGTTTCAAATACCAAGGCCCGCTTCGTAACTTAGTTTTATTATTACCTACTACTTCATAACTCTAGAATATATTTTGATGTATGTTTAACTTGCAGTTACACAACTTTCCAGCCACACACCATTAGATTAGTTTCATAATTGTGCTTGCTTCAAAAAGGGGAAAAAACATCTCACAAACTCCAAACAGCCCCGAGCTTCTCCAAAGAACAAAAACTAACACATCTAGATAAATTTAACAATACTAAGTTTCCTTTCAATACATTACATAATCTACAAACACATACACAACAATTCAACTATCTACCACACTTCTAAAAAAATAATTAGGTACTAATGCCAAGAACTTACAAAAATGAAATTCTCCCAACAAACAATAATTTTTGAGAAAAAAACCACCAAAAAACTAGTAACCGAATACAAACTTTAGAAACCACCTTCTATGTCGCAGGCCCAATGAAATGCTTTATTTACGCATCTAAAAACTAATACTACCATCTAAATCAGGTATCCTATAATTTTGAACAGCCAACGAATAAACCCAAATCTTAAAAAACCACAAAAAAAAAATTGACCCATGCAACACAGTTTTACTGAATTTCCCAAAAAACACTAAAATTACATTTTATATAAGCAACCAACAAAATGGCAATTCAGTGTAAATTTAATCCAGATAGGAATATTGTAATGTTTACACTACCTTGCAATATGTTTATTGAACTCGGAAAATCAAAAGCATACACTGTAAATACAAGTGTCTCAAAGCTCCCCACAATTCCAACACAGCCCATAAACCAATACGTCTACGTATCAGAGAAGCAACAAAAGCGAAAAAATATAAGCTCGTCAACGCGTTCACAAGTTTCACCATAGCTAGAAACATATTATGTTGTGATGAACCTGACCATTTCTTTTATCTTTTCGTGCAAGAAGAATTACGCACTTCTCAGCTGCTCCTCATTCTGCCAATCCACATACACACAACGGTAGATTTAGTCTCCTCATATCATTTGTTTTCCTGTTCATTTTCTTCATAAATTGAATTGAGAGTCTCGATTTCCGCATTAAATTTTAAAATAAAGGCAGACTTAGTTTTAATGTTTCTCTTCTTATACATGTCAATTGACAGTGTAGAAATTTTGCATTTTCAAACATAATTGTTTCAATTTCTGCAAATTTCAGGCAATAATGTCAAATTTAGTTGTAGATTTACTTTCCTTAAATTTCGTACATATTTATTTCCTTATTTCCAAATTTGTTCCGAAAGATTTGAAATCCTGCATTTATTTCCTGGCAAAATTATTTCAAATTTCTGGCAATAGCAGCAAATTCAGGCCATATTTCCATTTCTGCCATTGTTTATTTGCCAACCCATTTGATTTCGACCTCAATCCTCCACTGATTGAAATCACAGTTGGTAAAAAGGGGTATAATTTATATAAATTCTAAAGGCTGGATTTGAATACTATGAATTTTGTTTCCCTTCCCAAGGGTGGGAAACTGGAAAGACTATAACCACCATTGTTCTGTTTTGGTTTTTGTTTAGGATTGGCTTAGTACTAACTACCAGAGGTTGTAGACAACAACAATTGCCACTTCGGCTAAATCTTGACAGTCCAAGCTGAGCTGACATGTTTTGTTTCTTGATCTATGTGGGAGTAGACCTCTTGCCTTGTTTTAATTAAAATTTACCAACCACTTAACAATAAAACTGCAATCCAATAAAACCTCTCGCTATCCTCTGCAGGGCGTATTTGCTCTCCCCCAAAGTGGAGCAACTGCTAGTTTATAAGAGTGTGCTTTTCAAATTTAATCGCAGGCCGACCAAACAAAAAAGATAAAAAATAAAAATTCTGTTTCTTACTCTTCATTCGAGTAAGCATTAGTTATGGTGAGCAACTATAATTTAAAACATAATGTTGGAAGGACATTAAAGGTGATAATCCACACGACGCACTGAAAGACACTCGAATCATGCAAAATGCTTAAATTGTTTTTTAAATGGAACGTTCATACATTCTTGCTCCATAGAGATTTTTTCTTCCCTGGGGAGAACAACGTGAATGTGCTTTGTAATTTGATTCAAATCCTGCTCTGCATAAGGGCATGTCGCTTGCCCTTTGAAACACCCTACTTACAAGTAAATACCCTCCAAGCAATAGGAACAATAATCCATTTCTGAAGCTTTTAAAATCCTTCAATGTATGACTAATTCTTGAAAATATTTTCTATTTTTCTCCCCATCTGCAGATTCTATCAGGGAGTTGCAGTTTTATTAGCGTCTACAAAAAGATCATCTTTTTAAGCCTGTTGATCACCCTTATATGACTCAGAGCATTGCTAGAACAGGACGGACTATACACAGATATTTGAATCATGATAACTTGAATTCCTTTGAAGGAGGGTGAACTGTTTTGTTTTCCTTTTTATAAAAATCTTAAAACTAGAATTGATTTTTATACCAGATATCCGAACATTGCAAATTCTGTTGTGCAGCTATATGCAAGCTTCCTCCTCTGTGTCTTTTCATATTTTAAAAAGAGGTTAAAGAAAACTATCTAAAGGAACCGCAAATGTGGAATGAACAAATACATGAAATACACACATCTTCTCATTAATGCAATTCAGATATATCTTTATGACAGATTAAGAAGTGTTATTAGAAACATTGATTAAAAATCATTTTACAAAGATATTCTCAATTATTTCTAGCTATAAACAATAAAACATGTCTAGCTTTTTTTAAAGTTGAGAGTTCACCACAAGTTGGGAGGCAATTCTTCGGATAATGCAGAAACTTGGAAATTAGGCAAGAAATATCTCATTGATCTAAAACTTAGAGTTCACCAAAATTGGGATGTAATTCTTCGAATAATGCGAAAACTCGAGAACTCGAAAATTAGCCAAGAGATCTAATTTATTTACAACTGAGACTTCAAGTTCACCAAAATTGGGAGACAATTCTTCAAATATCCAGAACCCTCTAAAACTAAGTGTTGTAGAGCTTTAAGTTGGCCAAAGCTGGAAGGCAATCCTTCCAATGACCTGCATCATTACAAATACAAATTTAATTAGTTTAGAGCTCTAGGCCGCCAAAATCCACAGACAATTCTTCCAACCTGCAACATGATTTTAAATGATTCAAACCATATCAAATCTATCAAAAAAAAAAAAGGTAGTCGTATGACATTGTGTGGCAACTCTGGTTGCTTAACCCCACAAATTTAATATAGATATCTTGAATGAAAAGTGATGAAAAATGCTCATTAAACAACCCAAATTAATCTAATTCTTTCGAACAGGAATATGTTATGGATTTTTACCAATGCAACTCTTACAACACTTTGTATTTGTCCCAATCAAATTGTCGCTTAGCTTTCAACATTTTTATTTTGGGCGATCGTGTGCAAAATCCAATTTCATTGTTAGCTTTTGTCTTTCACAAATTAGTATCAAAATCTAAATCTGAATCCCATGAAATCTCATAATAAAGGGCAAGCCTTGCATAGAACATTAACACCTTGAGATGAAAATTAAGTTGTTGCACCCAATTGAAGTCATTCTTAGAAAGGGTGTATATTAATTGCAGCCCTAACATAGTTGCAATCTTTTAAATTTAATTTACCGAGATTGGTAGTAGCCAGTGTTATTTTCCCAATGCCACCGAAACCGGAAATAGCAACAGCCCAGGATAACTCATCTGCTGTTCTACTCACTTTCAGCGATTTCATTACTTCCTGCTCTTGGTCCTCCATTTCTACTAGGAAAGGAAAAGCGAGATATGTCAGCCATGATAAATGTCAATTACACAGACTTACAATAATGTTTGAAAGAATGACATGATCTCTATACCAAGCATTATGAATAATATTATAAGAAGAGAGAGAGAGAGATTGCTGAATGTTATACGCATAAGAAACTGCAAACTAGGACTAAGAATTACAGAGAACTTTGCCTCCTCCTTTCTCTTCCAAAGGGAAAGATAATCTCAACACCTATTTTAAGTAACAGTTCTACAATTCTCCTGAAGAACACTAACCTTTGAAATAATTATTTCTAACAAAGCATAAGTTACAATATCAAACAACCTCCATATATTACCAGGCATGTTAACAGCCCATGGTGACTCATCTGCTGTTCGCCTCGCTTTCTGCAATTTCATTGCTTCCTCTACTTCTCTCTCCTTCATTTTTACTGGGAAATGAAAAGAGATATGTCAATCCTGATAAATACCAATTACAGACTCACAATAATGTTGACAGATTGACATGATCTCTATACTAAGCTTTATGGATAATATTATAAGAAGAGTTATTGATTACAGAGACTTCTAAGAAAAACCCAGAGAGTAATTTTGAAAACCTAGAATGTGGTTTAATATAAAAATCTGCATACGGGCTTGGGAAGCTTTCTGGATAATATTATAAGCAGAGTGATAGATTACAGAGATTGCTAAGAAAAGCCCAGAGGGTAATTTTGAAAACCCAGAATGTGGTTTAGCATAAAAACCTGCATATATCTTGGGAAGCAGTGTAGGACAGAAATGCTGGCTAAACATTAGAGTAGGAAATCCACAACTTAAATTAGGAGATCCAGGCTCTAATACTTATGATAATGTTGAAAGATTGACATGATCTCTATACAAAAGCATTATAGATAATATTATAAGACGAGGGATAAATTACAGTTACGAAAAACCCAGAGAGTAACTGTGAAAACCCAGAATGTGGGTTAGCACAAAAATCTGCATAAGGGCTTGGGAAGCAGTGGAGGATAGAAATGCTGGGTCAATTTTAAACTAGAAAATCCACAGCTAAATTAGGTGATCCAGGCTCTAATATTTATAATAATGTTGAAAGACTAACATGATCTCTATATCAAGCATTATGGGCAATATCATAAGAAGAGGGATAGATTACAGAGATCGATAAAAAAAACCCAGAGAGTAATTTTGGAAATCCAGAATCTGGGTTAGCACAACATCCTGCATAAGGACTTGGGAAGCAGTGGAGGATAAATATGTTGGTTCAGTTTAAAACTAGGAAATCACAACTCAAATTAGGAGATCCAGCCTCTAATATTAACTATAACGTTGAAAGATTGACACGATCTCTATACGAAACATTCTGAATAATATTATAAGAGGGGATCGACTACAGAGATTGCTAAATCCTGGGCCATGTCATATGCATAAAGAATTGCAAACTAGACTAAATTTTTGCAGAGAAATTTGCCTCCTTCCGAAGGGAAGCATTACCTCCACATCTCTTGAAAGAAAAACCATTATCATTCCCCTGACGAACACAAACCAGTGAAATAATTCTGTCTAACAAAACATAAATTACTATACTAAACAACTTCCTCATATTACCTGGCATATCGCTTCCCCAAAAGAAATTATCTTATGGTTGTCTAGGTCGCAGAAGCAGATACAATCATACGGGATTTCGAAGTTCAATCCTTCAGTTAATCGGACACAGACAATTGTGAAGCAATTTCCTGCTTAGTGTGGGTGGCCCCGGTGATATATAGGATGAACGGGAATTTTTTGTGACTGTTCACAAAGTTCTAAAAAAGTAAAAAATATAACAAAAGGAAAAGTATGGCATCGAAGAAAGCGAATACCTAGGTATGACACTTAATTTAATTTGTTGTATTTGAACTTGCTTTTCTAAAGTTGAGGGACCCGGTTAAGCATTAGATCCTCAATGGCCTAAGAATTGTGTGCTTGCTTTTGAAAAAGTTTCAATGTGTGATGAAGGTGGTAGTACTCATTTTGGCCCACTCTTACATTTTTATGATATCAATGTGTGATGAAGAAGATGGCTATCGTTTTGGTTCACTCTCTCTACATTTTTTACGATACGATGCGTTAGGATAAGATACGATAAGATAAGATAATCTTTTGGCCAAAAATTGTCTATGGGATTGTGAAGTGAAGAGGAAAAAAAGTGTGAGAGTAATATTAATTAGGGTTGTATTGCAGTATGCATATATGTCGTAAGTGTATAAGGAAATAAAATTGGTGAAACGAGAATCACATATAAGATAGAAGCTAGAAGTCTTATGGCTTCATTGTCCAATGTTTCACCTCCACATTGACAAATCTTTAGTGAAGCCACATTCATAGTAAGAAACATATTATGCTAGAGAAAAAGGTGCCTAATGAAAAGGTTGGAAGAAATTATGAATACAATTCCATGCCGGTTAAGCCTTCTTGCAAAACACGGTTTGAAAGTGCCTCCCTCAAGTGTATGCAATAGACTAAAAAGATGATCTCTCATTAAACTTTTTATGCATGGGAAAGATAGGTGAAAACCATCAAGTATTCCTTATGGGGAATATAGTAGAGGAACATGGTTGTCCATGTACCACTTTTGATCCTTCCACTAAGGCCTAACACAAATCATTGCATTTCTTTGAAGCATTTAGGGGGATTACGTATACGAATTTCCCACAAATAACAATGAGAAAGTGGTGAGATGGCATTCTATCTTATAGTATGTTTATTATTAAATATTTTAAGGCTTGACTATTGTAATATCACCTTTCTTCTAGCAACATCACTCATGTTTGTAATATATAATAAAATAGAAGGGCATGGAAATTGATGATAAAATATAATATGAATTTAAATTAAAAAATTAGCACCCAATTATAACAAGTATTGTAGGTTTATTGCCTAAAGCTTTAACACTTTAACTTCACTTAGAATTTGATGGAATGCCCAAATTTCTCTTCTCAAATTTGTTCGACATAATCCAAATATGATAATAATTGATTTTCAATGAAACCAATACACCATCACCCCTAATACCTTTCCATTCATATACAAAATGTTGCACTTGTCATCCCTACGTGGAGCCAAAGGGCCATCTCAAGTGGGTGGCTATAATACACTACAAACTATAATACTAGCCTATATTTTAAAATCTAAGCCATTTAATGGTCTATGGGAAATGTATAGCTACCATATATTGTGTGAGGGGGAAATAAATGTTGTAATAAATACTTATTAAAAAACAAAAAAATGAAAATACATGTTTGAGCTAACTATTTACTTAGAAGTTGAATAACATAATTAATTGTACCACTTTGAGAAAGCAAGACCCTATGTTGTGGCTATTTTTCCAATAATAATTGTTGAAAACATATGTTGCATGTGCTTTTAGTGTATTAGGGCTATAACAAGTCACAAGTTGGATCTGTTGACAACCAACACTTCCTTCACCCTATGTGAAATCCAAGACAATTTGCATCTACTCGCTTCTAGCCTTATCATTGGTCATGCACCACGTATGAGATTTAACAATGTAGCCATTATGTGATGTTATCATCACATGATTCAAATTTTGCACTTGATCGAATGGATCTTGAGAACCTTCATAATGAGTGCAATATCATAGATAGTGGATTCAAAAGGGTATAAATATTGATCCATACATAATAAAAAAATCACGTGCATGTCGAAAGTGATATGTGTTTTATGAAGAAAAATACTTGTTATCAGTGAGACTTGCACAAAGATGTATTTGTTTTTCGCTCGAGAAGCTATGGAAATACATACAACAAAAAATTAAAAAAACAACAGAAATTTTTTTATTTCAAAGAAATTGATTAAACAATACAAAATTATATATTTTTATCAAACGAAATGACCTCTATCAATCAAGAAAATAGTGTTCCAAGCCAATCATTATTAACATAAATGTTATTGCACAAATACAAGAAAAATCTTACTATTTATAAAAATTGAGTGTATACAATGAAATAAGATCATCTACGAGATGTTAGAGACTAAATCACTAAAGTCGGATTTAATTGATACTCATAAAAAGAATTTAAGAAATCATTCTTATGTGTTAGAAGACACAATGTCTAGTTCATGCATAATATTAAACAATAACCTCTTCTTAAATCTCCATGCAACATACAATTGGAAAATGATTAGTATTTATTTTGGTTTAAAGATCTACCTTAATAAGGTCCCTAGCCTTTTAAGGATATGATAAATTTGACAAGACAAGACAATGAAATACTATGATAAAATGACATTGAATAAATGATGTTGGATGGAATTATGATGATTGTAGGTTGTGTGTAACCGATATGAAAATCACATAGTAATCGCGAAACAATAATATAGGTATTTAGGCTTGTGAATGTTCCTTACGTTACAACTCTCCTTTGCCTTAGGGGAAACCTATGAACAAAACATACATGAAATTATAA
This sequence comes from Taxus wallichiana var. yunnanensis, assembly GCA_018340775.1. Lineage (NCBI taxonomy): Eukaryota > Viridiplantae > Streptophyta > Pinopsida > Cupressales > Taxaceae > Taxus > Taxus wallichiana. Next base: position 514,995,453 of record CM031236.1, on the reverse strand, counting down.
CAAAAGGTGATCAAGAGTCCATGGTGTAAGGATGCACTATAAAAAAAAAATTCAATTGTGGGGATGGAAGTAGGTGAATAATATTTATGTGCTTAGTGTATAGAGAGATGAGATGATAATTAATGTCGCAAACATGATTAGGAGGACTTGATTAATGGTTAGTGAATTGTATTTTCTTATTATTGATTAGTAATATTTTATTGCTTTTAAGGATTTCGATAATATTTTATGATTTTTATTGTTTTAAATGTGACTACGGTATTTATGGGATTTTAGGAATTTATAATTTTATTTGGTATTTTATTGATATGACCTTATATGTAAGGTACTTTTTCTAATGTCTACATTTGTCCCATTTTTATTTACATCGTGAAAAGATGGGATAAACTAAAAAAATGAAGATGAGATGGGGTTCATTTAATTGACCCTATGACAAAGATATCTATATGTTTCCATCTTGGACTAATGACTAGAAATCGTACGTGAAGTGTTACGATGAAAACGCTTCAAGGGTGGAATGAAAAATAAAACTTGAGGAAGTCAAAAAAGAGGGAGAGGATGAGGGGCAAGATAGAAGGGGTTTGAGGGAGGAGAAGTGCAATGTATTCCATTGTATCGTCTTTATCTTGCTTGAATTAAAACATGTAATGTGTGAATAGTCATTGATAATTGAGCCCCTCAATGATTAGTCATATGAGTGACATGTAGATTTTATCTATCATAATTTTTACGTGCGATCCCCCACATTTCCAATTTCGATCATTTAAAAAGCGCCCCACATCTACATTTCATCCTACACTTTGAACCTAAGTTCGAATCTCATTAATTTGTTGTTATCGAAAAATGGTCAAAACCTCGTCAAAGTACATAAATCCCACTCCACACCCCAAAATAGTTTACATGAGAAGACCACAACATTTCAAGGGAGTGCAAATGAGAAAAGGGGGGAATGGGTTTTAGAAGTGAGGATGCACAATTCCATTGGTAGAATTTGGTTGGGCTCCTATGATTCCCCTCACTAGGCCTCTTGCGCTTATGAGTGTGCAATGTATATTCTCGTAGGATAGAATGCCAACTTCAATTTCGAGTCTTTGGACGAAATCCGTTGGCCTCTTCGTTGTCTCCCGCACAAATTCAAGTTGTTGTGGCCAAGTTTACATTGCTTTCTTCATGTAACACTTTGTAGCCTCGTTATTTAGTTTTAAGCTCAAGTGAATACTCAAACAACAAAGCAATTCAATTAATGATCACAATCAAGTTTACATTGCTTTCTTCATGTAACACTTTATAACCCCATTTTTAGTTTTAAACTTGAGTGAATACTCAAACAATGAAACATTTCAATTAGTGTCTGGCCCGTCTATAAACACAAAAAAATCACCATTATAAAATGCCAAACTATTCACCCTCAAACCCTATTTTCCACTCGTGAAGGCACAATACAACTACAAAAGTAAAAACAAAAATTAAAAAGAAATTTAAAATAAACATTGAATAAAAAATACCTTTAGACTTTAAAATGCGACTTTAATATAGCATAAGATTAATTTTATTTTGAAGACCGACGTTAGAAATTTGATATGTGTAAATACCGCGAGCAACATGAATTCGTGGAGCTATGACGTGTCCAGCAGAAAGACGTACAAAATGTGGTTTGCATATTATTCCAGCAAAGACAAAATATGATGGCGGTTTGAATGAAGAGATGGTGGTTTTAGTAGAATGGTAATAATGTGTATGCATTGGAAGCTTTCGATGGAAATCGATCTATGAAAAACTTGTGGTGAGCAAGATTTAATGCAAATCTATGTCAATGCTTCTACAGATGTTAGGGAATCTTGAAATATAGAACTATACAACTGAACTATACAACTACATGCAGGTTTGAAAAAACTTCTTCCACTATGCAGATTTGAATGAAGATGAATGTGGATTGTGATTTTCTCTGTTGTATTCATTTTTACACCCACCAAGAACAAGGGAATCCCATGTGCATCGGCCTATCACCCAGCGAGGCTGGGTGCTCACCCGAGGCAAGCGTGGGCGTCGAGTCTCTCTCTTATGTGAGTTAAGTGGGAAACATCATCTATGATAGGAGCTTAAAAAGAGTGAGTGGGGACGAGACATACATTTATCATAGAACTCAGAACGACTTCTAGACAAATGCAGTCATCCCAGATCGAATGACACTTAACAGATTATAGAAAGGAACCAAAATAGAAAGGAAATGCATAAGGATTTATATTCATTCCATAAACATTCATGAATCAGAACCATAAGCTATAAACATGGACCAAAATCATTAATAAACATATTGAATCAAGTTTAATAACCTCACTATATTCATTGGATTCATTATAGATTATCACAAATGCATGCATGTGAGATCGAAGTCATACATCATCGTTGGATTTATACCCATCAGTTCTCGAGAGAAAATTTACAATCCCAACCCCTTATTACATCCTTTTCCTATATATCCATAAACTGATTATGGAGCTCTCACATTATTCTGCATGGCTTTGTTTCTTCTCGCTTCTCCCTCCTTTTTTTTTCCTGGCGGGGTGCTTGTATTTATAGCCCTTCTCAACATCATCAAGCCTTTGCGGGAGTTGTAGATCCGTTGCCAAGTGTCCAAGGTGGTCCTTCATGGGAGCATGCTTCTTCAGGTCTGAGCTCTCCACTCTTTGCAATGATGGCCTTCTAGAAACTTCCATCGTAGGGTATATTCCTTCTTAGGCCAACTGTCGCCAGCTAGACACCTTATCCATTCCGCATGTGCAGTCGGGTCACAATTTTCTCATGTTCTGCTTGATGTCTCAAATATGGCTAAGTCTTGAAACCTTTGTTTTGTCTTGTGCGCGCACCACTTGCTCTGTTAAACCTTACTAGAACCTTGTTTTGTACATTTTCACTTTGCGCGCCCTTTCTTGACTAGGCCTTGTGCGCCCACGCGCCTTCTTGTACTTGGCCAATATTTTAGGGGCCCAACATCACCCCACACTACGCCTATTCTCCACTCATGGGAACACCTTCTCAATGAATAAAGAATGACTACCTTTAAATGGTTTGGGGAAAGGGAATGAAAAACTTTGGGGAAGAAAGAAAGAATGGGGGAACTATGATCACTTCTGTAAGAGGAGAGGGAAATCTTTTGTTAGGTCTGCCTCTAGCTTATTCCAGGTATCGACCTCGCTCCGTGCCCACTGACAAATGTCACCAACTAGGGTGCTCACCTCTTCAAAGCTTATCCCCTCTCCTTAGGTATTCATCATTTCCACAATCTCCTCCAATTATTTTCCCAAGTCTTCAAGCGCGTCCATCCTTCGAGTGATCTGGGGGTACAACTCCTTTGCCATTTCTTGATTGAGCCCCGTAAGGTCTCAATAGCCTTTGATTTCTTCTCAACTTTAGCTAAGATATTTTCATGTTCCGCTCTATTCCCCTTGTTCTTCTCCTAGAACTCCTTGATCTCCACTTTATGGGAGGCGACCAAAGAGCTCGCCACTCTATCCCTATCGGTGTAATTGTCATAAATAGCCTTAATGGCTTGGGGATAAACTTCACATCTGCGAGGACTTTCTTGTACTCGGTAACAATTTCCACAACCTTCATCTTATCCTCCTTTTCCTTGTGCGTTGATGCCTCCTTCGCGAGAATCTAGGGCAAGTGGTCGCCTTTCCATTGTGAGGATGCGGGTAAAGTCCTCTATACACTCTAGGGTGGATCCATACTTATGCATGCAGCAAAGCATTAGATCTCAGGTGCTTTAAGAAAATGACATTTATGATTATCTCTTCCTTCTTACAAACCTCGTGCACCCTTACCTTCTCTTCCTTCAACTCATGCAATAGTAGCTACGCGTTGATTAGTTCCTCCCACTTTAAGTCCTTGGTCCTTTCTTTGAGCTCTTCTGCCTTCTTCTCCAACTTTGCCTCTAGGAATTTTACCTTGTCATTCCTCCCGAATAACATAGCTTCTAGCTCAATCGAGACCTTGTTTAAGGCATTGCAGACTTATTCATTAGAGAGCTGTTGAGCGTTCACCAAGGGGTTGTCTTCTTTTGACTCAGGCACCTTCATTATTTCCCCTTTGTTTACCTCAAATTTCGGCTCGTCGATGTGGGACTCAATTTCCCAAGAAAGTATTTTCCTTGTTTGAGGGTATGCACCTTCCTCATCAAACAACTTCATAGCCAAGAGTTTCTCTATTGGTACTGTGCTTTGGAAACGCGCTGCAACACCTTGTTTGGATCATCAATATAGTCCATTCTTGGTCTCTGGATCTCCGTGCGCCTTCCTCTTATGTGTGTGCCCTTAGGAATACATACCGTCAAACTGGGGCCTCCTCTTGTGTTTGTGATCTTTTCCCACACTTTCTTCCTTATCTTCATTCATTACTAAATCAGCATTGCACTCCAACTCTTGTTCTACCAAGGCTTCAATGATTTTCACCGCTTCTTTTTCTGCCACCTCATTTATCTACTCCTGCGTGAGGTTTGGAGTCTGATTTTTCGTACTCACTTCTTTGCTTCCTCCCTTGTCTTGGGCTCCTTCCTCCTCCTGGATATCCTTCCTCTACACGAAGAGAAACTCATTTTCCTATTCTCTTCCCTCTTCCTCTAAATCATACACATCAAACCACATGGTGGTTCCTAGGATCCTTCAGTTCATATTCTTCGTCATCATCCTCTCTCTCCTCTGTAGGCCTCTAAGCTCTTCGTGTCCTCGAATCAGCCTCCTCCATCACCTTCTGTTTCTTCCTAACTGGGGATTCCAGTATAGGGGATTCGGCTCTTTCTTCTTCCTCCTCTAGTGACTTCTCCTTTGTGATAGGATTTTCTTATTCTGGTGCCTCCTCTCTGACTGGGGACCTCTTCCTGCGCATGTAAGTACTAGTTCTAGCACTTGTCCCAAGGGCGCCCACTTGTGGTGCACTTTGGACACTTGGTGCCTTCTTCCCTTGTACCTCTTCTTTTCCTTTCTTTATCGACGTGGGATTCTTTCTCCCCATGGGGTCTTCAAGAATGGAGACATCACATTCCAGGTATGTGCCCTTCTCAAACTTTGGTCTTATGTGCAGATATACCCTTTCCACGGTCTCTCCTACTATTGGAAAAGTCAGGGGATTTGTCATTTAAAATTCGTGGGAGACATACCTCTCCACGTACGCGCACTTCTTGGGGTAAATGAGCTTTCGCACATGACTTTCGTGGTCTTGATCTACCTCACTAAGGTCAAACCTTAGTCTTTTGGCCTCTTTAAACCTGTTTACCCCTGCTTGGAAATATTGAGTGGTGAAGGAGAAGGGGAGCTTACACCAGGGGCCCATGCTTTCATCTATTAATTTAAATATGCCAATGCAGAAATGTTGGTACACAGAAAATTCAGCTTCTCCGTCAATAAGCACTGGCATCTGCTCTGGGATCCTCCACTTCACCCCAAACGCATCCCTTAAGTGCTTATACCATTTTTCCAAGCGTGCCTGAGAGCGGTTGCAGCCATCATGCTATCGTAAGTGTACTTTATGAATATTTTTTGCGGATGAGGGTATTCCTCCAAAATATTCCCAAACAAACTTATCTTCCACATCTGGCACTCTGATCTCTGAAAACACAATTGTCAAGATGACATTACGAAAGAGTATCTTGTCTTCTTTCTCGCGTTGTTGATAATTTCATCTCGCGATGAAGGCATACGAAAGTTATAGAGGGTGCCTTCGATATTTTAACTAGGCATTATTTACCCGTGTCCACCTTTCTTGGTCATTTAGCTTTATCACCAGGGACGCGACCATTCTCATGGACAAGATGTCTTGGATCTCCGCGATATCAAAGTATCATGACCCCTTCTTATAATCATATGTGGCGATGGTTACTTTGATGGCTTCCTTGTCACTCAAGTCATCATCTATACTTTCTCCTTCATAGATGAGGCCTGTGAATTTTGAAATCAGCTGAGGAGTTATGCGCATCTTGTGCCCTGTGAAGTAAAAGTGGTCCTCGTGCACACGCGACATTAACCATTGATAGAGGTGCTCAAGTTTTCCAAAATAAGGCAACTCATAGAGTTGTAATAATCTCACCTTCTCCAATTTTACTTTTACCTCATCGTCACTATAGATAGGTAAACCCTTTGATGTCCTCTTATTTGTCAGGCGCACCAACTCCAGTGCCAATTCCTTTTTTGTCGTGTTCATGTGATGGTTGTAATCACTCACCATCATGTTTCTTAAGTGGGACTCCCATTCTTTCCCAAGTTAAATGTAATGAAATTACTTGTATAATTCAGATTAAGAGCAACAAAGAGAGCACCAAATAACACAATATTTGCGAATAATGATCTCAATATGCAATTAGAATAGCTTTTCCACTTCGAGGGGCAACCTCCAAACCATATAACAAGACTCAAATGCTCAAATGATAATGAAATACTACCTATAATCCCCTATATATACTATTCATATGCTATGGCCATCACCAAGGCCGACCTATTAAGCATGAGAAAGTATAAATGATATAATAAAATGATATGGTAAGCCACAAGTCTGGCTACTCATATCCTAATACAAGTAATAGGTTAAGGGCGTAGCATGCCCTTCCCCTTCAAACCAATGTTGTCCTCAACGTTGAATAATCTTGGATGTTGCTGCAGAAAACCTTCATCCTCCTAGGTGGCATCTTCTATGCTCATATTCTTCCACTTGATTAGATATTCCTTAATGTCTCTAGTTCTCAGCCTCTTAGTACGTGTTTACAGAATCTTCTCTGGCTCCAAAATGATTCTTCCTTCCTCGTAAAGTTCAAGTAACTCTGTTTGGGCTTCAAATTTCTGTCCAATAACCTTCTTTAGGCATGAAACATGGAATACTGGGTGTATGTGTGAAGATGGAGGCAACTCTAGTTTATAAGCAACACTACCAATTTTCTATAGAACCTGATAAGGGCCATAATATTTAGGAGCAAGTTTGTTTTCCTTTTTTTGTTGCTTTAGGGACATCTGTTTGTAAGGCTAGAGACGTACAAAACCCAGTCACCAATTTCAAAATGTCTTTCACTACGGTGTTGATCTACTTGTTGTTTCATCCTATTTTGTGCTAATGCTAAATTCTCCTTCAAACTAGCCAAAACCTGTTGTTGATGTTGAATGTGTTCCTCAACATCTCTAACCTTAGTTTGCACCCTCAAGGAGGAAGTGATAGAAGGCAGATGGTAACCATATAATGCTAAAAATGGGGTCATTTGAGAAGAGGTATGAAAATATGTGTTATACCACCATTTTGCAGTGGTAGCCATTTAATCCACCTTTCTTGCTTATCTGATACAAAACAACGTAAATACCCCTCTAAGCATTTGTTGACCACTTCTGTTTTCCCATCAGTTTGAGGATGATAAGATGAACTGTGAGCTAGCTAAGTACCCAAACATGAAAATAATTCTGTCCAAAAATTACTTGTGAAAATAGGATCACGATCACTCACAATTATCTTTGGGGTTCCATGTAGCCTTTGAACTATCTCCAAAAAAATAGCTGCGACTATACTGGCTGCAAATGGATGTGACAGGAGGCACAAAATGGGCATATTTTTTGAGCCTATCCACAATAACGAAAATAACATTCTTACCCTCGAACAAGGCAATCCGGTGATGAAATCCATGGAGACCTCCTCCCATCTCTCCTCGGCTAGGAATTGTTAAGGGTTCGCAATGACTTGGTGTCTTAATTGTCTCCCCTTTGTTCTGGCACACTAAACACTTTGATACAAAATTTTGTACATCCCCCTTGAGTCCTTCCCAAAAGAATTCTCTTTTTATTCTATGATATGTCTTCAAAACCCAGTGTCCTCCAACCAGGTGAGGCATGTAGCTCTGCAAGAATCTTATGCTTCAACTTAGAATCTTTACTCAAGTATAACCTATCCTTGTACCATAGGGCATTACCTTTCCACTCAATTTTTTAGATGTCATAGATCCTTTCTTGATATTCTTTATTAGAGATTGTGTATCCTTATCTTAATTCCATTCCAATATTGCTTCCTCCACCCAATCGGCCGTCAACATGGACATTCACATAGTAAGGCATCCGCGGATGTATCCCTTCTGACAATGCATCAGCTACTACATTTTCTTTACCCTTTTTGTATATGATTTCAAAATCATAACCCAACATTTTTGTTACCCACTTTTGTTGTTCCTTAGATGATAACCTTTGCTCCAAAAAGTATTTGAGACTATCGTGATCAGTTTTTACCTTGAAGTGTCTACCCATGAGATATGGCCTCCATTGCTTGACTGCATGAAGAATAGCCATCATTTCTTTCTCATAGACAGGTTTGAGCAGATCTTTTCCTTTGAATTGATGACTCTCAAATGCAATTGGTCTTCCTTCCTGCATTAGAACTGCTCCCAATCCTGATCCTGAAGTGTCACATTCAACAATGAAGGTTTTTGAGAAGTTGGGAGTAGCCAAAACTGGGGTGTTGCACATGGCTTCCTTCAGCTGCTCAAAGGATTTAGTGGCTACGTCTGTCCAATGGAAGGCATCCTTCTTTAGCAATGCAGTGAGTGGGGTTGCTATTCTACCATATCCCCGCACAAATCTTCTGTAGTACCCTGTTAGTCCTAGGAACCCACACAGATTTTTGAGATTTTTGGGCCTTGGCCATTCCACCATAGCTTTGATCTTCTGAGGATCAACTTTGACACCTTCATGGGATACAATATGACCCAAATACTCTACCTCTTGTACACCAAAATAACATTTGGATGGATTTTCATACAGAGTATGTTTCTCCAAAACTTCCAACACGTTATTTACATGTTGTAAGTGTTCTTCCCATGTCTTACTGTAAATCAATATGTCATCAAAGAAAACTAATACAAATTTCCTTTAAAAAGGCCTAAAAATAGTGTTCATCAAGCTTTGAAAGGTTGAGGGCGCATTTGTAAGACCAAAAGGCATTACCAAAAACTCATAATGGCCCTCATGAGTCCTAAAAGCTGTTTTATGAACATCTTTCTCTTTTATCCTAATTATATGGTACCCCGAACGAAGATCTAATTTTGTGAAATAAATAGCACCATGCAATTCATCAAGTAAATCATCAATTACTGGAATAGGAAACTTATCTTTGATGGTGTACTTGTTGAGTTCTCGTAATCTGGACACATCCTCCATGTTTCATCCTTTTTATGTACCATGACCCTTTGGTGAAGAATATGCACACGGTTATGCCGATGATACTACCTTCAACATTTCCTCCACCATTTTTTCGATCTCACTTTTCGGGAATATGGGTATCTGTATATGGTCTCGATGTTAGGTATTTGGCTCCCTGGAATCAACTGAATGGCATGATCATGATCCCTAACTAGTGGTAGTCCCTTTGGAATTGCATCAAAAACAGATGAGTGAGCATCCACAATCTTTGAAGATTAGGTGGCATTGAAGACTTTGTATTTTGTAATTCTATGGAAAATAGCTTTGTTATAAAGCCATCACTCCTTTTGAGAACCTTCTCGCATCGATGAGAGCTAATAATCTATGGAGACTTAGCTACCATCCCATTCAATTGTATTGTCCTTCCATCAGAATGAAATCGCATGAACAATTCTTGGAAATTCATCTCAATAGTACTAAGGTTGTGAGCCATTGGACCCCCAAAACAATATTTGCCCCTCCCATAGAAATAGAAAACATAGGCAAGTCTAACATGTAGTCTCCCATGGAAAGCTTGATACTATGGCACTTTCTGTGCACTTGATTGTCCCCCATCCATGCAATCATAACTTGCATTTCTAGGAGTGGGTAAATAAAACAATTGAGGCGGGCAGCTAACTTACTATTTATGAAGTTATGAGTACTCCCGAGTCAATCAACACCGTCACCTTTTGTTTTTTGAGATAGCCAATAACCTTGAGTGTTTGAGGAGTACTAATACCTGAAAATGCATGGCAAGAAATTGTAGGTTGGTGATCCTCTACTTCATCTTCTACTGGTTCCTCAGCCTCTCCTATAATTTCAGCTTCCTCATCATCCTCATTACCTCCATCAATATAGAACAACTTCTTCTCAACACATTTATGTCCCGGTCCATATTTTCTATCATAGTTAAAACATAATCCTTTTGCTCTCTTTTCTTCCATTTGTTGAGGAGTCAGTCTAATTGGCCTAGCAAATGAAGGGGAAGAGATACTACGGTCTCTGGTGTTAATGAAAGGTGGCCTCCTACTACAAATAATTTTTTTCCTTTTCTCGACGTGCCATGATAATAGAATCAAACATCTTGATTGGATTAAACATTCGTACCTCATGCTCGATGTGGTCCTTAAGACCCCCAAGAAACAAGTCATTTAGATTCTCTTCTGGAATATTCTCCACCCTTAAGGATAGGTTTTGGAATTGATGCACATAATCTTTGGTGATCATGTTTGCCATAACTTTTATAATTGACTGAAGTAGTTCTCTGAAACACTGGAACTATAGTGCACTTGCAACTCCTCGGTAAAAATTGTCCAAGTGACACCTAGACCATTCTTCTGCCTCTAAGCACATAACCAACGATACCAAACAAATTGGTCGGGTTAAGATATAGGGATGCCAATGTCACCTTTTTTCCTGATGGTGTTTGATGTAACTCAAATAAGTTCTCCATTTGATTTATCCAATTCGAGGATCTTTACCATCAAATTTGCGCATATCCACTTTCGGCATCATGTTCCGTGGTTACGGATAAGTTTGATTCTGATGGGACTAGAAAAGTGATCCCATATGGTTAGTTTGTCCATGATTTTGAACTGAAGGTCCTCCTTGGTTGATATGGGCTGGATTTGGGCCATATTGGTTACCCTTTACATGTTGCATGATATCATCCAACCGATGATTGATTTGGGTATGTCTCCTTTAGAGGCCATCTTAGATTGTACAATTCGCAACTCATACTCAAGTTGGCAAACCTTATGATCAATTGAGGTAAACCCTAGTGCTGAGGAATCTGTATTTACCCCTTCTGACTCCATCTCTTCAATCACTACCCCCTCTTTATCTGGTGTTTTACCCGGAGTAACCGGATTCTTTTTTGCTCTTGTGGAAGGCCCCGCCATGATGTCAAATCTTAGGGTTTAGGGTTTTGATACAATTTCGGCGAACTAGAAAAACATAGAGAAGATAATAATAATATTTTTTGAGAGTTTTCCGAAAATGTAAAGAACTTAAATTTTTCCACAATTTGCACCTAGGAGTGATTTTTATGAAAACCCTAAAGTTGTAATAACTTTTGTAAAATAAATAAAAAAAGTCTGAAATTTTTAGGGAACCTTACTTAAAAACTTCGCAAACTCTGGTAAAATATCTCCCACCAATTCACTTTGGTTCACAATATTTGAGTGGAAATAAAAATTAGGGTTTTTGCCCTAATTTTGGCCCAGATCGCAGCTCTGATACCACTTGTAATGAAATTACTTGTATAATTCAGATTAAGAGAAATAGTAGAGCACCAAATAACACAATATTTTAGAATAATGATCTCAATATGCAATTAGAATAGCTTCGCCACTTCGAGGGGGCAACCTCCAAACCATATAACAAGACTCAAATGCTCAAATGATAATGAAATACTACCTATAATCCCCTATATATACTATTCATATGCTATGGCCATCACCAAGGCCGACCTATTAAGCATGAGAAAGTATAAATGATATAATAAAATGATATGGTAAGCCACAAGTCAGCTACTCATATCCTAATACAAGTAATAGGTTAAGGGCGTAGCATTAAACCCCATCATGGGTATTACATCTCTATTTTACCATTCTTCATTCATGCTTACGGGGTTTCTAGTTGTTTTCCCTTGCCCTTTCCCTTCCCTTGCCCTTGCCCTTCATCTTCTTAGGTGATATAGTTGGTTTCTTAGGTGCCATGGTTTAGGTTATCTTATCACTTCAACTTCTCTTACTTGCTCTGTTTTTCTACCCTCTCCAAGCTCAGACCTCAAACTTGTGAAGAAACCCTTTTCGATGTCCTATGCCCTAGTCACCAAACCCTAATCTTGGAATAACCTTTTCACAAGACGACGCCTTAATTCCTTCTAGTGGTTTGCATATCAAATCTAGTAACTCATGCCTTAATTCCTCAAACTTTTCTTCACATAGATCAACTCTAGAAACCCTAGTCCGCAAGAGATTTCTTTTTTCATATTCACAATGTCCATAATGAAGTACCCAACCTTCTATTTATAGATTTCCATTATTTTTAGCATTAAATGCTACTTTACCTACCACCGTACTTCAACACTTATAGTGGCAGATTTTTCGACTAAATCGTACTCTAAAGCACCCCAACTTATGTGCCCAACCTTTGCACTGAGACAATCCTACAACCTTCGGTGTGTAAAAATTTATCGATAGAAGACACTTACACGTGTGTTACTAGTGCCGAATGTACTTCTTCCTCCCTTGTATGTGGAACCAAGATGTAGTCTTATCCTGACACCAACCATCCTCGTTCACCCTTTTTTTCATAGGGCCATCCATGCACTTCCTTTCATAGGGCCATTCAATCCGGGATTTCCAATGCAATCCTTCCTAGTACTTCACACCTTGCACTTTATTTTGCATTATTCCACCCCACACTAAAATGATGTGCGGTCCTTAGTGCATTTATAACCTTTGAAAAATTAATGAGGTTACTGGCGCCCAAGGTGCAACACAAAACAACAACGAGAAAGGGAAACACAAGAAAAAAAAAAATACATTAAAGGAAGTCCTAAACTATGTGGCAATATTGCCTTATTACAAATACAAAGAAGAATTATTTATAGGAGGGCTTCAACCTACTTCCATTGAAGTGTCCTGCAATCTCGTCCCATAGCGCTTCAGAATCGCGCACGTGCATGAATCAAGGATGTACGAGATGATGTAGGGACCCAACCAATGGACTTTTAACTTCCTGTGATGGCGCAAAACTTGGAATCATATAGCAACACCATCTCATCCAACCTCAAACTTTTGTTCTTAATGTGATGATCATGCCATGCCTTTTGTTTTTGCTTTTAGTCTTCCGGCTCTACTCTAGCGAGTGATCGTCTTTCATCCGATTGCATTAACTTGTCAATTCTTTCTTCCAACACTTGTTCATCGACCTCAATCCTCCTACTCGCTATACGCATGTAGAAGGTAACATGAATTAAACTTGGTAGGACATCCTCCGCGCCAAACACTAATTGAAATGATGTGGCCTTATTTAACCTTTTGTAGGTTGTCCTATATGCCCAAATAACGGCTAATTTTTGTCATCCCAATCTTGTCTACCAATGTCACAAATTTTGGTTAGGGTATGACTTAGTATTTTATTAAATTCCTCTATGGCTCCATTTTCTTGTGCATGCTAAGGGGTAGTCTTGTGATGAGCCACCATGAATTCTGCTAACAGAATCCTTATTGTCTCATTTAAGAAATGTGTACCCCTGTCACTAGTCAAACTCAAAGGGCACCCATACCTTGTAATAATGTTTTCCCACATAAACCTTTTGCAGTAGGCTGCTTATACAATCCTTGGTAGGTGTTGCTTCGCCCACCTTGTCAAGTAATTTGTGCAAGTGATTATATAACATGACCCATTCCTATGCGCATGTTGTGAGTGCAATAAGGCCTACGAAGTCTATAGCCCACTTTTCGAATGGCTTGACACTGGGAATAGGGCGTAGAGGCATTTCATCTCTTCATCCTAGTTTATCAATGCACTAAAAATGGTCACACACCTTGCAATATTCCTTGCAGTCTTGATAGAGGGTCTCCCACCATAATCCATCCATCAATATCTTGTGTGCAATGGCATCGCCTGCATAGTTCCCACTTGCACTTCCTCTGTGCACCTCTTCTATTATGGCTAGGTGCTCATGTTCTAGCACACACTGATGTATAATATCATCACGTCCTAACTTGTATAAATCCCCACTAATCAACATGTAGGGTGTGGAGCATATAGCTAATTGATTTTCATCCAATGCCTTCATTCCTTTATCCAGTGCTACACCTGTCTTGAGAAATACTGCAATATCTTCTAAGTCTGAGGGCGCGGGTCGGAACCTAAATAGTTGTGCATCTGGCATGGTATCCTCAATGCTTTGCATGTCCTCTCCTGAATCAATTCTAGACAAATGATCAGGTCTGAAATTACTTTTTCCGGTTTGACAACCACCCTGAACTCGAATTCTTGGAACAATAGTACCCACCAACATATGCATCCTTGTACAATGGGCTTGTTCCTTAAATATTTCAATGTCATATGGTGATGTAAATATAAAAGGGTTTTCCAGAAGATACTATCTCGAACTTGTGAAGCACGTAGATCATTAACAATGCCTCGTGCTTAGTTCTAGTATAATTCTACTCTACTGATGTCAACTTCCTGCTTGTAAAGCATAAAGGATGATCAACAATCCCTTCACCAGACTGTGCAAGTATCTTGCTTCCAATGGCGGTTCTGAGGCATCAACATGAACATGGAAGGGCTTATCCTAAGAGGGGAATCGTAGTATGGGTGTGGTGATAAGCTTATCCTTTAAAGTGTCAAATGCCTTTGTTGCGCCTCTCCCCAAAGGAAGGAACTCTTGTGTCCAAGTAACTCTTCTAAAGGTGCGGCGATCTTGGCATATCCCTTGATGAAATTCCTATAGTAACCTATGTGTTTAAGCAATCCTTCACTGCGCTTTGACTAGTAGACTCCCCCAATCCTACAATTACTACAACTTTGGCGGGATCTACTAGTCAGCCCTCCCTACATATGATGTGCCCCAACAATGTTCCAAATGGGGTAGAAAAGACACATTTCTTAATGTTGAGGGATATCCTCAACTGCCGACACCTCTCAAACATTAACCTTAAGTTGTCACAATGGTCCTTCACTAACCCATATAATGTCCAATCATCTAAGTAAACTTATAGAAATTTATGGATGAATTCCTGGACATCTTGCACCACAATGCGCGAGAACACTGCAAGTGCATTCTTCAACCCAAAAGGCATGACTGTATAGGAAAAACTTCCCCACTCAGTGGTAAAAGTCATCTTCCTCTAGTCCTCCCTTGCAATCCTTACCTGGTGATAGCCCGAGAATCCATCCGTGAAAGAGTAGACCTCGCATCCTACCACTCCCTCTAATATTTCTTTAGTAAATGGGGTTGGGAAAGGATCAATGACACACACTGCATTCAAGTCCCTGTAATCAACATAGATCCTTATCCTCCCATCCTTCTTGATACTAATCACCATTGGAATTATCCATTCTGACTCTTCCATAGCCTCAATGATACCTGATGCTATCATTTTGTCTATCTCCTCCTTGACCTTTACACAAATTGGGATTCATTTGGTATGGCCTCTTCCTAATTGGGCGTGCACCTTCCTTCAGCTTTATCCTCATCTCCCCAAAGGAATGGTGGACACCTTTAAGCTCATGGTACCCTCGTGGGAACAAAACTTGGAATTCGCGTAATAGATCAATGATTTTAGAGACTTATTTCTCCAACCAATAGTATCCAATGATTTCCTCCTTGGGTTCTCGCTCTTAAGTCGATGTTAACATTTTTTCATCTTTAAAGGTTCATGGTAGGTGCATGCCCATTCATCAGCACTATCTATGACCTCGCACATCCCTACAGAATGGTTAACATCCAAGATTTCCACCTCTTCCCCATCAATAACATACACCATCCTCCCTTTTTCTTTTTTCATACATGCATGCGCTCGAGTTGTATCTCCTCTATTTCTTCTTCCTCATAGCGTGCCTCATGCCAGTTCACCTAACAATTCTTGTATTTTGTCTTTCATCATAGCACTATCCCCTGTTGTAAGGCATTTGACTACCTGCAACGCCTTATGTACTGATGGCTTTGTACTCGATACTCGAATGTTTGAATGAGATCAGCCACCAATTATTTCCAATTACCAGTTTGGTGACGCATCTCCGAGTGGATATACCACGTGTGCACAACCTTGTAGGGTGGAGTACAACTTGTGAACCCATAATGAAGGTGGTAATGCTTTTGCACTTCCCATCCAAGCTGTCTCACATGCTTGGATATGGAAGGAAGCAATCTCTTTACCATGGTAGTATTTTATAGCCGTGGGTGCGTTGCTCCTGCAAAACCTTACGGAGAAGGAATTCTCACCTCATGCCATTCCAAGAGGTTCTCCGATGTGTCACCCACCAGCATGTAGTAGTTTTGAGTAGGCTGTAGTTAAACATTCTCCTCCTTTCCTTCTCACTTCTCCAATGGTCCTCCATTTCTCGTAAGAAATCTTCCGGATTAGCCCCTCCCCTGAGTAACTTGGTAGTTTTCTTCCTCTTAGGCGTCAAACTATACGTGCTTTTGTCACTTTGGTTACCAATCCTCTTAAGTGCCATCGATTAACTCATATGTCTCTTGTGCCTAATTGTCACATGCCATGCTTGTGGTATCACACAGACAGGCATCCTCAAATTGGGTAGCTTCTTCTGTAGGGTGAATTATCTCAGGATATCTAATTGAGCACACATATATTCTATGAAGGACTTCTTCTCCCAATGGCTCTATGTAGGGTGCCGACTTCCCATCTATCAAAGCGATGATTACCCATTCTTCCTTATTTTCAAACTGATATATCCTTTGGTAAACCTTATGTCAGCATTATTCTTATAACACCATGGGTGCCCAAGAAATGCCGAGAAAAATTTTATGCCTTGGTGAGCACCAAGACTTCGAAGTCTCCAAGTAAACTTGGCCCCTTGAATGGTGATAGCCACATCCTTTAATACTCCAATGGGCATTACCTTAGTTTTTTTTTCCATATACAACACATTTGAAGATGGCTATACACGGGCCTTCCCATCTAATGCCAAGCATCTAAGGTAAGAACATTCACTTCTTCTCCTATGTCGATGAGGATATTTCTCAGAGCCACCCATCAACAATTGCATTTAGAGTAATCTCTTTGTCATATTCAAGGCTGTGTGGAGAAAGGTTTGCATGTAAAACCTATCTCTCACACTCTGCTCAGCGCGTGGTACTTTCTCCCTTAGCCATTCTCCCAGCAAGGGAATAATATTCTCTTGCCTTAACATTTTACATACTTCTTTGACCTCATCTAGGTCACTTCTTGGAACCTCATTATCCTTCTACTGCCCCACCTACCTCGATTTCTCCTTGAGACACTGTATCTCCCCTTGTAAACTCTAAATTACATCCATAGTCTCCTAGTATACTTCTTTCGATGGGCAGGGTCTCGAGTACCTTCCATGTGGTACCTCCTCTCTAGAAACTAATGTTCTGGTCCGGACATCTCTGGTGTGCGTGCAACCTCTACACATGTTGTCACCAAGACATGTTCTAGCTCGACTCACGTTCAATCTTGGCATCCATTGTGAATTGGCCCTTTTTACGCTCACCATAGCATCGGCACCCTTATCTTTTCGGTGTTGTTGGTTCATATGCTCGTAGAGTTCTGGACACTCTTCATACTTGTGCTTCTTCCCACACCACAAGCATTGTAATAGATCAGGAAACTCTTGTTTATAATGTTATGTGGATCCACAATTATAACATGTTCCCTGTGGGAACTCACTTCTTCCTCCTCGTAGTTTCCATGACCCCGAAATCCTCCGCGAGAACTTCTTCCACATCCGCCTTCATCTGTGCATCCTTCATAATGGTGGTCATCTTCCTTGGAACTACCTGAAAGGCTACTCTGGTGCACACCATGATCAATGGCCTCATGGATCTGGTCAATAATCTTACAATCCTGATCCTTAGTATCATGGGTTATAGAGGTGTAGATCTTACAATAGCAAGATACATTCTTCCGAATTACACATTCTACAACAAGGGACATCTACTCACATCATGGTCCCCATGAAAAATCTCACAATCTACCGCTACGACGCGTATTGCCTTTTGGGGTCAGCTATCCTTGGCATGCCCCTCTACTTCATAATCTGTACACCACATTCCATTGTGAGTCTCATGGGATGAGTTTGTAGATAAATTTTCCAGCTACTTAGCCATAACATCGATTTGAGCCTCCAGAAATGGGCTAACACCAATATCAATGCTTCCAATAGCTTCAAGCGTGCAGAGAGCGGCTCTAGCGCCTTGCACGAGTCTATGAAAGTCTTATGAGATAATGCTCTTCTAAATGGTGTTATAAACCCTCCAACAAACCATTGAGCATGTTGTGAAGGGTGAATGTCATATGATAATTTTGACAAGAGAGTCTTAAACCGTGAGTCATACTCACACACTCTCCACCATTCCCTGTTGAATCTCCTTGAGGGCGTTGATGCTCTTATGTTCAAACTCAGGGATGTGAAATTCTCCTAGGAATACAATTTTCAATGCGATGTAATCTACCACCGTCTCGATGGGGATCATACTTCCTATACCAACTATGCACGTGCCCCGTAACGTCATTTCAAATTAACTAGCCTTCGTTCCAAGGTTGTGATCCATTTCACGTGCCATAGAAATTCACACTTGTGAACATGCTCCACAACATCTATGCCTGGTAGTCGGAAAATGTAAGGACATTTCAAAGATTACTTTGAGGAGATGGATGAGGCCCCTTGTCCTCTGGTCTAGATCCTTGGTTTCCTCTAGTGTTTCTTCTCGCTAGATCCATTGGATCCAACAGTCCTATGCCTCTGGTCCACCGGTTCCACCTCCGAGATCCTCCTGTGGCCAATAATGGGCTGAAGTGATCGTGCCTATCATCCCTAATGTCTTGTTGAATCTGTGTGCCAATGGTCTGCGAGATCATTCCACTACCATATGTATGCCCCGCGCCACTCCCCGACATATTGCCAAGCATTGTGTATTTACACCTTTTTGAAAATTCATCCAAACACTGGAATAGAGTGTGTAAACATAGAAGTTCCAAATGAGAAATTGTATCTCCTAAGCATAGATTAGTCACTTCCCACGATACCACCAATTTGGGTTAACAATACTCCTTTAATTTAGAAAACCAAGCACCAAGGTTTGGTCACTAGGTGGTTCAGATGCGCTTCAACTAATTCTTCTCTCTCCATGCGAAAAATTCATCGAAGCCAAACGAGTCTCTCTCACGCACTTGCTGAGATGGGGTAAAGACAAACTACGTAGGTTCCATGTCCTCTGTGTGAACCTCAACTCCTTCCTACAATGTCTGCCTCCATAGATCCATCACACTTGCAACCTCGCATTTTCTAGAAATATCCCTTTCACGTGTTTCACTACACTTGAGTCGTCTCTCCTCCCTTTCTTTCTCGGTACAATATCTATCATCTTCCTCCACCCTAGCTTTCCTCACCCAATGCTCAGAATGTTTAGCCAGCCCATCACAAATGCCTCTACACTCAAGGTAACAATCAAGATCTTCATTGCAAAGGAATAACACGTAAAAATGATCCTCTAGGCTCCTGCAGAAATTCGAACCCAACGACTTCCGCAAATAATATGTACAAATAGTATATTCCGAATGTAACTAGCCAAGATACTCTTTCCACCAATGATCCACAACACGAGTCCATGTCGATCTGCATCTTGCAGCCTCAGTACTCTTCTTGGATCCATGCGTGTGATCTATAACACCAGACTTAATCTAGATGCATATGCCGAGAGCCATTCATATAGCTCTACTAGAAAGCAACAGAAGAAACTTTCATACAACTCATGGTAGATGTTTTCTTCTACCCATCTCCGTGCATCAAACTCATGCCTAGTGTTGAATCTATGAGAAAATTCTTCCTCTATGCTCTTTAACCATGACTCAATACATTTAGAGTTAGGCATTTTGTCATCATGCATTACATGAGATCATGATGCATGTTATTTTCCACTATAACTTTGAAAAGAGGTCTCACAATGGAACCAAGATGTAGTCATTTTTACACCCACCAAGAATAAGGGAATCCCATACGTGTCGGCCTATCACCTGGTGGGTGGCCTGGGCACTCACCCAAGGCATGCAAGACACCGAGTCTCTCTTTTATGTGAGTTAAGTGGGAAACATCATCTATGATAGGAGCTTAAAAAGAGTGAGTGGGGATGAGACATAAATTTATCATAGAACTCAAAATGGCTTCTAGATAAATGCAGTCATCCCAGATCGAATGACACTTAACAAATTATAGAAAGGAACCAAAACAGAAAGGAAATGCATAAGGATTTATATTCATTCCATAAACATTCATGAATCGAACTATAAGCTATAAACATGGACCATAATCATTAATAAACATATTGAATCAAGTTTAGTAACCTCATTATATTCATTGGATTCATTACAGATTATCACAAGTTGTGTAGACCAAAGTCATACATCATAGCTGGATTTATATCCATCAGTTCTCAAGAGAAAATTTACAATCCCAACCCCTTATTACATCCTTTTCCTATAGATCCCTACCTAGCTTATGGAGCTCTCATAGTATTCCTGCATGGCTTTGCTTCCTTCTACTTCTCCCTCCTTCTCGCTTCTCCCTCCTTTTTTCCTCTGGTGGGTGCTTATATTTATTTCCCTTCTCAACATCATCAATCCTTCATGGGAGTTGCGGTTAGTTGCCAAGTGTCCAAGGTGGTCATTCATGGGAGCATGATTCTTCGTGTCCAAGCTCTCCACTCTTTTTGCAATGATGGCCTTTAGAAACTTCCATCGCATGGTATATTCCTTCTTAGGCCAACTTGTCACCAAGCCGGTACCTTATTCATTCCGCATGCATATTCGAGTCACATTTTTCTCATGTTCTACATGATGTGTCAAATATGGCTAAGACTTGAAACCTTTTTTCCTGTCTTGCGCGCTCACCACTTTCTCTATTAAACCCTACGAGAACCCTATCCCGCGCGCTTTCTCCTTTCGTGCCCTTTCTTGACTAGGCCTTGCATGCCCATGCACCTTATTTTACTTGGCCAATATTTTAAGGGCCCAACACTTGTTGTTTTAGAGTTTGATGAATAAATGGATTAATACGTGGACCCAAGATAATAGATCTGTAGTTCGTCGAGGAGTTATTATTTAACAAAATTAAAAATCTTTGTCAGCCGTATTAATGTCGTTGAGAATGGTGATACTGTAAGCTGCTGCCGGTGACAAAGCATCTGAAAACATGTCAGAATCCTCGTCATCACTATCATCCTCACGCTTTCTGTGGAACATGCATGACACGGTGGCAGGTGGTTAAAATATTAAAAAAAACAAGAAAAAGTGTGTAAACACTTGTCAATTACGTGAATGAATTATTAAATAACAATGCGAGGTGGAATTTTATGGACCGTTAATTTTTCGACGCAAAAGTGAGTATGCACTGTGGATGCGATGACAACCATACTCAGTCTAACTGAGTATAAGCCTTGGACGTAACTAGATAGATAGGAATTTGAAAATGTTAATTGAAGGGCCACTTTAGTGAACTTTTTGAAGGGATCGATAGGTTGATTTATAAAGTTGATGACTAGCTAATTGAATTAAACGAGTGACTAATAGATTACGAGGTTGGATGTCATAGAATTAACGAGGAAATAATTGGGTATAAGATCCCCATTAAGTGACATTTAGTTTTCCCAAACCTACCCTATGAAGGAACATGACATAAAGTGGTAATTGACAAGTAGACCGAAAGAGATATTGTAATGGAAAAGGTGCAATTATTCTGATTATGGTTGTGTGTTGTAGTGAGGGAATCACCATACTATTAGGAATAAACTGATGATCTGTGTGGGTGACCAGGGACCATATGATGGTATTGAGGAGCACGATAAGGGATCACGTCGATATGTAATAGATGAATGTAGGAGATTGGGGGTTGAAAAGAGGTGGAGAGGGAGATAGTAAAATGTTGTATTATTATTGTATAAGGATGGCGAGTTTATAGTTTGTTTTAATCTTTTTGGTTCATGTTGATTCTATTTTTGGATTACTGATAAGGTGGTTCGATTGTGGTTAGAGTGGGTAAAAGAATTGAGGTGGGGGTGGAGAAGAGAACAAGGTGTGGATAAAGGTGGAGGTCTATAATTATGGTAGTTGTGGTTTTACCTAAATTTGATTTTATGAAATAACTTAAAAATTGTTTTCAACATTTTCTATATTTAGATCTATTAATTAAATAAATCAATGTTAATAACAAATAATTTCATAATGTGGTTTTTGGGTATTTTAGAAAATTGATGAAATTAGCCACTTTTGGAAAATTAGGTGCATTTATTTTCTCAATAAATCTTGTATTCCATTTCAATTTGTAATAAAAATATTTACTATAAGTTACACTTTTCGTATTCATAATATTTATAGGATTTTTGATGCGGGGGCATCACAGAAGAACACCAAAAATGTAATATTATATTTTGATCATGGTTGTATAGACCAAATAGGTGTGTTAGGGTGTGCGGTTTTCTAGGAGAGAAAGACTTGATGTTGAGGGTTTGAAATTAAAATTGTCCATTTCCTCCTAAATGTAAACTTAAATTTTAAATCATATAAATATCCCAACATTAACTTTTCAAGTGGAGTTAGTGGTCTAGTCATGTGTTAGAGGTTCTAAGAGGAAGTGTAAGTCATAAAATGCTAAGAAAGATGTATAAAGTATCCCATCATGTTGTATAGGTTTGAAAGGCATGTGAAGGGTCACCTAAATTAGTTAGGTTTTCAAGAAGAATGCATTAGAAAAGGAGAGGATTTGAAGGAAGGGGGGAGTTAGAGGAAAAAACAACCTTATGAGGAATTTAGGGAGCGAATCCTTCAAGGATGGAAGGAGGGGAGTTGAGGAGAGTCTTTTTTTTATGAAGCATATGAATAATAAGCTATGCTCTATTTTTGTATTAAATTTTGTGTAATCACTCTTACGTGTTCTTGTATTTCATGAAAGAAGATTCATTTAGGAGGTTAATATTTAAGTTTATAATATAAGAAATATTTTGCATGTGATTGAGGTAGTGAGGTTTTAAAGTTATACCATCATCTCAAGACTTTGAATGTGGTTTTTGTAAGAAAATTGTGCATTGTGATTATGACTCCTTGTTTATGAAGGTATGAAGAATTGCATTCAAGGTATAGGAGCATTAGAACATCAATGAGCATGGAAATCAAGAAAGTTACCTTGTGGGTTGAGTGATCATGCTTTTTTTGGAAATGTCATTTATGAACTAGTGATAACTATGCACCTACATGTCGGGCAGCAAAGAAGTGAGTGTAAGTATATTTTCACATTTTTTCCAAACTCCATCGGTAATTCCCTCATGTACACCAAATAAAACATACCTCTAAATAATTTTTACACCTTGACATTGAATTCAAAAGCTTTTATAACATTTTCTTTGGCCCCGAGTTTCTAGAAACCTCTCTTAGGGCTTACCTAGGGATTGTGATGCAGGAGCATCATGATAATTAGTCATAGGGTCATTCTAAAACTATGTTAGCATGATTTGTTTAATATGTGTGAGTGATTGTAAGGTGAGGATGTGTCAAAATTTAAGACAATTAGGCTTGTACTATGTAATGATTAGGTGTGAATAGAGGAATTAGTGGATTTCAAGCCTAATAAGATCATTTGTGATTCATTATGAGTTGTAATATGATTAAAAACAAACTAAGGGAGTTTTATCTAATCCCAAGTTTAGGGTGTAAGTTGAGCTCATTTTGAGGAGCTAAAACAAGTAATTTAAGGATTTTATTATGCTTTATGAGGAGGAGGAACGAAGAGTCGGTCATGGAAGAACCATGGAAAATCATGTAATGAAAGCATTCAAGATGGAATAAAATTGTGAAAGCTATTCTATAGGTTTTTTTGAAGAAACTACTCATTTGTACTTTTTTTTATGGAATATACCGTACTCCCTATTAGGCCGAGAAGAAGATTTTAATAGTCAATGAAGGAAGGAGTTTCAAATTTGTCACCATATGAATAGTTGAGGTAGGTTGGGAGGATCATCCCTTAATTTTCTTAGCTCTTGAAAGCCCACAATTTACCCTATAACTCTCGATTCTTTGTTCTTGGGATAGAACTAGGGCCTAGTGCCATTTTAATTCTACCCATCAAAATTTAATGAAATTTTTGGAACATCTCTTCCCAGGTGGTGTATAGAAATATACCAAATTTTAAGTCTCAATTCACACGTGTGGAAAATATGTACTATATTTTTCAAAGGTGTGATTATTCTGAGTTGCAGGTGAAGGTGGGAGATTGATTGTTTGAATGACCAACTTATCAAACCAAGCCCCAAATTTCATCAAGAAGCATCTTGGAGACATGTTAGAGAAGGATCCATGCCCTTTCAAGTGATTATATAGTTATAAGTACCATTGTCATAGTGTGAAGGCATAATAGGCCTAATCTTGCATGTTATAGCTACAAAGGAGGTATGATTTCTAACAAAGGAACAAGGTATGAAATTTAGTGACATTTGAGAAATCCATAATGGGCATTTGGTTTGTCAATTTTCTTGTATAGTTGTTTCATGAGAGATTAAGATATCGGGCATTTGTATGCTAAGATGGCTAGTAGACAACAAGAAATTAAAGAGAGATTAGATAGGAAACATAAGGGTATGATTGCATGAAGGGTCTAAACATCTTGTATTAGCAAGGGGAAGGTGTTCTAAGATGTTAGGGAGTGATTCATGACCCTACATAGTTTCTTGAGTACCTAGACCCAAGAGACCTATCTAGGTCCAACCTTGTGGGTATATAAAAGTTGCATGCATAATTATTGCAAGAAGAACTCAATGTGTGGAGTGGCCTTAAGGACTTGAGGAGAGTATTGAAGGGATGATGGAGGCTTCTAAATAGTGGAGGTATGACCAAAAACTAGGGTATGGTAATCTCATTGGTTTCCTTTAATATGGATATGAGTACTAATATGAGTAGGTATAAGGGAGAAATGCACTCCAAGTTCGCTAGAAGAATAGGAAAGGATGTTATGGATCCTCAAAGGGAGATCCTCGGTGCAAGGAAGGTATAAGTCAACCTTAGCAAGTTTTGAGAACTTGTAAAAAAAGACAAGCATTGTGAATTGTAAGCCTTCAAATAAGAAGAAATCAACGAAGTTAAGTATAATCCTTCGATCAGATTGTAATTTGAAGGATCAAATCAATGAATTAAATCTAGAAATTTAGTGGAAGTAATGTTGAAGAGGTTTGTAAAGAGATTCCAAAGGAATTTTAAATTTTCATTAGATGGGTTTTATGAAAATTTTGGTAGTTTAGAAGAGGGTAGACATGCACAACTGCAGAGGCCTAATAGGAAGGGTCCATTAACAAAGGAATTAGAGTATATGAGTGAAATTAAATATTGGGACTTGATGATCTGTAAACTCTTCAACTTTAGAATTATCCATAGAAACACAAATAAACGTTGTTGTTCTACTTTCTATTAGAAAATGACAGAGATAGCTAGTGAATGAATTATGCTTATGCTTAGAATCCACAATTGCAGGAAAGGAAAGAATTTAAGCTCATAAACACCAAAATTTTTATCTTGGAAACCTCTAGAGGAGGAAAAACCAGTCAGAAGGGAAATTTATCTTTCTTCCCACTTTTATTGGCCAATTCAAAATAACAAGTATAGAATTTACAATAAGTATGAAAGAGAAGTAGATAATATCTCACACTTCCTCCCAAATACTTGCTTACTCTGTCTCAACACTCCTTTCTTCTACAAAACACAATTACAACACTAAGAAATTCTTGCTCACTTTCTTTCATGCTTCGATGATCCTATTCTCTTCTACAAACATGTATTTATAGCCTCTCCCATGTCCTCGTGCACTAGAGAATGGGAAAGGTCATGGAGGAGAAGAGATATGAACAACTGTCCAAATTCTAGGTTGTTCATTTCATATTTTTGTTTTCTATCTGAAATAGCTAGGATTGCCACCTAATACAGACCAAAGGTCCTAGGACTGCCGCCCTAGTTGGGCGGTGATTCTGTAATTACCGCTATGCATAGAGTGGCGGTCATATTACTAAAAATATAGAACCTTCGTGTTTTCATTTTTTTCCTTCTTGTCTTTTGTTTTGATGAAGTAGATTCATTTTGGATCCCTATGGATCACACCTCCCCTGCTTAGGAGGTTTTGGTCCCACAAAATCTTAGTGGGGGAGTAGATGAGGAAATAATTCCCTCACTTTCTTTATTGAGTACCATTGGGCCTGCCTTGGTGTCTTCCCTTTTAGTCTTATCTACTAAGACTCCTGCGGGCCTCTCCTAATCTCTTTGACCTTCTACTGCAGCAATACATCCTCCTCCAATTCACCTCATGAGTCCAAGACGCAATCCTCAATAGAAGGTAACAACTGTAGTCCTTCATCTTTATCTAGCATGGATGGCATATATAGGTGCAAGTTATCACAATTTACTATAGAGTACATCCTCATAAATGGTGGCAAGTCAAGTTGAAAATAATTTTCTCCAACCTACTCCAATATGGTGAAGGGCCCATA
Organism: Taxus wallichiana var. yunnanensis; assembly: GCA_018340775.1. NCBI lineage: Eukaryota > Viridiplantae > Streptophyta > Pinopsida > Cupressales > Taxaceae > Taxus > Taxus wallichiana. The sequence continues at coordinate 514,969,005 of CM031236.1, read as the reverse complement.
TCATAGTGGCTTGAGTTTCCATGCTTGACCTTGTAATCTCTCCTTGCTCAAGTAAAGCCAAACTCTATCTCCAACATGTAGCTTATGTTCTCTCCTATGTTGATCATGCCTAGCTTTGTACTTGGCTTGAGATTTCTCTAGCTGTTCTTTGAATTTGAGATGGATTTTCCAGATCCTCTCAATGAATTTGTTTTCTCTATTCACCTCTGTGTCTTGTGTCTCCTCCCCATCCTGTTGTCCAACTATTATGTCTAGCGGATTGGTAGGTAGATATCCTAAGCATGCTTCAAACAGTGACTTCATAGTGGATGTGTGTATTGCCCGGTTATAGGAATGCTGAATGTAGGCTAAGGACTCATCCCAAGTCCTTGGATATTTGTTATTATACCCTCTGATCAGTTGTACCAAAGTCCTGTTTACCACCTTTATCTGTCCATCTGTTTGTGGATGGAAAGTTGTGCTCCTCTGTAACCTGGTATCCATCTTGTCCCACAAAGTAGTCCAAAACTTCCCCAAGAACCTAGAATCCCTATCAGAAACAATAGACTTTGGAAAACCAAAAGCAAAGAAAAGATCTATTGCCTCATGTGCTTTTACTATCTTTTTACATGCCATAAGAATACACATCTTACTGAATCTATCAACAACAACATATAGATAGTCATGACCATGTTTAGACATAGGTAATCCTCCTACAAAATCCATAGAAATGTCCTCCCATGGATGAGTAGGTACTGGAAAAGGCATATACAAACCCTCCTTCCTAGTCTTAGGCTTGCTAGTACAACAAAGTTTACATCCATGTATAAATTTTGATACTTCTTCTTGCATATTGGGCCAATACACGTACCTTTGCAAGTGGGATAGGGTCTTACCAATACCAAAATTTCCCACTACTTTCGAGGTATGTGCTTCCCTCATCAATAGAATTCTTTATTCTTTTGGCATGCAAAGCTTCCCCCATTGGTAGAGAAACCCATCCTTGAGATAACAATCTTCAATCCATGTCATTTTAGTCTGTTGGGACTGCAAGTGCTGAAATGTCACCCCAAAGTCTTTGTCCTGGGCATATGCCTCTCTGTAAGCTTCCTTCGTGAAGGGATTGATCTGAAAGATAGTGGCCAAACAGGAAAAATTATCATGTGTGGGTGGCCTAGACAACATGTCTACCACCAAGTTTGTACTACCCTTCTCGTATTTGATCACCGGATGAATCGCTAAAGGAACCCCATCCATTTATAGTGCCTTTCCTCGTAATTTAGAATGTGCTTGCAACTAATGGAGAGGTTCATGGTCATTGTGCACAATAGTTTCTTTAACCAAAAAGAATTCTTCCATTTTTCAATTACTTGAACTAGTGCATACATTTCCTTATTATATACTGAATATCCTTTATGTGCTGAAGTGAAAGTTTTAGAATGATAACATACGAGTTTACCTCTTTAAAGCAACACTGCACCCATGGCGTAATCAATGGCATCTGTCTCTACTTCAAAAGACTTCTGCAAATTAGGAAGATCAAGTACTAGAGCATGACTAATTTTTTATTTCAATAACTCAAAGGATTTATCTTTTCCTTACCCCCTGTTAAAACCCTTACTCTTTGCGGCCACTATGTGTAGAAGTGTTGCAGTAATCGTGGAGAAGCCTGATTGAACTTCCGGATGTACTGTACTTCTCCCACAAAACTCCTAATCTCTCTAGCTCTTGTTGGTGTTTTCCAGTTAGTGATGGCTTCCACTTTCTTTGGATCCACTCGTAGCTCTCCTCCTCCAACCACGTGCCCAAGATAGACAAGTGATTGTTTGGAAAACTCACATTTCTTCATATTACAAAGTAGTTGTTTCTCCCTGAGAACTTGCAAGACTTGTTGTAAATGGGTTAGATGCTCCTCCCATGTGGCACTAAAAATAGAATATCATCTAGATATACAATGACACATGAATCTATGAAATCCTGCAATACATCATTCATCAATCTCATAAATGTAGCAGTGCATTGTATAACCCAAAAGGAAGTACTAACCATTCATATAAACCCTGTTTTGTTTTGAAGGTAGTCTTCCATATATCCTCCTCCTTCATTCTAACTTGGTGATAACCGGACTTGAGATCCAACTTTGTGAAGAATTTGGCATGCTGAAGTTGGTCCAAGAGATCATCTATGTGGGAAGTGGATATTTGTTCTTTATGGTGATCTTGTTCAAAGCGTGGTAGTCAATGCACATTCTCCAAGAACCATCCTTCTTTGGCACCATCAAAATAGGTGAACCACATGGTGAGGTGCTCGGATGTATCACTCCTTGGTCTAGTAGTTCTTGGAGTTGTTTCTTTACTTCAGTACTCTCAAGCAAGGATTGCCTATACAACCCGATGTTTGGTAGAGGGGACTATACGTACCTAAAATTGTATGTACTGTATTACCGAAAGAGGCTCTGAAACCCCAATGATGATTCAGATATCTTCACAAGGTGTTCAAAATCTAGAAATCATGTTGAGTATACATTTGCATCCTAAAATGCCTTATCTAGCCTTGCATGCTTTGTTCTAACCCTTTTCCTCTCTTTTCCTTGCATTTTGGTCTTTAGTTATAGGACTGCCACCTTGCCAGGGTAGTGGTCCCATGACCATGGCCCAAGACAAGGTGGTGGTGGTCATGTAATTGGCACCTACGCACTAGGCGGCATTCCTATGCACATTTTCCGAACTTTCGATGTTTTTAAATCAATGCGAAAAATCAAGTTGCACTTGTAATTCTCAACCACTCTTGCTTGCATTAAAGTTTTAGCCACTTGGTAAATAGTAATTCCTTTTTTTTAATAATAGAAGAGTTCAATTCAATCTTACCCTCTAGTAAATCAAAGTGCTATAAATACCAAGCTTGTTTACAAGAAAATGGCCCCTCTCCCTCTATGATTTATTAGTCAATGTGTTTTGAAAGTTCTTCAATAAGTCTCAACAAGTCTAGATTTTGTAAAGTTCTCAGCCTCTCAGTTCAAGGCTCCATAGTTCTGGTTTAGAGATCACTAGATCTCTCTAGTTTCATCTTGTTCCATTGTTGTTCTCCAAACAACTGGCTTAGCATAAAACAATTCTAGTTCTAGATTAAGTTCATTTGAATCTTGATTCGCGCTTTAGAGTTATAGAGTTTTATAGAAGTCCTAGAGATTTTGGTGTGTTTGTGTTGTATCCCTACAAAAATCCTGCTAGGAATCGCATAGCCAAGCTCTGTTCTCTTTCGCTATCCCTCTCCTACTTGCATTCTTTTAGCTTACATCCAAGTGCCCTTTGTTTGAACATCTTCTCCTCGCTACGCATTGTCACATTCCCACTTTTCAAGATTCACGAGAACATGTAGGAAGAGATCACACTAAGTGGACAAGCTTCAATACAATTAGATTTTCCACTGTTCTATAAACTCCGGGTTTGAATTTTTGAAGTTGTAGTTATAATATATCAAATAGAATAGCAAATCATTTTATTTCGATTAAGCTTGCTTTCAACATTTGGGAAGCTATGGGAATAATAGCTTCGAGAAGCTATGATTTATTCCTCACTTCGAGGTAAGATTGAAGGTCTTTCAATTAAATTAGTTAGTTATTTATATTCGGGATCAATTCACAAATGAAGCAAATAGCTACATCGGCCACCTTGCTTGTTTTAACTGTTATTAGATTAAGTTATCCAAATTTAGAATAGTCGCGCTCTTTAATTTTGTTCAAATTCACATCTTTGAAAATGATTTATTAGTTTACTTCCTACAGGTCACACTCCTTACGAGGTATTAATTTCATTTAATTAATTGGGATAATGCCCACATATCCACCTCACCTAGCCACCTCATCTAGCCACCTCACCCTAAGACCTATTCTTAGTATGTTGCCATAACTAACTAAGACCTACCCAAACCCTAAAAATCAAAGCCTACATTCCCTCTAACCACATTCCCACATGTTAGAAGGAATTTCCATTCTAATCCATGAAGCAAAAATGAATGAGATCCCAGAAAATCAAGGGGATCTGCCTAGTTTAGTAAACCTAGGAAATCCCACCCTAACCGACGCCGGTTACCCTAAACCACCACCACCGGTTAACCTGGAACCACCATTGGTTACCATTTAACCCCCAAAACAACCTTATTTTGAGGTTGGCACATTTTTTGAGAGATAATCACATCTTTGAGAACAAGTGATGAAACAGAGTTGCATGCAAGTAGAACCAACATTAGTACACACATCAAAGCATCCATAGCCAACACCGGAAGCAATCACACAACCATTTTCCTTCACGGGAGCATCGGGAAGTGCCAACACACATCAAGTTCCTTCCATTTGATCACCCACCATTACTAACCAGACATCAAGCTCATATAAATAGTAAGTTTTGTTAACCAACACTTGTTCATTATCATTTAGATAGATCTTTTACTTTTGTTATTAGTTTCTTCTCCCATTCCCATTCCCCACCATTTTTCCTCCAAAACTTGACCATCCTTTACCCACACCCTTGAACTTCCCATATCTAGACTTTCATCATTCATGTGCATACCTAAGACCCACATGAACCTTGCCATTTCCCTTCCATTTTCATCTAGCCTAGATCTATCACCTTGCCAAGTTTTTATTGAGTTTTCTATACCCTGACCAACCATACCGACGCTGGTTACCCACAACCATCGCCGGTTAACCTAAACCGACACCGGTCATACTAGACCGATGTCGGTCTGTGTTTTTACTAGAAACCAAGAACAGAGCTTAAAACCTCCACCAAATACCCAAAACCACCCAGAATCTCACCTTGACTAATACCAATACCTTGACAAGACCTTGACCTTCAGATTCAATCATAGCTTAGCCTGTTGTGAATGAATTTTCTTATTGTAGATGAATGAGATACCTAAATCATTTTAACTATAGTAGGATTTCCTTTATTGTTAGCATTAAGTTGTTTTAAACAGTGGATTGACAACCATCTAGGAAGTATCACACTTCCCGGATCTAGCACACGCTAGGAAGTCCACTGCATATATTGTTTAATTTTTATTTGGTGGTCTTGTTTTCCATTTCAGGTAGTTCCTCCAAGAAAAAAGGAAGCTCTCACGATCAGCTGTGGATCCAGAAGTCATACGTGCAACAACCTACAACCAACATTTCAACAGGTATTCCTCCTAGCCCTTTACCCTTATCTATTTTTCATCAACATTCGAAGAAACACATCTAGAATCAGGTGAAACATTTTGGCACCTCAGTGGGACCCATTCAGGGTTCTTTGCATTCTTCATTTCTAGGTGAAAACATTGTATGTTTGTTTCTTTTCTAAAAATTTCTTACATTAAACTTTCTCCCCTGGAACCTTCTTCTCTTCTATTGTCTAAAAGCCATCATATTTTAGTGCTTAAAACAAACATTTCTTCCCTTTCATTAGTATCACATTAGTGAAAGAGCATCCCTTCTCCTATTCATCTATTTGTGGCATCAAATTCTACATTTGATTTGGGTTTAAAAATCATTTCATTTCATTCTACTTTTTCTGCATTAGCTCACATTAATTGAGGGCAACCTATACATTGGAAGTCATTCCCAAGCTGATGGTTGAAAAATGAATCATAGAAAAGCACTTCCTTTCTTTTTCTCTCTCGAGTCTTACCCAAACATCACAAATTTAAAATATATACACATTCTTAAACAACATCTCACCTGGAAGAAGTTGTAGGTGATCACATGATCATCGACATAGTGGGCACCCCGCTGGTTATCTCTATGTCCAGTACCCCATCAGAGGATGGCCCCCCCCACCATAACATACCTAAAACCTCTCCTTGTAGATATCTTCTTCTTCGTAGGAAGCCATCCTCACCAAAAATTCTATTCTAAAGTTCATGAGTCAGTCCTTAAATAGCATAAGCTAAACAAACATAATAGAAAAAGCACTCTTAGGATCATATTTTTCTTAGTGTTTCTACTTGGCTTGCATTTTGAGGTGAGAGGTCATGTTCTTCATTTTTCTTATTTCCCCTTGCATGCTCCTCATCACAGTTGGTGTATTCTAGCTTCATCTGAGTGTGTTCTGGACCATATTCTCATCATTCTCAAGAATTTTGGGTTTGATTCCACATTTAATTTTAACTCACAACCACATTTTCTTCATCTCTGTTTCAATTTCATAGTGACCGGTGTCGGTCCAGTGACCATCATCGGTTACCTTCTGACCATCATCGGTTTCACTCAACCGGCATTGGTTCACTATTCTTTTGGTTAACCTACCCAAAAGGACACCTATTCACCTTCTTTTTTTATTAGTCTCTATCACTCTTATCATATTCACTCGACTGGTAATTCCATCGCATTTTTTTGCATTGGAAAAGTATTGGCCTTTTTCCTTTTTTTGACAAACTATCCATTTCCATAGTGACCGATGTTGGTTACCTGTGACTGGCGTTGGTTTACCTAACGGCATCGGTTAGCCTGTGTAATTTTCTAGCTGACATTTTAACCCCAATTCACCCACCACCACCTATTTATCCCATCTCTGTTATATTTCTGTGTCATTTATAGAAAGTAGTCTTGCCTCGTTAGTGCTTGGTCACATGGTGTTGACCAAAGCCAAGCCAAGTGAATGCCCTCATATTCCATGTCAGTCATCAACCACTCCCACCTAGTCCTTCACCACCTTCTATTTTATCACCCATGGATCCTACCCAACCTATCACTATCACCACAGAGATGAGGAGTTCACATGACTCCTTGACCAAAACCCTGCACCTTGTAGTTTTATCTTTCCCACTCATCCACTCGAGATGCCTCGGGTCAGTTGATATATGGACATGCCCATATCTATCCCCCCCCGACACTCACTCCTACTCTCCTGCCTACCTCTGCTCTCTAGCTCTACGCTACTATCTGTATCTACCTTGCCCCTAGTCATTTCATAGTTGGGCCCCATACCTACTATAACCACCACATCTACCACATCTATTATACCCGCCACATCCACTATACCTTCACCAACCACCCAGAACATAACCTCATCCACACCTATTGTTTCATATATACCCATAGCTACACAACCACCCCCGGTGTCAGTGACCCCTACCCCTTTCCAAAACATTTTCCTTTCTATCCCACAATCCTTAGCCCCCATTGCCACCAGGGTCACCATGACCCTTCCACCTCCATATACATACTATCAAGCATCCTCCATTTCATCTATCATTCATTTTGGGTACGTACCCCTATTTCATTCCCTCCTTCTCAATCTACCTATATGAAGCACCATATACTGGAATGCCACCCCATCATATGCCCAACACCAACCCTCTTACACTACAGGAGTCACCCAACCATCACAACCTACCAATGACCTAATCAAGTTAATGATGGATAAGATGCAGACATTGGAGGCATCGGTTTCTGGCTCCCACAACACTCTCACCTATGATGAGATTTGTAATGAGCCTATCCACCCATCCATTCCTATCCATCCATATCCCATGCATTGGGAAATGCCTAAATTTAACCGCTTCAATAGCAAAGAAGACCCGCAACAACATTTGTGGTCTTTCAAACATGGGTGTTATCTGATCACCCATGATGATGCTTTGCTTCTGAGGACCTTTCCCATGTCTCTGACTGGGCCCGCATTAGATTGGTATAGTGGGTTACCTAGACACTCTATCTTCTCATTTAACTAGGTAGCCCAAGCCTTTTTGGATCACTTCTCCATTAATATTGTTAAGAAGGTTACCATGACTGACCTCTACTCTACTCTACGTAGTATGATGATGAATCTATCACAGATTTTGTTGCTCATTGGTGTAGTCTGATCAATCAACTCACATTCCAACTACCACAAACCAAACTCATAGAGATCTCTTCACATGGGCTTGTGCTAGACATATTTCACCAACCCTGCAGGTCCAGACTTTCCGAACCTTCGATGAGGCATTCACCATGGCACGAAAAGTTAGAGATTTGGGCCATCAAAGAGAAGAAAATCCAACTACGCAATAAAATTTGGCCATTCAAATCAAATGATGCCTCTTCTACTTCAAAACCACAGAAACAATTATTCAAAAGCCAAGGGAACTAACTAATGGTGGTACTCAAAGCTGGCCCAGCTCATCCATCAAATAAGGCTAGTCCCTCATCTAATCTTTCTCTCACCCGTTCAGACTTTTCAATTCAGATGGGAACAATGGAAATATACCCCAATTGGGGAACCTTATTCTTCTATCTTAGAAAATCTCATTAAATTTGGGGCCATCACCCTTCCTCCCATAAAACCACACACTAGTTTTGACCCTACTCACCCCACACCCGCATGGTATAAAGAGCATGACTTCTGTAACTATCATCGAGTGAAGGGTCATAGTGATGGAAATTGCATCACTTTCAAAAATATTGTCCAAGAAATGCTCGAGAAAGGTGAGTTAACCTTGGATAATCCTAATGCACCTACCAATCAAAACCTACACATCTTCAAGAAACCCTTTCCTAATCATGCCCCTTCTTCCAATCAAACTAGAGAGTCCTCAACTCATGATAGCCATACCCGCGAGGTCCATGCTATTTTCAGTGATACATCCATTTGCTACCCAATTACCTCATATTCCTTCCATAGAGGAAATCTTAGCCCGAAGTCCTCCACCTACACTTGAACCCACTTCACCTACTCCTCCACCCACAGAGGGACATCCTTCATCTCCTCTCTCACCCATGAAGGAGACTCTGTTGACATCAAAACTACTTCACCTTTGACTTCTCCACCTAGAGAGCCTGTCACCCACAGTACTTCTCCAGTCCATGGAAGATACTTGTCCATCTCCTCCACTCACAGAGGAGCACCCATCATCTCCTCCACCCACCGAGGAGCACCCATTTTCTCCTCCACCTATCAAGGATCCAGTAGAGATACCTTTTCCTCTAGGTGATCATTCTCCATCAGCTACCCAAGATCTGCAGACTTACTTTGGCTCTCTTACCCACGAAGATGAAGCTAGCAAATTCCCCATCTCTAAGACACATTTTATGGGAATTACCATTGGATCCTCATCAACCTCACCTACAATAGTGTCATTTTCATGCCTAGCCGATCACCTAGATTATGTGGATAGAGCCTTACTTTGGGGGCATCTTCTGCTTCCTATCTCCACACAAATGTAGATGTCACTTACTGACACTTCCACTATCTACCCAAAAATATTTCAGCCAATCAAACCAAATACAACTACAACTATCACAAATTCCACCATGATACCACTCATGGCTCATCACACCCCTACCCATAACCCACATGCATCTACACCCAAGCCTACACTTACATCATCTTCCTCACCTAAACCCAACACTACCTTAGGGGTCATCCCAACCGCCAAGCCTTACTCATCCACCCATCAAATTAGATTTAGCTACATCCTCCAAGGCCAATACCAAACCTACTCCAACACCCAAATAGAAGAACCAACCCCATAAATCTCATACTCCAACCTCACCGATCACACCTTCATCACCTTCACCCTTTTCATCCATCTTAGGACCTCACCTTCTAACACGGTTAAGAAACCTCCACCCACCGGTAAACTAAAAACACAACAGCCCATTCCTCCATCGCAAACCTCAAACATACCCAAGCCCCCACATGACTTCCGCCCACATCTGCAACATCTTTACCACCCATACCTCTAATACCATCGATCACTCCTTCACTACCCATGACACTTCAGTCTCTTTCCCTCACACCTCCGGCATGACCTACACCATCTACCTTCAACACCTCATTATCCCCATGGGTAACATGCCCTCTTCCACCATCCACCTTTCCCTCTAGATCTCATGTGCCCGTATCACCTTTACCCAAGAAGGTACAACCTAAGGACAAAAATATCTGCTACCCTCCAATAAGGTAGTCAAAACAACCACACACTCTCCTGCCAGTTCATCTACCATACCCCTACCCAAACAAACATGACCAATGCCTAAGATCACACCAACACCTAAAACCATAGCTCGACCTACTCCCCCTCGTGCAAAGACCATTCCTCTATAGTCTGTCGTGCCTACACCCAAACCCACCTTCACTTCCCATTGTGATCCACTAGCGGGGTCCTATGCCAAAATCTTAACCAACCTCCTTGAAACTTTTGTCATCACATTACCACCTCTCAGACCTTATGACCCACTCAAACCCAAACCAAAGGGGTTTGATGACACCAAAATTTGTGCCTACCATCGTGTGTGCCAGGGCACGATGTAGAGAACTGCAAAGCTTTAAAAACCATTCTTATCTAGTTGTGTCCTCCCAAAGAAAACTTTGATGATGATGACCTTCTTGATGAGGACCCCATTTCACCAACACCCATTCCCACAACTCTTCCCTCACTACCTACTCAATGACCCGAGACCTTTACCCCCATAACTCCTAGAACCACCTCCAAGATTTGAAATTAACATGGTTTCACATCAAAGAACTCGTCAAACCTCCACCCAAATGTCAAGTGTGCTCAACTCATCCCACAAGGTTCCTTCCCACCACTGGGATTTTTCCCTTCATGTCACTATACCTTTCATGGCTCACCTACCTCACCTACCTCCCCACCTTAGATCAACATGATCCACGTTGCTACCCATGCTTAGAAGGACAAAGGAAAGGAAAAGGCAACCGACTCACCAACCAATCCTATACCCAACATACCATCTACACCCACACCTAAAATCACTATCCATGGCCCCACATATCCTATTTCTAATGGGGTCACACACACACGTGATGCTCAAACAACTACACCAATCCCCCTCAAAATGTCCTTATATGACCTCATCCAAACCTCAGAATCCCATCGTCAAGCTCTCATGGAGGTCTTACAATCTATTGAGGTTTTACCCAATGACCCTACACCCGTAGCCTCCATTATCACACCCCATCATGTAGCCTCTCTCACCAAATTACCACCTTTATCCACGCCTCCACCTACTCACCAAGTAGCCTCCCTTAGCTTTCTCGAGGAAGAGATCACACCACACCAAACTGATGACCCAGACCCATCTCTCTTCATCTCTATCCACATCGATGATATACATGTATGTCATGTTATGATCGATGGGGTGCTAGCATTAATATCATTTCCTCCCATGCATTCACTCAAATGTGCATACCTGACAATTACATGCATAAACATCCCATCATGTTGCATTCATTCAATGATGCTATCACCTCTACACTTGGCACCATCATCCTCCATGTTCACGTGGGCCCCGTACTATTCTAGAGTTATTTTATGTCTTGGAGGGGGAATTTCAATATAACTTGTTGCTTGGTAGACCCTGGATTCATGTCATGGGTTGTGTCCTTCCACTTTGCATCGTTGTGTGAAATTTGAGCATGAAGGACACACCTATACCATTCCAGCTGACCCATCACCTTTCAAAACTTGCAACATGCTTTACCAACCCAATGATGTGCTCATACCCATCAAAGCATCTACCTCCACAACCACACCACTTCACTTCACTTACACCTCCCTCACCAAGTGTAAGCTGCTACCTTAACCACACCTACATCCTCCATTCCTACCACTGCCACAACCTCCACAACCTGAACCATCGGCCTCCCAATTCATTAGCTCCACCTCCGATCTGACCTCACACATCATCTATTCCAGCTACCCACATACCAACCACCGATCCCTTGGAGGCATTTTTCAATGCCTCACTCTGGGGGAGTATCACCTATATAGTGTCAACACATTCCTTACTCCACAAGAGTATGGAAGTCTTCACCAACACCCTCACTATGATCACCATATAGGAGAGCACCTCCTTTATGGTCCTCCCCACCTTCATACCAATCTCACCTATGGGGGACTTGATACTACAACTTACACACTGAACCACCATCACAAACCCACCCATTTTCCACCGACCTCCAGTCACTCACCAATCACCATTTTTCACCCACACCTTCCTACACCGATGTGTGTGGAAGGGTTTTGGTTTTGGATTTTATGAGAAAGGCCACCATACTATTATTCCATGTACTACTCACAAGCATAATGACCGTAGTGGTATCGGCTTTGTTGAACCACCTACCAAGAAGGCCCACATTGAACTCATTGAAGACATCAGCCCTTCTCCACCTTCATCACCACCATCACCACCTTCACCGATAGAGTCAATGGATCCAAAATCCATTCCTCCTAACTTTTTTTTTTTTCATAAACACCATTTCCTTGGGGCCTCTGACTTATCAACGTGAGGGCGAGGCTCCCTCTTCTCTTCCCTTCCTATACCCTAAAATGATCGATGATGATACACCTTGATTAACATCATTCAATGCTAGGATGATGAATCTATACTCACCTACCTTGGTGTAGAAGACTCATATATTCATTGGTCATTACCATCTGAGACCCAAACCATGTTGAATGAATCAACTATCAAAATCAACATTCATACTCAAGATGACCCTCACATTCTAAAGATCGGTCAATCTTTGGATCTTTGCTTTGAAACAGAAGCCATCACTTCTCTTCTTAGAAACCATAACCACATTTTTTCACTTGGTCTTACGTAGATATGCCTGAGTATTGACCCCACCATAGTGGTCCACAATATCGTAACCATTCCCGATGCTAAGCCCATAAAAAAAAAGCTGAGGAAAATGCACCCTCGCATTGCCCTTCTCATCAAAGAAGAACTTCAGTGCCTTCTTTTTGTTTCCTTCATCTTACCCATTGATTATCCTCATTGGATTTCTAACATTGTCCCTATCACTAAGGTGATAGGGGACTCCACATTTGCATGGATTTCATGACCTCAACCTAGCTTGCCCAAAAGATGACTTTCCTTTACCCGGTATTGACCAACTGGTTGACCTTACCGCTGGTCATGAGATGTTATCACTCATGGATGGCTTCTCGGGTTATAACCAAATCTTACTTGCCCTAGAGGATCAACACAAAACCACATTCATCACCCCTTGGGGGACCTTCTACTATCGAGTCATGCCTTTTGGCCTTAAAAATGTTGGTGCCACATATCAGCGGGCTATGACTTACATCTTCCATGACATCATGCATCGTATATTGGAAGATTATGTGGATGATCTCTTCCAAATCCAAATGCCACTCGAGCACCTCGCCATCCTAAAAACCATCTTTGACCATCTCATTAAATATTGCATTCACCTTTAGCCCAAGAAATGTGTCTTCGTGGTTCTCTCTAGGAAAGCTCTGGGATTTATCATTTCCCTATGTGGTATAGAAGTTGACCCTGCTAAAGTCAAGGCCATTCTTGAAATGCCTCCACCCACTAATCTTAGGAAACTCCGTAGCCTGCAAGGTAAGTTGTAGTCTATTCACCATTTCATTTCACAATTATTTGATCGGTGTCAACCATTTCATCATCTTCTCAAGAAGGATGTCTCCTTTAAATGGGATGATGACTGCCCAAAATTTTGAGGCCTTAAAACAATACCTTCTTCAACCACCCATACTCATTCCACCTAAAGATGATCAACCCTTCTACCTATACATCTCAGCTACCGATCACTCCTTGGGAGCCATGCTCGCTCATCGTGATGAACAACACAGGGAGTAGGTGGTTTATTACATAAGCCATACTTTTGGACTATGAAACCTGATACACCCATCCCGAAAAACTTTTTCTTAGCCTTAGTTTTCATTGCCACAAAACTCCGCCATTACCTACTCAACCACAAAACCTATGTTGTGACCAACACCGACCCCTTACACTTCATGTATGCAAACCTTACCAAAATCAATGTGCCGCATGCTGGCTTATGCTTTTGGCTGACCTCGACCTGAATTCATCCATCAAAATTCCATCAAGGGCCAAGCTATCACCAACCAATTGGCCGATGCACCTATTTTCGGGATCAACCCTCTAATTTTGACTTTCCAGATGAGTCAATTGCCACCCTTTCCCTAGATGAACCCACTTACCAAATGACACTCTTCTTTGATGGCTCCAAGTGTCAGCGTGGGGGTGGGGTAGGAGTTATCCTCATTCCACTTGATGGTGAACCCATGCCTTTGTCTTTCAAACTAGATTTTGATTGTACAAACAATATTTCCGAATATGAAGCACTCGTATTAGGTCTCCAAGTTGCCTATGCCTTGGATGTCAAATCCATCAACATCTTTGGTGATTCCCAATTGGTCGTAAACCAAGTCAATGGTATATACCAATGTCGTAATGAGACACTTCAAAAGTATAAACATCACGTAGACATACTTTTGACCACCTTTGACCGCTACGCCCTTCAAACCATCCCACGTTCAACCAACAAATTTTAGATACCATGGCTTGCTTGGCTTCTCAAATACCCACTTCACCCACCGATTCTAAAATATTTGTCACCGTACAATGACTCCAATCACCCTCTTATTTACCTCATGATGTTTACTCTATTGGAACCACTACCCCCGACCGAGTGACCTTTGGTATAAACAATACTCAGACTATCTTTCCCATCTCCATCTTGCCTCCCGACCTCACTCGTAATGGACAACATGCCTTTCTTAAAAAGGTCTCTCATTATGTCATCATGGGTGGCCTCCTCTATAAATGTGGCTTTGATGGCATTCTCTTATGATGCCTCACGAGTTCTGAAATTCCTTATACCATTAAGGAAGTTCATGATGGCATATGTGGAGGTCACTTCAGTGGCTTGCTGTTGCTAAGCGTATTCTTTCACCTAGGCTATTACTGGATGACCCTCAACCATGATTTGATGACTACGTTAAGCATTGTGTAAAATGCCAACAACATGCCAACCTTCATCATACACCCAGTCATGCCTTATAGGTCACCCGTGACCTTTGGCCCTTTTCTCAATGGGGTTTGGATCTTGTCGGAGAGATCAATCCCCATTCTTCCCAATGACATCAATGGATCATCACCGCTACCAAATACTACACAAAATGGGTTGAAGCCATACCTCTCATTTCCAAAAATGAGAAAATATGTGAGTTCATCAATCATCACATCATTTTTCACTTTGGTGTTCCTCATCACCTCATCACTGATAATGGAAAACAATTCAAAAATAAAACCTTGTGAAAACTTTGTGACGCCTTCAACATTCAGCTAAGTTTCTCATCACCTTATTACCCACAAACCAATGGCCAAGCTGAATCCACTAACAAAACCCTGAACAAAATTCTCATGAAAGTGGTTAATGATACTGGGAAGGACTGGCATACACACATTCCTTTCACCCTGTGGGCATACCGCACTAGTATTCGCACTTCCACTGCCTGCCACACCTTTTTCTCTGGTCTATGGTACAGAGAGGTTGTTCTACCTCTCAAAGTCTAGATTCCTCACTCACATTTCTCTCCATGACATGCTCAATGATGATGACTTTCATCAGGACCATTTAGCACAACTTGAGTTATTAGATGAACGTCATCTTAATGCTCTTGATCATCTTCAAGTTTACCAAAAATGTATCAAATGTGCCTATGAAAAATGTGTCCATGAATGAACCTTCCAAGTCGGTGACCTTGTCCGAAAGAAAATCAACATGTAACCAAAGAAGAAAAAAGTAAAATGGGGAAAATTTTCTCCTAATTGGCTTGGACCATACATCGTGACTCATACTTATGGATCAGGTGCTTATCATTTATCTTCACTCGATGGTAAACCCGAACCTGAGCCCCTTAATGCCTTGCATCTTCGACCATTCTACTATTGAATTTTAGTCCTACCTCATCTTTGTCTCTTTCCATGCTCGTCCCTTGAGCTATCCACTTCTTACACCTCACCAATGATTAAACAAGAATCATGTGTGTACCCATCACTTTTATCTTCTCTTGAATATGTGTACCATGGTGCTACATTGCACATAGCATGATTCTCATGGATACTTTTCATCTACCTTTAGATGAGATCCCATGGTCATTTCACCCTACTTTTGAACAAGAATCCTATTCTTCACCTTAGTCTTGTCCATGACTTAAAATCCCTCACATGGGATCCAACTCCTTGAGTCAAACTTCCAATAAAAAGATGACTCCCTCAAAAGGACATCTTTCTCTCTACAATCACTGCTATAAATAGACTGCTCCCTCGAAGGACAACTATGTAAGCTCTAAAAAAAAAAAAAAAAAGAGAGAGAGAGAGAATGAAGCTTCCCGCATCGATCAGCTTCACGAAGACCTCAAGGAGTTAATTTCTTCATCCCATATAGACTTCCCTCGCATCGATCATCTATCTCAAACATCAAGTTAAAAAAAAAAACCTTTTAGTCATGGACTTGCCCATTGTGACCTTGGATCTCTTGCCACAAAGGCATGCTACCTCGTACCATATAAAAATGAACCACTTTTTCACCCTCTCACCATTCACATTTTCATTTCCTACCACCTCAAGGGACCTCTTGGAACTATGACATTTGGTGATCATGTGACTATTATTCACCTTTAGGATAATCAATCATGCAAAATTCTTTAGGGTCTTATGTTCATCATCCCCTCCAAGGTATGACCTACTCATTATGATCCTAACCAATCAGGTGGCTTTCTTGCCTCCTCTTATCTTTTAACCTTCCTTATTATGTATTGATTACCTTATACAAGACTTGGTCCTCGATGCTTACCTTTAGGTAATCTTCTTCTTCCACCACAATCAAAATCACCTATACCAATTTTCCCACAACTCACCCATACCTAATAGACCTAAACTCAAATCATGCCTAAAACCTACCAACTCATTCTCATACCTCCTCACATTCTTCCCTAGCTTATGGGAGAACTACATCGGCCTGAGGTCCCTTTTTCGCACTGGGACTATGTAGGAAGCACTCGAGGGCATGGGGCCCTTGGAGGTTAGCTCGGCCACTATCTACCCTAACCAATTCATCTTTCATTTTCCCCAATCACATTTTACCCTACTTAGTTTCCTTTTTATATCAAAAATTGGAAATTAAACCAAACAAACAACAAGTTGCTTCACATTTTTATCATCAGCAAAACATACATTTATTATGACTACCATTTCTTTACCATCATCATGCATGTATTATAAAACATCTTAAACATGACCCATATCATCATTCATTACACAAATTAATGAATTACAACCTCAACCAATTTAAACTCAACCATGCCTAGACCAACCTAACTCCACCATGCCTAAAACCTAACTCAACCCAGACCCAAAACCTAACTCCACCATGCCAAAACCTAACTCAATCCATGCCTAAAAAACCTAACTCAATCCATGCCTAAACCTAACTCAATCCATGCCTAAAACCTAACCCAACCTAATAACCTAAACCATGACCCATCAACCAAACTAAAACTCAATCCACTTGATCCATGCCTAAACCCACCATCCAAATAACCCACTCAATCCATGCCTAACACACCTATCATAAATCCATCTATGCATAATAATAAAATGTTATCAACACAAACACATAATGACCATAATCATCATCATCTCTATAAATAAAATATCCAAACATGTGTATCCATATACATATCAAATGTCTTGCACATAGGCGGTATATATAATCAATCTCTCAAAATCTCATATACAGCCTCACCATCTTTTGCACATGCAGGCTAGTATATGCTCAAAAATATACAAAACTCTCGTACATCCTCACCATCTTTGGCACGTAGGCTAGTATATATCAAAAAAATGACTAAAATACATCAAAATATAGGGATGGGCATCAAGCCTCATCCTGCCGGACATCCTCCATGTCAGTCTCTCTGGTCTCCTCCTCGGCTCTGTCTATCGATGGCCTGATATCATCTCACCACCCGCCATAGGTCGTGGTCGGCCCCCTGCTGGTACATCACCTAGAGCTAGCTGGTCTCCATGAGCTGGTGGCCTCTCCCTGATCATGTCTTGGAGCTCGATGGCCCCCTGTGCTCTCTACACTGTGAGTATGGGATCTAGTCCTCTCACTAGAGGCTGTTGTGCCCTGTACTCTCCATAGGATAGAAAATCTATCCCGCCACCATCAATTGATCCTAGTAGTATCTGGCCTCACCTAAGGCATCCTGTAACCTAGATATGGGTATGGTCTGTGGTGGCCCCATAGGCCTCGGCCCTATACCTATACCTATCTGTGGGACCCTATCCCCCTGCCTATGAACTGGGACCCTGTCCCGGTGCCTGTGGAGGTGTCATCGGCCTCACACCCTGTGTACTATACCTATGCCTGTAATGCCTAAATCTATGCCTGTGTGTGTGGCTAACTACCCCCTAAAACCTGTAACCTATGCCTATGTAGGGTGGCCACCGACCATCATCACCATCTCCATCTCCCACCCTGGGCCATCTGGGCCTGAAGACTAGCCACCTGTGCATGTAACTCAGCCACCTCCACCTCTAAACTAGCTAACTACCCCTGCACCATCCCCAATTGGGTAATCAAGGTCACCACCTACCCCTATAAGGTGTCTCTCTGCACCGTGATAGTGGCTAAATCCTGGCTGCCCGGTCTAGGTGGTACTACTGTAAATGAGCCACCCACCACTATCTATATCTATCTATCACTCCGGCATCATCGATCCACTCGGTCTATCACCTGCTCCTCCTCCCCAATAGGTACTGTCGGCTGTGGAAGTGGTAGTGGTCTCTCCACATCATCCCTCCGTACTGTGGGAAGGGTGGAGGTATATCTGTCGTAATCCCAAACTACCATCTGACCCTATCAATGGGGATCATCTCATGCTCTCTTGCATGGTGCCCCTCTATCCATCTGAGTAGTAGTGAAGGCCAGCTAGCTCCTCAGCCATCTATCTGTATGAGGGATAACCCACATACGGTCTCCATATAATATCTACCCCAGACAATCCCTCCAATAGCCACCGGTAATATGCTACATCATGTGTAGCCCTGTCTGATCACCACTCTCAATAATAAAGCACCCATCGCCTATACCCCACCCACAAAACCCATGGCTCAAATGCATTTCTGGGGCATACCCACTGGATGACACACATAGACAATGTGCTCATAGGCCCAATAGTGTAGAAAAAAGTGCAACATAGGCTAAACCTGTGGAGCCGCCCATACGCCCATAGCTCTCTATATAGCTATACCAGGAATGTTGGTGCCTAGGAAAACATGTCCTCACCATCATCATGTCATGTAAGACTCCCATCAGTGATCATGTGGGAATCTCCCACCCTCTACATCGGTAGTGTAAAATAATAGACTACCTCCATCAGTAATACTACTAGCCTCATCTCCTCTGGATGGGCTAGGTACATCTCTCCATAGCTAAGGCTGGCACTGTGGAATGTCAGCTCCGCCATCCCCTCCCAAACACCATCAACATCAACTCCTCAGATGCCTCGAGGAGATCGAATATACCTGCATCCCCAATATGGGTAACGCAGGATCTTGAACACGTCCTCCAGGGTGACTGTCATCTCACCCATCGGTAGGTGGAATGTGTTGGTCATGGCATCCCATCTATCGATGAGGGTGACCATCAGACTGGCTGACCGGACTATGCATGTTGGTAGCATTGGACCCCACTCAAGCCCACCTCCTCCACATGCCGCAACTCCTCGGGTGTGTTGCACCGTGAACTATCACGAGCAAGGGGTGGCACCCTGTCTCACATCCTAAGCTGATCTCTCACCTGCATCCAACAAAACAATCACATCATTTAAACAAGACTATATCTACATTCACCCATACCCATTCCCATTACCCTACCTCTTTTACTTCACTACTTACCCATTTATCCCATGGCCTACCCTCCACCCCAACCCAACCCATCACCAACCGACCCCAACCCAACCCTAACCAATTGACTTACCTACCCTACACCTACCCAACCCAATATCACCTTACCTATTTACACACACCCCGATCCCTCACTTACTTCCATTTTGACCCACTCCCTGACCTTACCTATTTTCCCACACATCTATACTTTTTTTCCCTAACAACTCCACCCTTACCTATTTTTACCCCTTACCTATGTTATGATTTTCACCTAAACCACTTTCCTCACCCCTATCTACCTCACCCACCCAACCTCGGGCACCTTTTGGCCCCCTTTTTCTCCAAATCTGACCAGTACTAGTTACCCCTAACCGACCTCGGTCCCCCTTCAACCTAGCATCGGTCACCTGCTTCATGACCGACCGATATGCAAGTGCACTACAAGCACCGACGTCGGCTACCCTCCAACCGACGACCGTCATGGTCACTATCGCGTCAAAAACCCGCGATGCCCAAACCCCATTTTTCCTTCAATTCCCCTTTTCCTCCCTTCTACCCACCCAATCCTACCCAAATCCCTCCTACACCCTTCCCTACCCCTTCTTCACCTAATCCCCTCCCTCCCCACTCCTATTTTACTAGATTTCCCTCCCATAATTCAAAATTTTTTTTCCCCCAAAAAAAAAAAACCATTTTTACCCACCTAACCTTTAATTCAATCTAACAAATAAAAAAAACAACAAGTGGGATTGAATCCTACCTCATCACACTGCTATCATCTGTCGTGGTGGCACCTGCTGCCCTGCACTGGTGGTCCCCCCGATCCCTCTCCTACCTCTGCCATCACCAAATGACCTGCTCACTCTCCAATCACTCAATCCAATCAAATCGATCCAACCTAGCTCATGGATCCACCTATCAACCAACTCTCACCAGCCACGTGGCTCACCAACTCAATCCTCAGCCTCACTCTGTCACTTTCCACCTTTTTTCTCTCTCTCTTGTCATTTTCCCAATTTCGCTAAAAGACAAATGATTTGAAAAATGTGGTAATTTTTTTTTTTATAACCTACCCGACTTGACCGGTGATGGTTTCACCTTGACCGACATCGGTCCTATGCCCTAGCTTACCATGGTCGGTCCCTCTTGACCGGCATCGGTTCCTTTTAACCATCATCGGTTTACCGCTTAGTATTTTTCCTACCTTCTACCCCCAATTTTTGACCTGAATCCTTTTTACCTCACCCATACCTCACTTGGACACTTCATTGTATCCTCTTGACCTTATCATTTACCCTACCTCACCTCATTCTCATTCGGGGACTCATTATTTTACCCATACCTCGGCCCTACCCATGCCGTGACCTAGATATTTGGACCTGGAACATCACTAGTGACCTTTGACCTCATGTGTTTGCTATACCTTGTGGCACTATTACCTATGTTGATGGACATTCTGACCTTACCTTGCCTCTTTTCGTGACCATTTATCTTGACCCAACCTTTGGTGTACCGGAACATACCTAAACATGTTCCTACACCGACCTATGTCGTGTTTCTGACCATATCCTATACCTTGGATACCGGAATCACTTCAACCTTGTTTGGATAAACCTATCGACCTTAGACAATGTAGAGTTTTCCTACTCTTCAACTGGTACCATGTTGTAGTTTATATGTGTGTGTGTTTGACTGTTACTACCTTTGACCCTGACCCATTACCTGGATTACCCGAGTGGACCTTTTTCCCTTTTTTACCCATTACCCCACTTCTTCTTCATCACATTCACCTTTTATCAAACCACTCACCGATTCTTCCTTCTACCTCATCAGTTCCTGGTTTGAGGGGGATCACCTTCACCCACACATGGGGCAACCACATCTTATTTTTTTGTCAACGTCGCTTACCAATACAAGCTACACAACAAAAAGGGGAAAAATGTAGACACTAAAATTAGGTCACACTCCCTTGGTCCCTCATCAAATAAACACCTTGAACACATTCACCTAACCATGGCCCCTTTCATCCCACTCTAATATTAATTTAATTAAATTAATTCATTATCCTCACCATATTTATTATTTAAATATCCTAATTGGGATAATGCCCACATATCCACCTCACCTAGACACCTCATCTAGCCACCTCACCCTAAGACCTATTCTTAGTAAGTTGCCATAACTAACTAAGACCTACCCAAACCCTAAAAATAAAATGCCTACATTCCCTCTAACCACATTCCACATGTTAGAAGGAAGTTTCCATTCTAATCATGAAGAAAAATGAATGAGATCCTAGAAAATCAAGGGGATCTGCCTAGTTTAGTAAACCTAGGAAATCCCACCCTAACCGATGCCGGTTACCCTAAACCACCACCGGTTAAGCCAGAACCATCGTCGGTTACCATTTAACCCCAAAACAACCTTATTTTGAGGTTGGCACATTTTTGAGAGATAATCACATCTTTTGAGAACAAGTGATGAAAACCAGAGCTGCATGCAAGTAGAACCAACGTTAGTACACACATCAAGAGCATCCATAGCCAACACGAAAGCAATCACACAACCATTTTTCCTTCATGGGAGCATCCGGGAAGTGCCAACACCACATCAAGTTCATTCCATTTGATCACCCACCATTACCAACTAGGCATCAAGCTCATACAAACAAATAGTAAGTTTTGTTAACTAAACACTTGTCCATCATCATTTAGATAGATCCTTTTACTTTTGTTATTAGTTTTTTCTCCCATTCCCATTCCCCACCATTTTACCTCCATGAAAACTTGACCATCCTTTACCCACACCCTTGAACTTCCCATACCTAGATTTTAATCATTCCTGTGCATACCTAAGACCCACACGAACCTTGCCATTTCCCTTCCATTTTCATCTAGCCTCAGATCTATCTCCTTGCCAAGTTTTTATTGAGTTTCCTGTACCCGACCATACCATGTTGGTTACCCACAACCATCATCGGTTAACCTAAACCGACATGGTCATACTAGACCGATGTCGGTCTCTATGTGTTTTGACTAGAAACCAAGAACAGAGCCTAAAACCTCCACCAAATACCCAAAATAGCCCAGAACCTCACCTTGACTAGTACCAATACCTCGACAGTGACCTTGACCTTTAGATTCAATCATAGCTTAGCCTGTTGTGAATGAATTTTCTTATTGTAGATGAATGAGATACCTAAATCATTTTAACTATAGTAGGATTTCCTTTATTGTTAGCATTAAGTTGTTTTAAATAGTGGATTGACAACTGTCTAGGAAGTATCACACTTCTCGGATCTAGCATACGCTAGGTAGTCCACTGCATATATTGTTTAATTTTATTTGGTGGTATTGTTTTCCATTTAGGTAGTCGTTAGTGAGCAATTGAGAGAATTAAACATCAAAGAGACAAAAACTTGGTCAAATCAACCCAACCATGATTCATTAGATTCCACATGACCAAGAACGAAGAGGATACCTTCAGTTCCACAACCAAACATAGATACCGGGATTACGTATGGGTTTACGTATACAAGTTTCTAACACCAAAGAAGGTATTTCGAGAAGATCACACAACTCCTGGTATTAAACATAGAAGCTGAAAAAGCTTATGACTACTGGATAGTCGGAAGAAGAGATTGATTCTTCACATGACCATAAAAGGTCCACAACAACCATGAACTCATGGTTGTGATCCCTCGGTCCCACAACCCAAAAAGCCTATTAATCATTTAAACTTTGACACCATTTTATGTATGCTAGTATTTAGATCCTCACCACTCCCGTTGATTTATTATAACGCAATTTTTTGTGTTGAATATAGAAGCCAATCAAGCTAATATTTTTAGGTTAGACCAGAAAATCACCCATAGTTTCCTGCAAATCCACTACATCTCTCGCTACCACTTTCATGACCTTTCTCGAAAATATACATGAATCACCTATAGGTCACTTTCCATATGTCCAATAGCCAATAGATAGGATCTTGGAAGATCTTGACATTGATTGGAGCCTTGAGCAACGATTATATCTGAACGATCCATTACATCAATTAGGTTAGGAGATCTTTCTTTGCCTTGGACTCGCGAGATCCGTTATTATGTGCATATTGAGGATAGAAGATTGCCCAACTAGTTTTTCCACATCCACATATATTTCATTTCCACCGATTGTCTTGGCATGACCTCGGGGGTTGGGTATGAAGAAAGGATAATTTTTGATTCTCATGCTCACTGTTACTTTTCTATCGTATAATATGTACGTAACCAAAATATGTATGTACTACTGCAAGAAATCGGTTACTAAAACCCCAATGATGATTCAGATCTCTTCGCAAGGTGTTCGAGAATCTAAAGCATCTTTGAGTATACATTTGCATCCTAAAATGCCTTATCCAGCCTTCACATGCTTTTTTCTAACCCCTTTCCTCTCTTTTCCTTGCATTTTGGTCTTTAGTTATAGGACCGACACCTGCCTCAGGCGGCGGTCCGTGATCGTGCCTCAGATGGGCACCGGTCCGTGAAAACACTAGGACATGGAAAGGGTCCTATAACCACCACCCTACGTTGGGTGGCGGTCATGTGTGCATTTTCCATAGAACTTTTTGATGCTTTCGTCAACGTAAAAAATCAAGTTGCGCTTGTAATTCTCAACCACTCTTGCTTGCATTAAATTTTTAGCCACCTGGTAAATAGTAATTCCTTTTTTAATAATAGAAGAGTTCAATTCAATCTTACCCTCTGGTAAATCAAAGTGCTATAAATACCAAGCTTGTTTACAAGCAAATGGCCCCTCTCCCTCTATGATTTATTATTCAGTGTGTTTTGAAATTTCTTCAATAAGTCTCAACAGGTTTAGATTTTGTAAAGTTCTCAGCCTCTCAGTTCAAGGCTCCACAGTTCTAGTTTAGAGATCACTGGATCTCTCTAGTTTCATCTTGTTCCATTGTTGTTCTCCAAACAACTGGCTTAGCATAAAAAGTTCTAGTTCTAGATTAAGTTCATTTGAATCTTGATTCTATTTAGAGTTATAGGTTGTTGTTTCATCACAGGAAGTATAGGTCCTAGATATTTTGGTGTGTTTGTGTTGTATCCCTGTAACAATCCTGCTAGGAATCACATAGCCAAGCTCTGTTCTCTTGTACTATCCCTCTCTTTTTTGCATTTGTTCAGCTTATGTCCAAGTTGCCATGGTTTGAACATCTTATCTTTCTACCGTTGTCACATTCCCACTTTTTGGATTCACAAGAACATGTAGGAACGAAGAGATCACATTGAGGGGACAAGAAACAATACAATTGGATTTTCGTTGTTATGTAAACTCCAAGGTTTTAATTGTCGAAGTTTGAAGTTATAGTTACAACATATCAAAATAGAGTAGTGAATCATTTTTATTTAGATAAGATCACTTTTAATATTGTTAGGGAAGCAAAGTGGGGAATGATAGTTTCGAGAAGCTATGATTTATTCCTCACTTACGAGGTAATATTGAAGGTTTTCAACTAAGTTAATTAGATATTTTTCATCTAGATTCACACATTTACATAGGTGAATAACCACATTGGGTTATTTCACTTGTTTAGTTTTAGTATAAAAATATTTTAATGTTGTTTGTAATTATAATGTTTCAATCTTGTGTTTTGTTTAGATTAGTTTCCCTTCTAAGTAGGTAGCATAAATAGTTATTTACAGTTTAAGTTAATTTAGAGACTTCAAATTAGATTAACACTTAGATCCTAGTTAGGAGGAAAACCATAGGGAATTTACGCTACCCATTCATAGCCTCTAAATCTCCCCTTTGTTAATTTAGTTTGCCAGGAGATCACACTACGGATCTTAGTCATTAATCCTCCTATAGTTAGCTATAGGAAATTTATTTGCCAATTCTCATTCTCACCTATCACTTTTCTATCATAGAAAATTGGCCATAATCCCAGCTATGGCTTCATCTAAGTCACCCACATTTCAAACCATTGGTTGTCTTGCTTTGACCTCGAGAGGTCGGGTGCACGGGAATGTCACTTGCCAATTCTCATCCTCACTGTCACTTTTCTATCATACAAAATTGGTGAACCCAATGTGAACGCAATAACTGCTCCCTTTTCATTTCCATTTCTTTCATCCATCTTCGCTCCTTCCCATTATTCTATGGGTATTTATATACCCCATGAATATGTCGGGATACGACACATATGGCATACCTCTCTTAGGTCTCGAAGCATATTATGGTCAAAGAAATAGACAACCGTCACCCTCACTTTTTACATGGGCTGAAAACTACTCAAGCAACTACTTGTCATCACAAATCCCTCCTCAAAGAACTAGCTCTAGTTCTTCATTCTGAATTGAGGAGCTGGACCATCTCACACAAACACAAAAAATGGAGCCCTCAGGCTCTAACAATATGACATTTACATGAACATCATAAAACCTAACATTATATCTATTCAAAAAATCATGATTCCTCCCTTGAGACATTATCAAGAACATTTTGTGGTACCATCCATTAATTGTGTATATGTTTTTTACTATCTTAAATTATAGGAAACAATCATTTTTCAACAAGAAAATTATAATAGGTCAACCTAGAATTGATTGATGGTTCGATTGCATGGGAAATTAAAAAAGAGACGCATATATATAAAAATTACCCTCAAATCCGTTATAACAAATAAACCTCAACATCACTTCCAAGATCAATATAAAAAGGATGATACATATGTCAAATATTTCAAGAGAAGTCCTAGAGTAGTAAAAAAAAAAAAAAATTTTGAAGTAAAAGGATTCAATGGATCATGTTGCTAAGTGTTAAGGATCATTCTACATATCTTATTAAATTTATAATTTTATTTTATGTATGAATTAGTAGAAATATGTGTAGCTTGATTCCCTTCAATAGATTGAAATCTAGTGCACCACTCAAGAAAAATGGGTGGATGTTGAGGTCAATCTTGCCTAATATCTCATACAATAATTTATTGTGTGTTATTAATCATATGTTATAAAATGTTAAAAATAGTGAGATAAAAAATTAATTCATCCTATCGAATCACATTATTCAAGTAACCTAAAATATAAGGGTATAAATAGGTGAGTATCATCAAGAAGTTTCATATCATTCAATTCTAATAATCCATGATACTACCACTCTTCTTGGACACTATTGTCCATTGGTCCTTTACAAATCTACTAGTACTCTCCAAACATAATTTTAATGAATGAAACTATAAGGATTACTTGAAATAATTCATGTAATCTATATTTCAATCAATGTTTCCACCTTGTATTCATCCTTTAAAAATAACCACGTTAGTTTTTTCCATTATAGTTTAGTTAGAATTATCTATCGACATTATCTCTAGACTTATCGTATATTCCTAACATAGGTTCAAATTATTGTATTTTACTATTTTAGATTTGTGTTGGCAAGACTTTTGGCAAACTTCTGCAGTTTTGATGGTTTAGGGTGATTTTCTTTTCTCTATTTTACTCTCTTTGGTAAAGTCCTAATCTTCCTTGTAAGAGTTAAGCATGTTTAACTCTTTTTGTGGAATTTTCTGTTTCTTTCTTGATCTTTGATTTTTGTTCCTCCTTTTGTAAGGCCCCTAGGAGCTGATCCTTGTTTTTACCTTATCTAATAAAAACCGTATTTTACTATTTACATTTATATAATCTATATTAGATCAAATTTTGGTACATTTTTTACCTTTATTTGTAAAATATTTATAATACGTAATCATAATTACTTTAAATAACATGTAATCATTACTTTGTCTTTATCAAAATTTCAATGTTTTATATGTAAACACGTAAACTATTTAACACCATATTTACAAAGGTTGTGTTTTAATATTTATTTTAATGATTGGAGAAAGAAAAGTGCTGAATAATAAATATTTAAGATGAATTAGTTTAAAGGATGTCTCAAAAAAATGTCTTCACATGGATTGCGTAGTTTATGCCAAGATACACACAAAATAGATTTTACGATGATGATATTAGAATATTAAAACTAAGGAATATAAGTGGAATTTATAATTTTATTTTATTCCGACATGTACAATGAAAAAATATATTGTAAAATAATGCTCTCAAAATATATTGAATAATTAATCCCAAATGAACATACCCAAACTAAATATGTAATGAGAATGTTGATTTCACAAGGATGTTATCAAACCATTATAACTAAAAACCTTTGTTGATCATAGAATAAGGATTACCTAAATGAATAAGCATGGATCCACATAAGTGAGATGCATGTAACATGTCATAATTATACTCATTTCCACACAGTTGTTACTTGAAGATAAAAATTTATAACACTCGTGAAAGAAAAGACCATTTGAGAAATAAGAGAAAAAAAAATTATCGAGTGGAAGGAGCTCAATGAAGAAATTTGTTCGTGAAATGGGATTAATCACACAAAATAACACATGAGAAAAATTGGTTACTTCTATACAAATATGTAAGAACCAATTACCCAAAATAACCAATTACCCACTAATTTGGAGGTAAGGGGGTTGCAATAACCTTATAAATATCCCAATGAATTTTAGAGGCATAAATATTAGAAATTGATGAATATGTAGGGCTTGCATAAAAATAGATGGTGAAACATTAGAGTGTGTGTGTGTGTGTGTGTGTGTGTGTGTGTGAACATGTGTGTGTTGTGTGTGTGTGTGTGTGTGTGTGTGTGTGTGTGTGTGTCTTTTATGCTATGTGATGTACATGATAATTATATTAATATTTTTAGAGACCATTGTGAGCTATTCTATCTTTAAAAACATACGAATATTGAGAGGGGATGAATTAATATTCTACAATATTTCACTTATTTAAATATTTAACATCCACAACAATAGGAATTGTTAATGCGAAATCACAGCACCCCTAAATGAGTTATGGATCTACTTTGCTAAGGCAAGGTCATTTGGTGTGATTTGCATAACATGTGACCATCTCTCTAGTTATGGGACTTGTGGACTTGAGATGGCCCTATGTTATGCAAATCACACCAAATGAACCTGCCTTAGAAAAAGAAGATCCATAACTCATTTGGGGTGTTGTGATTTTTAATTAATGATTTTGGCACATGCCGGTGGGATAGGTCTGAAGCACCTTACCACTTTACTTCATCAGGTTCGATGTGCTCTTGGTGAATATTTCAGCCTTTGGAGGCACATTCAAAGCACATATGGTGACTCCATCTAGTCAAAAACCCATTCTCTGAGTTGTAGACCTTTTCCATTCATTTCCACTCATTTCATCCATTTTATTCTTCCATCTCTTTCATTTTCTCCCATTCCATGAGGTTATGCAATCATGAATTCATTCCCTTCATGGAACTCACACTTACAACAATACAATCCACCTCCAATGTATTTCCCAACTCCTCCAGATCAGCATTATAATCAGATCTAGGACCATAATGCTTACCCATATGAACAATGTCAAAACTAGTTTGACTATGAAGCTTATCAAGGACAAGGGGATGCATATAATGGTGATAGTTATGCAGAGGATGCTGGTTTACTAGAGAAGATTTGAAAAATAGAGGCTAGCATGGTGCATTCAAGGGAAAAACTCAAACGAAGGCATTCAAGATTGGTTACAGGGCACCTTGTCCATGGGAAGGCCCTTTTCCAAGACACTACAACCCTCAGGAGAAGCTGGACTTCATGATTGGAATGCTGCCCCAACTTGCACAATGGGAAGAAGAGATAGAGGCCTATGAACTTGGTGCCAGGAAGCCTTGTCAATGGGTAAATCCTACACCATTATCTGGTAATTTTCTCTCTACTCCTCAAGCAACACCATCTCAATTTGGGCTTCAATTTCCAAGATTCCCATTGAATGCTGCCCAAGTGTTGATTTCATTTTACAGTCCTAGTCTTCCACCTCATCTCAGTTCTTCTATCCTTTTCCCTTCGAAAATAGCCATCCCTCCAAACAAACAAGAAGATCCACCTCCCTCCCCACACAAACAATTACAAAGCTGGTTGAATCCCAACCTGCCACTCCTCTTGCTTTTCCAAGCCCATGTTGGGAAGAGACTCAAGAATCCAATCAAGGAGAAAACAAGAAGAGGAGCCTAATAGAAAAGAAATGATAGAAAATCTAAAGAGTTAGGATGCCAAATTTGGGTTTACAAAGACCCCCTTGCTGGTTAAGCCAATAGAGGAGGTCAAGATTGAAGAACCAGTGGTGGTTGAGGCCAAGTTTACAAAGAAGAAGAGAAAGAACAAGAGGAGGAACAATCAGTCCCAAGCCCCATTGAAGAGGAGTAGTTGGAGAGATCAAATCAGTGTTGAGGCCACTCAATGAAGAAGGCATCATTGAAGTTTTTTTCTTTCATTTCAAGGGCTGATTTGATTGATGAACCCATGATGGAGGAGGACCATACGGTTTAGAGGCTCCAGTGTAGAGCGAGGCCACGGGGAACCTTCAGTTCTTCCTCCCACTTCATCCCCTTCAAGATTTGATGTTGAAGAAGAGTTTTGATCTTTCAAACTTCATGTTTGAGAGTGAAGGGAGCCATGGTGATCAAGTTGCAGATCAGGAAGGCACCATGGAGGAGGTAGAGCACTTGCAATAGAACAAGGAGGCAGATTGTCTGTCAGACTTGAGAGATTTCTTTGATGAAGAAATTACATCATTCACTCCTCCATCCATCTTCCATGCACATGAGCCTGCTGCCATGGAGGAAAATTCAGGAACAACAGTCTAACCTTATAAGCAGCCCTCTGGAACCAAGATTGGAAGACATGACTCTCCCATGTTCTTCACAGGAGGAGGAAGAGAAAAGGTAGGAGGATGTCATCATCTCTCTCATGCCATTCATCTAAGAAGGTCCACAAGAAGACTCCATTTTTGGATTTAAATTTAAGAGAAATGGGCACATCCAAAGGATCAGATTGTGCTTAATTAGGTACTTGCTTCATTGGAGCCAAAGGAGAAGCCAAAACTAGTCATGCCTACTTCAGGGCATGAGGACGAGCATCAAAGTACCAAGGGTCACCATCAACACCTCCAGAAGTCTGATGCAAGTCAGCTTGAGGAGGTATTTCCCATTAAAGTTGATACTTTGATGATTTGGGTGGAAGACCGGCTTATTGTCAGTTTTTCACTCATCCAACCAGCCATGTTCAGTGCCAAATCAGTTGCATGGCTGCCATTTTTGAGGAAGGGAAGCTATTTCTCCCTACCAGTTGCAGGCTTTTTTGAGTTCCATTTGCTCTTGGTTAGAGTAGAGTAGGTAGGTTTGTTTTTAGTAGAAGAAGTGCTTTTGCACACTCTGCATATCCCACTTGGGGTATGTATGATTTTTAGTTTGTACATAGTTTTTGGTGTTGTTGTTTTGCTCTTGCATAGTGCATTTGGTTGGCTTTTGGTGAAGTCCAACTCCAAGTTTCAGTGGGTTTCCAAGAGGCTCAGAGGTTAGAATTTTAGAGTTCAAATCAGAGTCAGTTTATAAGGCTGGACTCCATGCCCAATGGATGCAACTAAGGCCACTGGTCTCTTCATCTAGCAGGCAGATGTCCCCGTGAGTCACCAAATTGTTATCCCAAATTCACCCTGGAAAATTTGGTCAAGACAACTCCTGCACATAAGGAAATTATGAGGGAAAATGTTTCGGACCTACGAGCTCGCATTCCGAACGAGGCAAAGGAAAAAGTCAAAGTTTGAACCCGAGTCAAAGCTAATGCGGGGATGCGGGACTTCAGAGGTAAATTGGATTTTTTGAATTTTTTCAAAAATGTAAAATGGAAAAAAGGAAGCCCCTACCTCTGTCGAACCCTAATGGATGCCACGTCATCATTGGATTTGGGGAAAATTTTCAAAATTCACCCAAAGCCAAATTTGCAGAAACGTAAGGAAAAACGTAGAAGGCCATATATTTTGATCTAAAGCTCCATTTTTGATGATCTTGGTACCAATGGAAAGATTTGGATATTCTCTTCATCATGGAGTCTTCAATTTTTGATTTTGGTAGAGATTTGTGGGAGAAATTTGCAAAACACGTTTTGGCATGGAAAAGACAAAAAAACCAGTTCCAACCACCAGATTTAATGAAGTATGGGTCATTTTCTTTGGTCTGCGAAGTAGATACATGGAATTATGAGATTTTGCATCGAGCCCATCAATAGAGGAAGAATTAAAACACATTTTGAAAAGTGGTTGAAAGACAGATTTTGGGATTCAATTTTTCCCTCTTCTCTCTCTCTTATTCTTTCTATATATTGTAACACTTCTCATTTTGAGAAAGAGAGACATTCTGGGCATAGAGAAACTCTGTCAAATTTGTTTCTCGATGCCATTTTTGAGCAAAGTGAACCTTCTCCCATGCTTGGAAAATGTATTTGTGCCTCTATTCCAGAAATGTAATGGTCTGTGCACCTTCTAGAGCAATAAAAACATGTTTTGTGGTGTTCTTCAACCCTTTGCATCATTTTGTTGTTTCTCCGTGCCTCTCCCTTTCAGTCTTGGTTTTATGTGCATGTATTTCACATTTGTAGGTGCAGGATGTTGTGTTTCATGGAGTTTAATGGATGATTTGCAGATCTGGGTTGCCATGTCACTTTTGTCTGACCTCCCTCATCTCCATTTCATTCCCTTTCTCCCTGGTGAATATCTCGCTCCATTTTCTTGGTGATATCACCTTGTTAGTGTAGGATTTCCCTCTTTATGCACTTTCTCTCTCCATGTCTCCTTGGAATTGTTTGATTAGGAGTAGATAGTCACATTTCCTTCCTTAAGAGTAGTTTAACATTAGGATTAGGAAGAAGAAGCCAGCTTTCTCCGGAGGGCCATCTCAAGTTTCGCAAGTCCCGTAACTTGAGAGATAATCCCATGTTATGCAAATCACACCAAATGACCATGCCTTAGAAAAGAAGATCCATAACTCATTTGGGGGTGTTGTGATTTTCACATTAATAGGAATCATATGAGATCAAATAATTATACAACACAAGATTTATGTGGAAACCATTTTGGGAGACAACCACTGAGAAAAAACTACTAAAAACTACTCTCTAAATCCAACCAATAAATTAATTATTTTACAAATATTTTAGGAAGCAACCTAATGGAAATACCAATTCCCAAATGTAAAGCACTAACTCAACTACTTCATTAACATCAACTCATTGGAGACACCAATCCCCAATGTCGAGCACCAAATAAGCTAATTTTTTTGCACCATCTCACTAGAGACACCTATATAAAGTTCCACCTTTGTAGTTTCTTATTCAACATGATGATGGCAATTATATCACATTTCACTTCCCTTTTTGTCTTCACACACCTACACTTCTCACATTTTTCTTATTCCATGTGTTGTTTCGCTCTTCCTTCCTCTTAAACATTTTTTCATTCTAGGATAGTCTACTTGAGTTTTCTCTTCCTTATTCTTCATAAATCTTCTTAATATATCTTCATTTCTCGCTCTTATCTTCTCCTATCTTCACTCTCTCTCTCTCTCTCCCTTAGAAATTCATCATCATGATACATTGAGCACTATTTGATTTTGTAATTTAAACACCCTTATATATTATGTTCATATCTTTAAATGGTGTGAAAAGTTTTCAAAGGGTCAACCATAATAATATTGTTTTTGCATTCAAGACATGAGTCAACTTTTATAGAATGACATTTAAATCTATGAGATATTTCTTAGATTTCGTGGAATTCCCCTATTTTATCTTTATTCCATGGATTTTCATGACATTCATGGACATTCTCTCGGCATACAAAGCATTCCTTAACTTCCACAATATTTTTGTGACCTCTGCAACATTTTGTAGACTTACACTTCCTTTCTATGACATCTACAACATTTCTTGACTTCCGTAAGATTTCTCTGAGTTACAAACATTACTATAAATTTATGGGATTTCTACGACTTCATGGCATTCCCGACTTTTATAGCTTTCATTTAGTATTTCATTCATTATGCAAAATTTACTCCTCTCAAAATCCATGAGACACCAAAAGGTAAAATTCCTATATTGTGGATATTTCCCTTGATCCACAATATACATCCTTTGTTACGATATTGAATTGTATTTCAAACCCACGAAACACTATAAAAATATGTGGTACACTACATTCCATTTTCAAATCTATAGAACACGATAACAAACCTACATCACACCACAATATGTTTTCCTTTATTGTGTGGCATGCAAAATTCAAACTAAGTCAACTTTTTCATGAATGCAACACTCCTAAAATATAAGTGAAAATATTTCTAACATATGAAACATGTAAATTGATTCCTTTATCATCATTCTTTTGACATCAATGACAATATTTCCAATAATCTCCCCTTTTGCATTGATGGAAACCTACCACCTCGCAATAGTAATATTCTGCAGATATAACTTGTTCCCCCTATCTAAAATACTCTCCTTTAATATGATTTTCTTGACGTAATGCTCCCCCTTGCTTTAAATTTCCCCCTTTGACATCAATGTGTAGTGCCCACATTTTTATAGCTCCAGTTATCTGTTGGTTCCTTTATGCATAGACATGTTTTGATTGAGACTCTGATAGATTTTGGACATTTTGCTATGTTATTTTATCCTCATGGACATTATGGTATTTTGGGCGCGTAGTGCTAATTGGACTAGATTTGTATATTGATATATTTCTTGTGATGTTGATGACACTTGTGGGGTACATGATAGTGATATTTATTGGTTAGATGTTGATTCTTGTGGTCGATTTGATTAATGATATAGTTTCGGATTTAATAATGGTAATCTCATGCTAGCCTAAGTGTATGTCGTTGTAATTTTATCTATGGATGATTCGTGGCAAACTATGTGTATAATTGTATGCATTGCACTATCAATTGTATAATGATGTTAGGACATTATAAGTTTGATTAAATTTGTGATGTGTAGATGATGTTTATTATATTGGACAGATGCGGTTAATGTGTGCAATGAGTGTGCAGGTGACAGGTATAGGAGAGCATGGGTTTCAGGGCGACTACGCAATTGTGCATGAGTGACCCATGCATTGAGTCCTAACCATGCTAAATGTTTGAGGCCTTAGAATAGGTGTATTAATTGGGCACCATGGGTGAACCCTCAATTGTAATGTATTTATGTCTTGTAAAATTAATTATGTTTAGGGTGTGTTTTATTAAGTAAACTAGTTTAGGGTTTAATGATCTCATCTTAATTTAAGTGATGGTTTTGGGTATGTGTGTGTGTGTGTGTGTGTGTGTGTGTGTGTGTGTGTGTGTGTGTGTGTGTGTTGGTAGAAGGGATTGGGGACCACATGTGAACCTTGGGTGGACCCCACACCCTCTACCCTTGTGCCCAAGCATGCCAAACCCGAAATTGGGTTATTTTAGGCATTTTTAGGGACCCCTTTTGAGTTTGGGAGTTCCCTTAGCATGAAAATGGGCCCTTGGACCCTACCTAATAGGTAGGGGGCTTATTTCCAAGGTTTGGAGGAGTTTTCTCCCATTTTCCCTCCTTAGTCACCATCCATGTAAGATGGTTGGTTTGTGTTTATTTGTTAAAAGTTGCTTCACTTTGTTTTATTTTCGTTTTTAGTATTTTGGGTGATAAGGGCTAAAAGGTGAGTTTACTATTACTTATTTGGTTTTGGAATCTTTGACTCATGGGAGGAGGGGGGTGACACTTGTCACCTTCCCATTGGTGAGGAAACTTTGGGTTCCTCTTCTTATTCTTTCCTCATGTGGAAGGAAGGGCCTTCTTGCCTTATTTTTTTTGGGAGAACTTGGAGAATTTTGGGAGCTTGGAGGTTTGCTTGGACAAAGGGAAAAGCTTAGAGTCTTGGAAAGCATTGTAGAGGTAGGATTCTTAATAATTTTCCTTCCTAGTTGTGCTTATCTTGTTAACTATGCATTGGTCAATAAAATGATGTGTGTGAAATGATGTGTTGTAAAGTTGTATGGTGAATGTAGTTTGTTTGTTTTGTTACTTTTTTGTTTTCTTTGTTTTCTCTCCACCATCATTTGGTTTGATGGTTTTTGGAGAATGTAGGGGAAGAGAGAGGGATTTCCCTCTCAAACCTCATGGTTGTTGGTCAAGCCATGAAGGTCCCTTCTCATCCCCTCATATGGTTTGAGGTGGGAGAAAGGTTCATATGGCTTGAACCTTTCCCCATTCTTGGTGAGGAAACCCTTTTGGGTTTGAAAATCCTCCCAAGAAGGATTTCTATGACATAAAGGAGGAATAAGGAGGATGAATGATTAGGAGGAATAAGGAGTTTTGTAAACATGCTTTTGTTGGTGTTCCTATGGTTGGACACCTTTGATTTGGGCATCCTATTTCTTCTCTTCCCCCTTTGTGAGGTTGACCTTGTTCTCCTCATGTTGTTGTTTTACCATGTGTAGTATGTCTAAGTGGTTAAATGGTCTTATGTATTTCTTGTTGTGTTTTATCCCCATTATACTTGTGCACATTGTGGAAGTTAGTTCCTCTCTCCCATGGGCTTGGGGGAGGCTAGCATGACTTCCAACCATGGAAAGACATGTGATGATGCCTATTGGTTGGGTGGTAAACAAAATTTTTTTCTCCTTGTGTTGGATTCTTGGAAGCTTTTGAAGTTGGAGATCATGTGGTGGAAATTTGGAGTCTCTTTCAACTTGGCCTCTCCTTGGCATCTTCATTCTTTGAGGACATTATTCTCATTGTATATTTATGAATGTGACTATGTGAAGCCTTCTTGTTCTTGTAAACCACCTATTTTGTATGTGATGTTACTTGTAAACTTAAGTCATATGGCTTGAGAAAATTTCCTTCAATATTGCAAGGATCTTGTAAAAAGGTTGTCTTGAATAGCTATGTAATTTAGCATTTTTTTTACAAATGTGAACCTATGACTTGGAAAAGAAAGTTTGTAAAATCGATATGGAAATCTCTTCATAAGAATTTTTACAACTCTATTTTGTAATGAAAGTTGTTTATTGGAGACATTGTTTACAAAAGGAAATAATGTGTAGTTACTAACATTGAAAGAAAACTAGTTTTATTCCTTGTTGGATATCCTTTTTGTTTAAAAATCTAAACTATTTATTGTGCTTACTTTTAAAATTGGAAAAAAAAATCATGGCACTACATTTGGTATCAGAACCGTGGTTCAAACACGCAGACTCTTGGGTAACTAGTAATTTTTTTTTTTTGCATTTAACAAAAAAAAACATGGATATGTCCTTATTGTAATCTTCCTTGCATGAAAATCTGAAATATTTCTTTAGTTGGTATTGCTGAAATTTGAAATACCATTTAGTTAGTTCATTTGAAGGAAAACTAGTGTTCATGGAGTTTTAGGATTTATTTTAAATGGTTATATTATCATTTTTATAATAGTTTTTGTCTTACAAGTTTGGTAATATTAAACAAAGAAATGAAATCAGATTATATACTTTTTTTTAACTTATGACAATATTTTTCTTAGAATATTAAAAAAAAAAATAAAAAAAATTTTTTTATCCTTTAAGGTATAGTCTATAATATTGATTTAGTTTAGGTGTTAAAACAAACAAATATTATATATATTATATAATATATATATTTTGTATATATATAATATATATATATATATATATATATATATTTGTTTTTTATATAGAAAAATAATAATAAATAAAATTAAATTGTAGTTTTAAAACGTATTAAATTTAAAAACAAAAAAAAAGAAAAAAATTGGGTTGGGAGGGCCGAACCCCTCCCCAACTCCTACGCACCCAAAGCACCGCATTGCCCCTCCACACTTGTCCCATGTGCCACCCCTGCAGACCCCTCCACGTTGCCCCCCACCTGTCTCCCACTGCGCACGGACCCCTCCCTACGCACCCGCCTCTCTACCCTCACTGCTGCCGCCGCCCCACCACCACGGCCCTCACTGCCGCCGCCCACCCTTCCTCCTCTGTCCTTTGCGGCAGCACCTACTGCTGCCGCTGCCACCAACCACCCCACACGGCCGCCTACGCCTATCGTCATCCTCTAAACCCCCTCACCTACACATGGAGACACTCTATTTTCCCTCCACTATACCTCAAAATCCATGGCTAGTGGGCATTTCAAACACAAAACCAAAGAATATATATATATGTGTGTGTGTGTGTGTGTGTGTGTGTGTGTGTGTGTGTGTGTGTGTGTGTGTGTGTGTGTGTGTGATCTTCATTAAAACATATGCTAACATACATAATGAAAAAGAGTAGTGGGCATCCATGAGTCCAGCCTCCATGTCTCCTCCATTCTAACTGCACAAGAAGAAACAAAAATAAAACCAAAATGAAATGGAAAAGAAAAGAAAAAAGAGATAAAAAAAAGAGCATTAGGGAAAACTTAGGGTAGATTCAAAATCAAAGGCCAAGATTTGTTTTATCCAAGGGCTCTCTTTAAACCCTACACCCTTTAAGTCATGATCTTTTATGGGAATGTAAAATAACCTATGTGGTGTGTGTGGGTAAATAAATAAACATAAGGAAAATTAATAAAACTCAAATGGGAGTGTAGGAAATTTGAGATGACCTTAGTAGACTCAACAAAAATAAAAATAAAAATAATAATTAGATAACTAATGGAAAATGAGTATTTAATGGTTGAGAAAATTAACTTAGTTAAAATAAATAATAATGGAGATCGGTTTAGGGTTCGTATTAATTACGTTCAAATAATAATAATAATAATAAATAAATAAATAAATAAATAAATAAAAATTACCCAATATTTTAGTTGCATTTCGGTGGTTTCCGGTGTCTTGGGGCGAGACATTACATTACTTACCCCTTACAAAAAAATAATATATGTGTGTACACACACACACACACACACACACACATAATAACAATAACAATAATTAAAAACACATCCATAACTTTAAAGAAGTTGATAAACTATTTTTGTTTACATTTTTTTACCTCGGGTTCAGGATCACACCCAAGAGGGGATGATCGGCTCGAGGCTTGGGACATAGTGCACCTACGTGGGAGCCACCGAACCCTAATTTTGGGCCTCAGATATTAGAGACCTATGCGGTGATAGGCATCGTGCATGAGAACCTTCCACCATGGCAGGAGCCGTGAGAGGAGGACATTTAGTTGGGAGATGAGGAGTTGATTGGCGAGGATGCACATTCAGAGCCACCTGAGCATGATACCCCGAGACGAGAGAGGTCACGCAGCCCTTCCATCCTTGGTGAGAGGATGGCCTCGTTCGTCATAGTTGATCACACAGCTTTGAGGGACCATTTGGAGATAGGTGACCCCTTTCACCTATTAGACCACATCGCTAGGATCAAGACACATAGGTAGTGTGATTCGAGACCTTCTTCACCTTCAACCACCTACTTTCATTGGTTTGATAGATGGATTTGGGGTAGAGTCCTAGCTCCTTAGCCTGGATAGCTACTTTGGCTTGCACTCTCATGAGAGCAATGTCAAAGCCAGGTTCACCATACACCTCCTTTGAGACACAGTAGACTTTTGGTGGAGGAATGAGAAGCGGAAGCTCCATTTGACTCGAGATATAGTGACCTGAGAGTTGTTCAAGGAGTAGTTCGGGGCTGGTATATGTCAGAGAATTTTTTACAGAAAAGGATCGATGAGTTTCATGACTTACGATAGGGCTCTAACACAGTGGCACAATATGAGAGCAGGTTCTTAGATCTCTTACAATATGTAGACTACTTGTAAGATGAGAAATTATAGGTAAACAGGTTCATTCGGGGCTTGAATGCAGATATAACAGGAGCTGTTAGGATATTATCTCCTCCCACACTTGAGAAGGCTGTTGAGAAGGCCTACTTAGCCGAGGAGAATAAAACCAAGGCATAGGAGCACTTTGAGATAGAAACAAGAGCAAGTTCCGGGAAAATATTCGGGCATTTGAGTCGGAGGTCACGAGGTTACATTACCACCCCCTAGAGGAGGATTTTGGTCTTCTCCAGCAGCATCGAGAGCTCCACCGCACCCATCATAGTAGACACAACATCAAGGGACACCAACATCAGAGGGGTAGATAGACTCAAAGTTTTTAGTGAGGTGGATCTAGAGGTGGTTTTGGTGGATCTAGGGACAGGAGGCCGGGTACTCATCACTCACAACCAGCCCACTCGTAGCAGTCTGTTAGGGTTGGACCGGTAGGTTCAGTTTTCTAGAGTACAGAGAGGGACCCCATCTCAGAGGGGTACAAGAGGATGTTTTATTTTTGGGGCTCTAGACCATTATGT
This sequence comes from Taxus wallichiana var. yunnanensis, assembly GCA_018340775.1. Lineage (NCBI taxonomy): Eukaryota > Viridiplantae > Streptophyta > Pinopsida > Cupressales > Taxaceae > Taxus > Taxus wallichiana. Next base: position 514,929,067 of record CM031236.1, on the reverse strand, counting down.
GCATATGTGTCCGCATAAGCCCACTACTATGGATATATAGAGAGCTCCTAGATCCGAGTAGATGATGGGTGACATGGGATGTGCCCATCGTGTATATGTAGCGGTTGACAACCGCCAGGCTGAGCATCAAGCCACAGTCATTGAGATGACATGTACTATCAGGGGTATTTCTGTCTTAGTACTTTTTGATTCAGGTGCTTCATATTCTTTTGTATCTCCTTCTGTAGTAGACTAGTGTGGGCTAGTGGTTGATAGGAAACCAGATAGTTGGCAGGTTGAGTTGGCCTCTGGGGCTAAACTCACCGTGGACTCATATGTGGAGAGTTGTGTACTTGATTTGGGAGTATTCTCCACTACACTTGACCTCTGAGTTATTCCTTTAGGATCCTATTAGGTAGTGTTGGGTATGGATTGGCTCGAGGCTCATCGAGCTAAGGTGGATTGCAGAAAGAAGGTCATTGAGTGTCAGGATGATCTTGGTAGTGCAGTTGTGATTTTAGGGATGCAGAGACCTATTTCCTTGCATATGATCTCGGCTAAGCAACTCAAGTGGAGCATGCATAAGGGTTTCTAGTTGTTTGCTATCACTATCAATGATCATTCGGATAGTACTCCAGAGCATTCACCCCTTGATGATCACGCAGTTTTGAGGGAGTATGCAGATGTGTTTCCAGGAGAGCTTCTAGGTTTACCACCTAGTAGGGAGGTGGATTTCACCATTGAATTAGTGCCTGGCTCTACACCAATTTCTAGGGCACCCTATCGGATGACGACTTCAAAGCTTCATGAGCTCAAGATTTAGTTAGAGGAGTTGTTAGAGAAGGGTCTCATTCGACCTAGTGTATCTCCTTGGGGAGTGCCAGTTATATTTGTGAAGAAGAAGGATGGTTCTCTCAAGCTTTGTGTAGACTTCAGACAACTCAATAAGGTCACAATAAAGAACCGTTATCCACTCCTAGGATTGATGACTTGTTTGATCAGATGCGGGGAGCTAGAGTGTTCTCCAAAATCAATCTCAAGTCAGGGTATCATCAGTTGCACATATCAGATGCATATATTCATAAGACAACTTTTCACACACGTTATGGGCATTATGAGTTCACTGTTTTCCCCTTTGGTTTGACCAATGCCCCAGTTGTCTTCATGAGCCTCATGAATGGAGTGTTCAAGACCTTCCTTGATCGCTTTGTCATAGTGTTCCTCGATGATATTTTGATATATTCTCGTCCGAGGAAGAACATGAGGAACATTTGAGACAGGTGCTTTAGATTTTGAGAGAGCAGAATTTGTTTGGGAACTTGGAAAAATGTAGCCTCTTTCAGACAGATATTTAGTACTTGGGGCACATTATTTCAGGAAAGGGTATCTTTGTAGATCCCTCTAAGATTCAAAGCTATCATGGATTAACAGGCGCCCACATCATTGACTAAGGTGGGAAGCTTCATGGGTTTAGCGAGGTATTACCGCAGTTTGTGTAAGACTTTTCTAAGATTTCTCACCCTATTACTTTCCTTCGGAGGAAAGGGAAGAAGTTCGACCTAGTCGAGAGAAGTGTGAGTAGGCCTTCCAATTGCTTAAGGAAAGGTTAACCATGACACCTATCTTAGCAGTTCCAGACCTGACATAGGATTTTTTTTTTGCACTGATGCATCACTAGAGGGTTTGGGAGTAGTTCTTATGCAAGAGTGTTAGGTGATAGCCTTTGAGTCTTGTAATCTCAAAGACTACGAGCTTAACTATCCTACTCATGACTTGGAGCTTACAGCAGTTGTTCATGCACTTATGCGTTGGTGACATTTCCTTTTGGGTAGACCTTTCATCTTGAGGATAGATCATCATAGCTTACAACATATCTTCTCTTAGTTGAACCTCAACGCTCGTCAACGATGTTGGATGGAGTTCCTATGTGAGTATGACATGGAGGTATAGTATATCAAAGGAAAGCAAAATGTTGTTATAGATGCACTTAGTAGACGACGACATGTGCTTGCTCCATTTACACTACACTAGATTTGAGAGAGATTTGAGAGGCAAGATTCTTTGGCATCTTCATGAGGACAAGTTTTATGAGGGTGCTAGGCAGATGTTGGATTCTTAGGGTTCTTTTGAGGGAAGATATTTAGGATGCATGTTAGAGTCTGATGGTTTGCTTTGGTTCCATAGGCACATTTATGTGCCTAAGGCAGGTGATCTGCGTAGTTTCATCCTTACAGAGTCTCATTGAGCCCCATACACAGCACATCCAGAGTGAAGAAGATGCATGCTGATTTGAGAGAGTTATATTATTGGCCGGGCCTTCGTTGGGACATAGCAGATTTTGTAGTGCGTTGTCTTGAGTGTCAGAGAGTCAAGGTAGAGCATTCTCATCCCGTATGACTCTTATACCCTCATGACATTCCCGAGTGGAAATGGGATGTGATCTCATGGATTTCATAGTTGGACTTCCTATGTCCTCTTATCATCATGATGCCATTATGGTCACTTTGTGGATAAGTTGACCAAGGTTACCTATAATGCACAAGCCATCACCAAAGTGTTTATGGAGGACATTATTAGATTGCATGGGATCCCGAAGATGATCATCAATGATAGAGATACCATCTACACATCAATTTTCTGGACTTCTTTTTAGGATGCATTGGGTACACAGATTAATTTCAATTTGGCATATCATCTAGAGATAGATGGGTAGAGAGAGAGAGTTAATCAGGTTCTTGAGGACATGTTGAGGATGTATGTGATGGACCAGCAGAAGAAGTGGGAAGATTATTTGAATTTAGTTGAGTTTGCCTACAATAGTTATCATAGCTCCATTAGCATGGATCCCTATTAGGTGTTGTATGGTCGACCTTGCAGGATACCGTTGGTGGGACAAACTAGATGACAGGATTATTTTAGGGCCAGCTTATCTTCAGGATTTAGAGCAGTAGGTTATTCTTATTTGATAGTGTCTTAAGCAGGCTAGAGCATGCTAGAAGGCATATGTAGACACCAAGAGGATTGCCCATCACTTCTTAGTGGGTGATAAAGTATTCTTGAGAGTTCATCCACATAAGAGTCCAATCCGTTATGGAAAGGGTTATAAACTATAACCTCATTTTGTGGGGCCTTTTGATATTCTTGAGGTCATCGGTCTAGTTGCCTATCCTCTAGATTTTCCACCATAACTTACATGGACCACGATGTTTTTCATGTTTCTGTACTTCGTAGATATGTACCAGATGTTTCTCATGTTTTGGATTGGTCGGCATTCCAGGTAGGGGACGGAGGGTAGTGGAGACCGGATCCCATACGCATATTGGAGCACGGAGGTTGACCCTTCAGGATCGATATTTGGACCAGGTTAGAGTGCGGTGGGACCGATATGACGATTCATTAGCTACTCCGGGAGGATGCTACACCACCGAGGGCTAGATATCCCTATCTCTTCAATGACTTCAGGAGGAAGTCTAATTCTAGGAGAGGGGATGTAGTGCCCATATTTTTATAGCTCCAATATCTCGTTGGTTCCTTTATGCATAGACAATTTTTGATTGAGACTCGATAGATTTTTGACATTTTGCTATGTTATTTTATCCTCATGGACATTATGGTATTTTGGGCGCGCAACGCTAATTGGACTAGATTCGTATATTGATATATTTATTATGATGTTGATGACACTGATAGGGGTACATGATAGTGAGATTTATTGGTTAGATGTTGATTCTTGTGGTCGATTTGATTAATGATATAGTTTTCTGGATTTAATAATGGTAATCTCATGCTAGCCTAAGTGTATGTCGTTGTAATTTTATCTGTGGATGATTCATGGCAAACTATGTGTAAAATTGTATGCATTGCACTATCAATGGTATGATGATGTTAGGACATTATAAGTTTGATTAAATTTGTGATGTGTATATGATGTTTACTATATTGGACAGATGCGGTTAATGTGTGCAATGAGTGTCAGTGTAGTATAGGAGAGCATGGGTTTCAGGGTGGCTACGCAATTGTGCACGAGCGGCCCATGGGCTGAGTCCTAACCATGCTAAATGTTTGAGGCCTTAGAATAGGTGTATTAATTGGGCACCATGGGTGAACCCTCAATTGTAATGTATTTATGTCTTGTAAAATTAATTATGTTTAGGGTGTGTTTTATTAAGTAAACTAGCTTAGGGGTTTAATGATCTCATCTTAATTTAAGTGTTGGTTTTGGGTAAGTGTGTGTGTTGGTAGAAGGGATTGGGGACAACATGTGAACCTTGGGTGGACCCCACACCCTCTACCCTTGTGCCCAAGCATGCCAAACCCGAAATTGGGTTATTTTAGGCATTTTTAGGGACCCCTTTTGAGTTTGGGAGTTCCCTTAGCATGAAAATGGGCCCTTGGACCCTACCTAATAGGTAGGGGGCTTATTTCCAAGGTTTGGAGGAGTTTCTCTCCCATTTTCCTCGTTAGTTACCATCCATGTAAGATGGTTGGTTTGTGTGTATTTGTTAAAAGTTGCTCCACTTTGTTTTATTTTCGTTTTTAGTATTTTGGGTGATAAGGGCTAAAAGGTGAGTTTACTTTTACTTATTTGTTTTTGGAATATTTGACTCATGGGAGGAGAGGGGGTGACACTTGTCACCTTCCCATTGGTGAGGAAAATTTTGTTTTCCTCTTCTTATTCTTTCTCATTTGGAAGGAAGGGTCTTCTTGCTGCTTTTTTTTAGGAGAACTTGGAGAATTTTGGGGAGCTTGGAGGTTTTCTTGGACAAAGGGAAAAGCTTAGAGTCTTGGAAAGCATTTTAGAGTTAGGATTCTTAATCATTTTCTTTCCTAGTTGTGCTTATCTTGTTAACTATGCATTGGTCAATAAAATGATGTGTGTGAAATGATGTGTTGTAAAGTTGTATGGTGAATGTAGTTTGTTTGTTTTGTTACTTTTTGTTTTCTTTGTTTTCTCTCCACCATCATTTGGTTTGATGGTTTTTGGAGAATGTAGGGGAAGAGAGAGGGATTTCCCTCTCAAACCTCATGGTTGTTGGTCAAGCCATGAAGGTCCCTTCTCATCCCCTCATATGGTTTGAGGTGGGAGAAAGGTTCATATGGCTTAAACCTTTCCCCATTCTTGGTGAGGAAACTCGTTTGGGTTTGAAAATCCTCACAAGAAGGATTTCTATGACATAAAGGAGGAATAAGGAGGATGAATGATTAGGAGGAATAAGGATTTTTGTAAACATGCTTTTGTTGGTGTTCTATGGTTGGAAACCTTTGATTTGGGCATCCTATTTCTTCTCTTCCCCTTTTTCGAGGTTGACCTTGTTCTCCTCATGTTTTTGTTTTACCATGTGTAGTATGTTTAAGTGATTAAATGGTCTTATGTTTTTCTTGTTGTGTTTTATCCCCATTACACTTGTGCACATTGTGGAAGTTAGTTCCTCTCTCCCATGGGGGGGGAGGCTAGCATGACTTACAATCACGGAAATACATGTGATGATGTCTATTGCTTGGGTGGTAAACAAGATTTTTTCTCCTTGTATTGGATTCTTGGAAGCTTTTGAAGTTACAAATCATGTGGTAGAAATTTGGAGTCTCTTTCAACTTGGCCTCTCCTTGACATCTTCATTCTTTTGAGGACATTATTCTCATAGTATATCTATAAATGTGACTATGTGAAACCTTCTTGTTCTTGTAAACCACCTATTTTTTATGTGATGTTACTTGTAAACTTAAGTCATATGGCTTGAGAAATTTTCCTTCAATATTGCAAGGATCTTATAAAAGGTTGTCTTGAATAGCTATGTAATTTAGCATATTTTTTTACAAATGTGAACCTATGACTTGGAAAAGAAAGTTTGTAAAATCGATATGGAAATATCTTCATAAGAATTTTTGCAACTCTATTTTGGAATGAAAGTTGTTTATTGGAAACATTGTTTTACAAAAGGAAATAATGTGTAGTTACTAGCATTGAAAGAAAACTAGTTTTATTCCTTGTTGGATATCCTTCTTGTTTAAAAATATGAAATATTTAGTGTGCTTACTTTTAAAATGGAAAAAAAATTGATGGCACTACACATTGGAAAAGGAAAACTCTTAGAACTATCCCCCTAAACTTATGCTTCCTTTTGGTTACCTAATGAAAAGATATCACTCCTAACTTTTTTTGAGATATTCAAATGTTTCTTTTTGAAGAGGATTAGTGAAAATATCTATAATATCTCCTTTTTATGAAATATATTCCAACTTGACCTGTTATTCTAAAATGTTTTCTCTCAAAAAGTATACTTAATGGGAATATGATTTGTTCTAGAGTGTATGACTAGAATTTTTGAGATATTTCTTGCACTAGTATTATTACAATGTACAAAAGTTAGAATATTAAGTTACGCCTTGATGTTCTTTAATTTATTATTCATCCATAGAACTTATGTGCACCAAGACACCGCAACAATGTATTCTACCTCAGGTGTGGATAAAGGCACATAATCCTTTATCTTTCTTAACTAAGGTACTAAATTGTTTCCCAAAAAGAATGCCCCTCCACTTGTATACTTTCTATCATCAATAAAACAAGCCCAATTTTCATGTGTATATGTTGTTAGAGTGAAATATTGACCACTTAAATACCATAGCCCATAATCCAATGTATCTTTTATAAATTTGAATATTCTTTTGACCACTTGTACATGATTTTCTTTTGGATCATCTTGAAAATGTGATATGGTCCCTACATATTACATCACATCTGGTCTTGATGTTGTCACCTAAAATAAAATTCCATTCATTGATCTATAGAGAGTGTGATTTTCTTCAGGTTATTTGTCATCCTTGCTCAATTTGTAGCCTCTAACCATATGTGTACTCACTAGTTTGCAATCTTCCATTTTGAACTTTTTAAACATCTCCTTAATATAGTTAGTTTGATAGATAAATATGCCTTTGGAAGATTATGACATTGTAATCCAAGGAAAAATTAAACTCACCAAGCATGTAAATTTTGATTTATTTTTGTATTTCATAAGAAAAACCTTGACACATCTTATCACCACTTCCTCCAAAAATGATATCATAAAGATAAACAACAACAATCAACTGATTCTCACTTTAATTTTTGATGTAAATATTTCTATCAACAATATCCTTTTTAAAACATCATTGTTATAGATACTTATCTAGTCTTGCATATGAGGCTTTGGGGATTCTTTTATACCATAAAGAGATTTCTTTACTTTTCATACATAATCTTTATCATCTGATAAAATGAATCCTTCTAGATATTCTAAAGTGTATAATTATTCTTCCAAATTCGGATTTAAAAAAATAATTTGACATCCATTTGATAGAATTTAAAGTTCTTAAAGTAAGCAAATGCCAATTAAAATTCTAATGGCTTTCAATCATGCAACGGGAGGAAAGGTATCTTCAATTTCAAAAATTCAACTTGTGCATACCCCTTGTAGATTAACCTTTCTTTATTTATTATAAATTTTCCATCTTAATTCAACTTGTGTCTAAAAACCGACTTGGTTTCAATCACATTTTAATCTTTTTGTCTTGGGATAAGTTTCCATGGTTCATTTTTCTCAATCTGATCTAGATCTTCTTCCATTGCTCTAATCCAACTTTTGTCTTGTATGGATTTAATAAATTTCTTGGGTTCTATCTTTTATAATAAGGATAGATTTTCATGTTTAGTTGCATTTAAAAATATTCTTATACATCTATACTCCAATATTTTTGTCACCTATATTACGATTTTCTAAATGTTTCTTCCGAATGATCTCAACGGTCTTTATGTATCATTTCTTTCAACTTTTTTCTTTTCATCTTCTTCCTCATTTTCACTACTTGTTTCCTCTAGATAATCAAATTCTTGTATCTTATTCTTTTTATACTTGATATCATCCACTTTCACATTCAAACTTTCAACAATATTAAATAATCTCATATTGTAACATCTATAGGTCTTGCTTCTTGAAGAGTAACCAAGAAATATACCATCATCAAATCTAGAATCAAACTTACCCAAGTTTTCATCATCTCTTTTGATATAACATTTACTTCCAAATACTCTTAAATGTTTAACGGTTGTTGTTCTACCCTTCTATATTTCATAAGGTGTCTTGTTGGTGTTTACTCTAATTTTACCTCTATTCAAGATATAAAATTTTGTGTTGAAAAATTCTCTCTAAAACTTGTCGATAGGTTGCATTCATTTAGAATATTTTTAGCCATGTCTTGTATTTTCCTATTCTTTATTTCAAAAAAATTCATTTTGTTGTGGATTTCTTGTTCTTTGAGATATGTCTTTTTATTCCCTGACAATCACAATATTCTTACAATTCATTTGAAGTGAGTTATCCTCCTTGATAAGATCTTAAACACTTGATTTTTATATTATTTTAATTTTCAACCTTGGCTTTGAATTCCTTGAACCTATCGAATGATTTATATTTATCTCTTAGAAATGTAACCCATGTAATTCTAAAATAATCATCAATAAAAAATATTAAATAGCTCCCACCTTGCATGATCTAAGTTCTTGTAGGCCCCAAAGATCAATAAACACAAGTTATAATAACCTTTTTGTTGAGTATTCCTTTGAATTAAATGAAACTCTTATTTGTTTCCCATGTTGACATTGTTTATAAAGAGTATTTGTTGGTTTAGTGATCTTTGGCATATATATAAAAACATGTTTAGAACTAATATTTATTAAATTATCAAAGTTCATATGACCCATTCTTCTATGCCATATACAAATTTCATCTATTTTTTCCATGCAACATTTTTCACCTTAAATATCACTAATAATGTAAATATTATCTGCTTTCTTACATGCATCAACAATGATCTTTCTGTACTTTCCTTTTTATTTCACATCCTTCAACATAAAATGTTACAATTGTGAGATTTTCTATGAGGATCAATATGAAACCTCATGCAAATCAAATAGGTTGCACTCTAACGGTGACGTGAATTCTTCAAGTAATCGCAAGAATGAACAACAATGTAAAATCATGCCTAAGGAAAAAATAGGTCTAACATTCTCATATATCAAAAAGAGGGTACATATGGGAGTATTGTGTAACTCGCGTGCCTAGACAAACATTCCCTTTAAGATGGAAAGAGGAGTTACGATTCTAAATAGGGAATGTAACTCCTATGACACCACTAATGTAGATGACAATGAAATATTGTATAACGAAATATGTCATCTGTCATATAACTCCCAAGGCCTATTATCTCGCTAAGTGAGATGACTCACCACGTGATGTGGGAAAGAACCTGAGGGATGATGAGGAAATTCACACACACCAACACCCCTTCATTAAAGCGAGAGGTAGAGGTCATGGCATGTCGAACATAAAGAGAACTATCCTAGACAACTAATAAAAATGTGTTAGTGGGGCCCCAAAACTAAAGGCCTAATAAGGCACCCATGTACCAACAACATTTATTTTGAAAGAAGAAGAGGAGAAGGACTAGAAACCATGAAGAATATGGGTGGATGTAGCATACCTCACCCCATGAAGAGACCACAAGTGAAGAAACATTTCCATAGTAAAGGGCTTGGTGAATATGGCTGCAACTTGATCAGATGTTTGACAATATTGTAAGTCGATGATGTCTTCATGTATCATCTCCCATATGAAGTGCATGTGGATCTCAATGTGCTTTGTCCATTGATGCTGAACCGGATTTTGGAAAATCAATATGGTGCTCATGTTGTCACAATAGATAATGGTAGGTGACGAAAGTGAATACCAAAACTCTTAAGATATCCTGCAACAAAACAACTTCCATGGCATTGTTAACTACTCCTCTATAATCAACGTCTTTAGATGATATGGAAATCACATTATTCTTCTTGCTAGACTAAATGACAGGACCCAAACCAAGAGAGAAACTATATCCTGAGGTAGATTTTTGATGATCTAGATCACCGATAATATCAAAGTCTATATATCCAACCAAATCAATCTTTATCCCTCCTAAGTAGTGAATTTCGTCTGTATGAGTGCCATGAACATAGTGAAGTATCTACTTGGATTATTTCAATACAACTCATAAGGATCATGCATAAATCTAGACAAGATCCCAATAAAATATGATAGATTCGGTTGAGTTGCGAGTAAGGTAAATCAAGATCCCCACCAACTTGTTGATAAACATAACTATCAAATAAGTGATTAGATTAATAAGAATCCAAATCAACCCCGGAAAGGATTAGGAAAAGGCCTACAATCGGACATGTGAAACCGAGCTAGTAAATAAAGGGGTACTTAGGTTGTAAAATCATAATTCCCATGTCGATTTTGAAATTTTGATCCCAATAAAGTATTGAAGTAATCCCAAGTCAGACATGGAGAACTTGTTGGCATAGGAAATCTTCACAGAATCGATGATAAAGGAAGATCTTCCCATTATCAACAAGTCATCAATGTAAATATCAAGGATGAGCATGAAGTCATTCTACCACGGAATGTATATATTTGGATCGAGTGACACGAGTGAACCACGATGCAAGTAAAAATAAGTCCATCTTGGTGTACCAAGCTCGAGGGGCTTGTTTAAGGCCATAGAGAGACTTCTTATACTTTCAAATGAGCGAGGTATCATGGACATAACCCGTAGTTTTTCCAATGTAGATCTCTTCCTCTAGATATCCATGAAGGAAGGTGCTCTTAACATCCATCCGGTGGACATCCCATTTTTTGTGGTAGCAATGGTAAGGGTCATTTGAATGGAAGTCATCTTCGTAATCTGGAGAAATGTTTCCAAATAATCAACCAAAATACCTAGGAGAAACCCTTAGATACAAGTCTTTCTTTATACTTTATGACATTTCCATCATAACCATACTTTGTTCAAGTACACCCACTTATACCAAATGTTTTTCTTCATTTTGGAAGAGAGGTGAGATCCCAAGTGTCATTCTTCATGAGTGATGAATACTCATCATCCACGGTAGAATCCCACTTAGGAATCCCAAAATCCTCTTATAAATATTGAGGGTCACAAGTGGAGGTGAAGAAGGAGTGGATTCCAACAAACTTCACGCAAGTATTTCTCTCATCTAAAGGATATCTAATGCACTCTCTAACAATCTACAATGTCTACCTAGCCCAAAGAGGACCAAGAGTATCGGGCTTAGATTAAGAAGATTATTCACTTGATTGAGAAGGGAAACAATCCTTATCAACACTACTATTAGAATAAAAAGACTCGAAGCATGAGAGTTAGGAGTAGGAGGATCAAAGGGATAAACACGTTAAACAACATTGTCATCTAAAAAGTCATAATTTAAATCGGGAGTAGAATAACCTCAGAGGGTGGAGAATTATAAGTCAAAGATGAGTCATCAAACTTCACACTTCTCTCAATATAAATATCATGAGTATTAGGGTTCAAACATATATCCCCTTTACACCATCGGTATACCCTACAAGAAGACAAGGTTTAGATGGTGGTTTCAAATAATTGTGTTTCTTTTTGGGAATTTGTGCCTTAACATTAGATTGAAGACGTGAAAGTTATCTAGGATTATGTACAAACCAAGATTGAAAAGATGTCATCACTCTTACGGATTTGTGTGGAACATGGTTCTAAATGTATCAAACAAATTCAACTACTTCATCCCAATACTACGGAGGAAGATATTTCAAGTGAACCATACAAGTTTCCATCTCCTTAAGTGTTCAAAAATTTCTTTCCTGCAACTCCATTTTGTGAAGGGATGTAAGCAATTATACACCGTAAAGCAAACCCTTTAGATATATAGAAATATTTGATCATCTTGCTCACATACTCTCCACCATTATTTGTTTGAAGAACATTGATATAAATTTCAATTTTTTTCTCAAAGCAAGATCCTTGAAGTCTTAAAAATGATCATAAAATTTAGATCGTAGGTTAAGAAAATACACCCAAGTGTAACACAAAAAGTCATTAATGAAGGTTCATATATATAGAGCTCCAGTAAATGAAGGAGTTGGGAAAGGTATAGAAATCTCACTATGAGTAAGATCCAAAGGATGAGTATCTCTTGAGGCTTTTCCTTGCCAAAAATTTCTTCAGGTGCTTCTCGAAGGCATAACCCTCACAAATACCTTTAGATAATTTGACATGGGGTAACCTATTGACCATTTCATTTTGGCTCAATTGTTCAAGGTAATGATAGCTAAGGTGGATAAAATGGTCATGACATAAATTACTAACCTCATCTACTTGAGTGAGAAAGGAAGTGGGAATCGAATAAAAATTAAAGTGTGAGAAGGTGTACAAGTGTAAACACTTATTTGAATTTCCCTTATCCACTGTGCAGTAAGAGTTAAGATCACAAAAAATCACGGAGTTAGGACCAAATTCCACTTGCACTCCTTCACCAAGGTGAGTGATTTGGTAAACTAATAAGATTTTGGTAGATAGATTAGTAAAACTCAATACTTGGTTAAATGTTCCACCATCCATCTCTACCAATCCACTATTAGAAACCGACCTTGTAGTATTTGTTATCTCTCATAAGTGCACCCTGGTTGAGGGATAACAACATGGGTTCTAAGCTTAATTTATTCCCTCACTTTTATAGATACAATGGAAACACCTCAGGTCTTTGGGTATACCTATTGTTGAACCGAGTCTTCATATCAAGGTCGGTTCCTTATTGATGTATCCTAAACAAATTTTGGGTTTTTTGGAGATAAATAAAGTAAAAATATGGTTGTAATTGAAATTGAAATGGGTGATACACCAAATTGATTAAGGGATTTGATTGAGTACATGCACAATAAAATTGAGAAAAAATTGTAGATGCACGAACCAATGAGTTTTCATCTTGATCATAAGGGAAAAAAATTGTGTTGAGGGAATAAATCACAACATAGTAGCTAACATGCACACTAAGACTGTATAGAAAACACCAAATTTGCAGCAAGGTAAGATAATTAAATCAGGGAATTAACATTCACAAGAGCTAATAAAAAGATACACACTACTGCAAATAATTGGAAAGAAAATAACTAGTTCTCATTTAAGGGAAAAACCGGTAAAAATATGCTTCAACACTCCTACATAAGAAAATTTCATCCTTTGTGCCTTACTAGTGCACACAATATATAATAAAAATACTTCACCCAACCCCTCCTAAAAATATATTACATTCTGTACTCACCCATGCATGTTAAGTTTAATCGTTATCATGAATAAATAAAAGAATAAAATAACCATGCAGCTTACAATGAGGCACTAATATCCTTTGATACAAAAATACACTTAGTCAAAGTGTAATTGACTGCTCTATTTTTAATACAATAAATAACTTGGGTGAATAAATTAGCTAATAATAGCTCTTGCTTGTTGTGCAAGTCTCCTCTAATGTAAGTGCATGTTCTTTGTCCTCTTGAATTCATCCATTTGCAAGGGTATTTCTATCTTCTTCTCAGTTTTGTCCTTTTGTGAAGGCATATAAAAATACATTATGTGCAAAATAATGCCTTTCTTTTCAATACTTAGCAAAATAACTCAACTTGCAATGTGGGGACCACCTGTAGGCATGTGCAAGAAAATAATACCTTTATTTTGTGAAAAATAAGGTAATTAGGACTTCAAAATGATCTTCATGAGCTCTGATGTTGACCTCTTTTTACAAAAATTAAGGTTTAAAACCTTACTCTTTGGCATCTTGATCATCATATTTTAACCCCCTTTTGGGATCATCATTGCATGCATTACAAGGTTGTCGAAATTTTTATTATTTCGATGCAATCATGGTTTAGGACCTTAGAAAGGTCAATGCAATGATTTTTATTAAATGATTGGGGCTGGGCCCCTTCACACGATGCTTAGACACCTTTGCTAATTAGTGTATTTTTTTTGACTCTGGTAATGTGTGATGTCTACATGGAATTTCATGATTTGATCTCAACGGTTGATGTTGTACATATTTGATCTCCATCATCGATCTAGGAGTTGGTCTATAGGTTCTTGATACTTCTTCATCGCTTGATCTTGTATTGAAATATTTTGGATCGTTGATCATTACCTTTTGAGTGTGTTAGTTTTTATAACCCCACGGTGAAGCTAGTGGTTTACATTTTGATCCATTGGATCTGTACATTTTAATCTCCTCCATTGATCTCGCATTAAGGTTGCATTGAAGTTGATGAATAATCTTGGTCACCGATCTGATACTTACTAATATGAATAATTGATTTCAATAAATCTAGTTGGCATAGTGGTGAGTTGGATATTGCATTTTGATCATTTGATTTGTACTAGCATGATCTTTTCCACTTACATGCTAACTCAAGTGAGTTAGGTGGTGAAAACCCCCTCCGAGCTTATCATTTTGTCACTTTCATTTTCTTGTTATGAGCGGTGAAGCCAAGCCAAAATTTCTTGAGAATGCCATTTTGAGGTTTGAAGCTTGAATCCATGTATTTTGGTCTCTGTGTTCCTCTGTGAGGTTGAATATTTTGTAACTTTTTCTCTTCTCTCTTATTTTGAGCTTTGTGGAGTTTTATAGCCGCTTTTTTAAGATCTTTCGATCTTTGAAAAGCTTTAGATTTTTCAAGAATGTAAGCTTTACTTTGAGACCATTTCCAAAATCGGGTAGTCGTTATCCTCTGTCATTTTAGCCTTAAATTATGCACTCGATACTTATCTTTTCTACGTTTCTTCATGTTGCACTGGTAACTTTGAGCTTGAAATTTGATCACGGGTACTCATTTCTTGCACTACACTCGAGGGTTTGGAGATTTGATTACAATTGGTAAGTTCATCCTTTTCACTCTAAGTTTTACCACAACACCTTGAAAATATTGAATGGCCATGAGGATTTGGCCATTTATTGATCTGTTCCTTGTAATTTTTCTCATTGTGGCTTTAAAAGAATAAAATCTCTATTTTATTTTGAGTTACAGTATATAAAAATTTGTTCAATTCCCCTTTCACGATGTCGAGAATGATTAGAACTTTTGATTTTCATGATTTATAGCTCTAAAACTTGAAAAATATGCTCATGGGATTTTGATTACTTGGTCGTATCGAGCTTCGACTACCAATTTTTTTGAATCTAGGTGCACAACTTTGTATCAATGTTTAAAACTACATCCGGTCTTGTTTTCTTTCCTTGAGTCCTGGAAATTTTGAATCTATTTCGTGACTCAAAATTACTGAAACCTGGCTTTCATTATTATTATTTTTTCATCTTGGAGCTCTAAAATTTCACTTGTCTTTGCAACTTTGGTATTTTATTATTAAATGGGTTTTGCAATCTTTTCCCTTTCGGGTATTACTTGCTCTAGAAGTGTCATTTCGATTTCTTGTTTTGGGTATTATGTTTGGTTGCTATTGATGTTATTGATTCATATCTATTGTGATATCTAAGATCATTCTAGTTCTACAAAAATCTTGTTTTGTTACTTTGACTTTTCCACATAAATTTGTATAATAACATACTTCAGCATGTACAGTAAACCTATGAATGTGGTTGTTCCTTTGTTTTCTTGATCTAGTACTTCATGCTTTGAGATTTATATTTGGGCTTGTGCCATTTTAGATTTTGAACTCATGAGCAGCTGAAATAACTTCTTGGAAGGAAGTTGTATTATGTGTTTCATTTCATGGTTCTATAGGATACTTTATAACAGCTTCAGCGACTTCTTCTTCTTCCAATAAGTAACATACCTTTTACTTCTTTGATCTGTATTTTAAGATTGATGTATTGGGAGTATTGATTCATTCTGAAAGTTATCTCTTTCTTGTATTTATCCAGCATTTGAGAATTGGTGTTAAAATTGACTCAAGAGGACCTAGCTCGATACCAATTATTGAAAATGTTAGACTTTGGGGGTTAATCGGTGTTTGTTCAAAATTTAGAAACAATTTTAAATTCTTTAACCATTCAAGCTAAACAATCTTATCCATGATAAACATGACCATTCAAGTTCATGGTAGATAGAGAGAGAAGAAAACACATATGACACATTATGCAATGTGGGAAACCATTCAAGGGAGAAAAACCCACTAAAACCAAAGACCTAACATGGAAAAATTTCCTATCAAGGTTACAATGATTTCATAGTTGAGACATAACTTGACATGGAGCTACAACACCAAAATTTAATCAAGCATCTACTCGATCTTTAGAATGCTACTACTTACATGGAAGCTTCAACTCGAATTAGGTCAAAATCCCACTTGCCTTTTGTAAGCTTCAACTCCCATTTGCTAGGCTACTACTTAGTTTTTGCAAGGTTTTGATCATTATGATTTTTATCTTCACACAACATATTGTGAAAGCTAAATCAGCTCATTCTTCTTCTCCATTCTCCTTGTTTCATCTCTCTTCTCATAGTCTTCCTTTGTTGCAAAATACCAATATACAAGGGTGCTCTCATAGTATCATTCTCTTCATAATATTCTCCTTAAACCACCTCTCATTCTCTCACACATTCAATTGCTGCAACTAACTCAGTCAAGAAGCTAATACATCTTAGTTTTCATGTCCACGAAGACTCCTACAATATTATAGAGCATTAACATCATATTCATACATTATGCCTTCGGACATTTGCAGCTAATCTACATGCATATTCAGATCCTTCCATCAACAACTTTCTCTAGATCAATACCTCACTTTTTGATTTGTTTAAAAACTTTTTCATGCTTAGAGTATTTTCATATAAAGGATAATTACCTTATCATATGACCCTACAACTTCCACATCTCATTTATAAAAGTATATGGATTTTTAACTCGTAGAAGGAAGCCTAATTGACATCACATAACTGTCAACAATCAATGATAACAAGTTCCTTTGTTTTCTAAACTATTATCAATCTTAGTGTACTTTTGGGGGACAAGGAACATGTTTCAAGGATCTGAAAATCTTTTTACTTATAGATATTCCATGACTAACCCCTGCCAACCCAATTTGTAACTAACATTTTGACTTTTTCTACCACAACGATATCTTATTTTTCTTTTAGCACTTTTTGATTATGAACCAAGTGGCATATCCATGCAATTACATTACAAATATTTTTTAGATGCTCTATTAACTCTTTATTTTCCTAATTCCTCATCATTTACCTTACACATGTCATTCAAGCACATAGGTGAGAGTGAAGAGTAGTTGGCACAAACCCTCACTTGAAGATTGAAGAAACTTATGAGATCAAACCTTTCTAAATACTTATGAGCATAAATGCTGCAAGGATTTTACACATCACAGAGGGCTTAAAGTTTAATATACCACAACTTGAAATATCTTTTTCATCCATTCACAACACTCTTTGCATACACAGACATGAAAATATCAGTTCACATTCAAGAATGTGTTTAGCACATTGCAAGGATCAAGTCTTAAAATTATGTCAAGTTTGAGGAAGATGCTTTGTGACATGTATACCATCTTCAACACACAAGACACAACAAATCACAAATATTTCTTCTAAACTCTTGAATTGGAGAAAAGTATTCATAATTTTGTGAGTACAGATTCACATGTTCAATTTTTTATTAGTTATCACACCTTCTGAGTGTATCATGACCTTAGAGACACCTTTCAAATATGGTGAAGGATTTATTTCATCTCCCCAAACTTGTTCTTTTCTTCATTCCATAGAAAATGACTCACACTGGCATGATTCACTAGACACACTCAATTTGATTTTTAGCTTCAAAACACAATTTTTCTTCACTGTGAATTCATCAATTTATAGTACATTCTCATGATATATCTCTACATAGCCACTACAAAAGGAAATTTTACTTGTTGAAAAACCATTTTTGCAATTAAGGTAAGAGGAAGAAAAAGTTTCAAGACTATTCACTAGGCCTTATTGACTGCCTCAAGAAGCAATATTTTGATCATTTGTGTTAGAACACAAAGGCACTTCATCGAATCAAGACATGAGATTGAATATACTATATTAGACTCATACCATCTGTATATGCTCATTTTTCACACAGAACATGCTTTTTCATCAAGGTTCACTCATACACCAAAGACTAGTTTTAGGCTTGTTTAGCTCTTAGTGGGAAACTAGATGGATTGGCATAGTTCACACCAAATGTGTAGTGTAATTTCTTAAAAATATTTGTGAACATAAATTACACATCATATTCAAGCATCCACAACTTGAGATTCATCTTGAAACCTTCAAACGAGGTTTGTATACTCAAATTCTTCAAAACAATGGTAAATCTGTATTGTACAGTCACATATGGAAAACAAAAATACCACTACATTGGAATAAGAAGGTCTCTCTACACCCCTAGAGGTTTTCATGACTTACACAAGTGATTTTATGAAAAAATAATTCATTTCATGTCTATCACTATAAAATAGGGTTTTGATGAGGGTTTGAATAGTGGTAGTAAAATGGAGAGAAATTTCTTTTCTTTTCTTCTTTTGACCTAATGTTTATTCAAAATTCTATATCTAAGTAATATTTAAAAATCCTCTTAGGATATATCTAAAGAAGACTTTGAAGCTATGATTGAATGCTAACAAGTTAGGTTAATATTTTAGCATGCCTAGATTGACCTCGTTTTGGTAAAACTTCCATTTATTGCACAAAACTCATTCTTTTATCCTGAAATATTTTCCACATATTCTCAAATCCCCTCACGATGAGTTCCAATATCCACTCTATCATATTTCACTCTCTATAGCTCTGTCCCATCTCATTTGGGAGATTTGTTCTCTAGTTACGAGCAAGAGTGCTATTCAAACCTATATGAGTGCTCAATTCACCTCCTTAGATAATTTTGAAGCTCTATACACATCATGTACCATCATGTTATGCTCATGCCATGATTATTTCTATCATCATGCCTTGGATCATCATCGTCACTTATCTATTAGGTCTATATAACTTGAAAAGCTTATGAATGACCATCTTTATGCCCTATAAGCTTGATTGTTGAAATGGTACTCCTCTTATGCATGTTATACCAACTCATATTGATCCAAAATGATTTATCTCCTTTTCTATAATCCATTACTCATGTTTAACCTAGAAGTCAACCTTCTTGACACGGGACTAAGATCAAGCCTAAAGATATCGATTCTATATGAATTGATTTTTTTCCTATTACAGACTCAGTTACACCTCAAACACATATCATTGACCATGTTTTACCTTATGAAGTATTCATACAACCTTGGGAGGACACATTCATAGAAATTTCTTTATTGAACACATACCATCATGACTTGACACTTCAAGAACACACTTGGACAATTTAGGAATACACCTGAACACCTTGGACATCCTATGACATTCACTGAACACTTGACATCAATGACAACAACCCATTAATTTTAAATCCAACACCCAAGACCTATTTTTATAAATGGCGATATCTGATTGTTGATAATATCATCAAATAATTTAGAGATATTCTCAAATTTTAGACGTGTGTTCAACTTAGTATTTGTTTTCTTAATTTCTTCCCTTAAAAATAACTTCACATTCAAGATTCTCATAAAATTCTTCTTTATATTTCATAAATGTTCTCACATCCTCATCCACATTCTTCATCTCTTCTAGTTGAATCTTTAGACCAATTATGATCTTATTTGATTCTTTAAGATATTGTGTCAGTTTTGATTTAGATGCACTATACTCAACTTAAGTATTTGAAATTATTATTTTTGTTTCATATTTTTCTTTCTTAGTTCTTGATCTATTCTAGGACAAAAATGATATCTAGTTCAAATTTAACTTTATTATCTTCTTCATCTTCTAATGTCTTGAGAAACAATTCTTATTCATGACGGGTAGAGTTACTTTCATCACTTTCTTTAGATGAGCTACTTTCCTCCTTAGTAAAGAGGTTTTTATTGTTCTTGTAGAAGTTATTAATATTTTAACTTTTATTTGCTTATAGTTATTCATGGAATGATAATACTTGATAATTTACAATAAGTTGTGATATTATTTATCACCATGATTTTTACTTTTTACATATGGACATTTATTGGAATAATGTCCTATTTCACTACAATAAAAACATTTGAAGGGTAAATTAAATTTGTATTTTCTAGATAATTTCTTAAGCCTCCTAAAAATGTGATCTTCTTCCTCATCTAACTCATTGTTGGAACAATGATTTGATTAGGTTTATTTCTCTTCACATTATTTTATGCTTTGAACACAACCTCTCACTTTTATGATTTATCTTTTTCAGTTCTCATCTCATATGTTGTGAGGATTCCATGTAACTCATCCATTGTTAGGATGATTAAGTCCTTAATCTCTTCAATGGAAGACACTTTGGCATCAAACCTCAAAAGAAGAGATCTTAGCACTTTTTGCACAATAATTTCATCCTAAATTTATTATCAAAGGCCTCCAATGGTATTGACATTTCTATCCACTTGAAGAAATTAGGATGTAATGTTTTCATCATCCTTCATTTTCAAATCCTCAAATTGACCTCTACGTATTTGGAGTTTTGAATATTTTACTTTTTCATCTCCTTAATGTTCTTGAGTTTATCCTGAATTTCCTTCACTAAACCACAATGTATCACTTTAACAAAATCTACCTCAAACAAAACACATAGTATTCATTCATATCCTTTGTATTTCTATCACTTGCCTTATTTCCAGCTTGATTAGTTAGAGGATTTGTTGGAGTTGTATAACCATTTACAACAAATTGCAAAATATCAAAACCAAGGGCCACCAAGTAAGTGTGCATCTTTATGCTCAAAAAAGAATAGTTAGTTCCATAAAACAATAGAGATATATGTGAGGATAATCATTCTTGAATTTCCATGTGTGCTTCTAAGATCTACCTTATAGACTTAAACCTATTCTTGAATGAATTTGATCTTATAAATATTGTATAACACACAAAGATACTAAGAGGGGGTTAATTAGTATTATACTATATTTTACTTATTTAAATATTTAAAATCTACAACAATAGAAATCATACAAGATTAAACAATTATAAAATTCATGATTTATGTGGAAACCATTTTAGGATAAAAACTATAAGAAAAGACTAATTAGAGCTACTATCAAAATTGAACCATAAAATTAATTGCTTTAAAAATGTTTTGCAACCTTCTAGAGACACCAATCCAAAAATGCAGCAAAGGAAGCAACCTTCTAAAGACACCAATCCAAAAATGCAAAGAAATATCTCAGATACTTCATGACACACGAGTGTTGACATAGAAAAAGGTTACTTTAGAAACTCATTGGGGACAACAATCCCCAATACTAAGAACCAACTTAGATAAATCATGAGCACCAACTCACCTAGAGACACAATCCCCAATGGCGCATGACACGAGTGTGTGAGTTGCACCAACCTCAACAATACAATGTTCCACATTATGTATTTTCTTCTTCAACATGATTATGACAATTATATCATAATTTAATTCCCTTGTTGCCTTCAAACACCCTAACTTCTTACATTTATCTTATTCCATGCACTTTTCCTCTTTCTTCCCTTTAACAATTTTGCATTATAGTGTGCTACGAGTTTACTTTTACTTCTTCTAATTTAATCTTCTTGATATATCTTCATTACTCACTCCTTTTATTCTCCATGATTTGTTCTCTTTTTCTCTAGATATTCATCATCGTGATACCTTGAGGTCTATATTATTTTGTAATTTAAATCCATTTGTATAGTATGCTCATATCTTGAAACGCTCATATCTTGAAACGATGTGACAATTTTCCAAAGGGTCGACCAAAATAATTTTCTTTTTAGATTAAAGACATGAGTCAGGAGATTTTGTAGAATGATATTTGAATTTTGAGATATTTCTAGGCTTCCATCAGACTTTCCCTATTTTATATTTTTTCTGCATATTTTCATGACCTTATCAAACATTCTATGGCATACATGACATTCCATAACATTCGATTTTGTAGTAATTTTTGAACCTTTGTTGCATTCCTTAGACTTACACTACCTTTTTATGACCTAAATGACATTTTTGGACTTCCACAGGATTTCTTTGACTTCACGTAACTTTACTTGAATTTTGTTGGCTTTCTCTGAATTTTTGGAATTCCTTCACTTCAATGGATTTCATTTAGTTTTCCTTTACTTGCATGGCATTTACTCTAAAAATCCACAAGAAACCAAAATGTCAAAATCCTTTGTTGTGCAGATATTTCCTCTTATCCATGACATACACCATTTTTACATGGTATTGATTTTATTTGAAGCCCGCAAAACACTATAACAAATCCATATAACACTACAAAAACCCACATGACACAACAACATATTTTACTTTGTTGCGCAACATGCAAAATTCAAACCGAGACAACTTTTTCATGAATGGCACACTTATCGGACATCAATGAAAATATTTATAACATATGAAACATGTAAAATGATTCCTTTATAAATATTATTTTGAAATCAATGAAAATATTTACAATAATATCTTGATGAATATAAGGATTGGTTATTGTCACAATGTATAATTATAGATGTGATATATAGCTTATATACTAACCTAGTTTTAATTCAAGTGTTAAATGAACAACCCATGCACATTATTCATAGTTACATGTGAATCATATAATGGGGCCTTGGGGACCTATTAATGTCCTAGGTGAGAACTTAATCCTTATAGTTAAGTGTTGTGTTAGTTTAGTAACATTGTGTTTATTAAGAAATGTCTATTCTATTCAAGATGATGAGTATATGACAAGTAAGTCAATAATTTTGTTTAATTGTTAGGACCCTAATTATATTGATTGCGGAAATTAAACATGTGTATCATGGTGGAATGCATAAATGTAAAGGAAATATTTTTTTAATTAAATGGTTGATGTATACATTTAGAATTAAAGAATATATTGAATCTCTAAAGATGGAAGGCTAATTATTTTCATGCAAGTGTTAGGCATGGTAAGGTGGTGGTGAGACCAAATTTGCACAAATGATGATAATCATCTTTGTAATATCTCCATTATGCATGTTTCCCAACAAATCTTGTTAATGTAGTCAAGCCTTAAATATGTGTATTCTAACACCATTTGAAGTCTATCCTTCCAAAATATTCAATATTTATGTTTCCTAGTTAATTTTGTTAGAAAAATTAAGCCTTAAGTATCGGTACTTTTCAATTATGTCAATTAGGTTCTCCTAAAATACAAATCTTAGATATTTTTTTAACATAAGAAGGTTAAAATATTATTCTTATTTATGTTGAATTTCATTTAGAATTATTTTCAAGAGATCTCTAAGGATTTCAAATTATCCATTTATTTTTAGGTTATTGTTGAAGTCAAAGTAAAGTCTTATGTATATATGTGTTTTATCACATAACTAGCTACATAAAGAATTCCACCCATTAAATGTATGTAAATTTTTTGAAATAGTGAATATAAAGTTCAAATAGAGTGGGGTATAGTGGGATTATTTTTAAACACTTGATATTTTGTTGAGGTATTATGATAAGAATGTATGTCTTTAATCTTAGCTCTAACATATTGATAGAGCTAGTGGATTGCTTCCATGAATTCTTTTGGAACTCAAAGTTAATATATCTTTCCCCAACATTTATTTCTAACAACCATGTAAAATGCTTTTTCAAAGTTGATGAACCAAAAAATACTTCTCCTTTGTTTTCCCAAATTTTTATAATTTAAATTTGAGAATGATAAAATTATCAATGTTGAGTGACCTGATTTGAAGCCTACTTTCTCTTTTTCCTTATATTTTTTGAAGGCTAGTATCTCATTTCATATTCAACCATATTTTGAATAGCTATCTTGCGAGATATTTGATCATAGTAGTCGTATAATTTAATGGGTTATTAACCTATGCACTTTTGAAAAGGGAATATGACCAAGTTAGTTGTATAATCGTCGGGGAAACCTTGTTAAGAAATTCCATTAAATAAATTTCTTTTATTAGGTTCCATGATGTTGATCCCTCATTTAAAATTTCACCCTCTAACCAGCCTTTATCTTGTATTTTACTACTTTCTAGCTTACTAATAATTTTTAGCCTCTATTGTAGTAAATATGTGTTCTTGTATGTTTATTTTTGTGGGTACATCCTCATCGTCTCTAGGATCATAAAGTTATCTCATGTATACTATGCATTGAAAGGATGTTATATTGTTATCTATTTTATTCTTTCTTGTTTGTAGCTATTTTTAAATATAATCAAAGCTTGAGCCATATCAATGATTGCTATTTTATTTTCATGTATTACTTATTTTTAATCATTATATATGTGTGTATGTAAAGCTAGTATGATCTATATAAATATCACTAGATGCATTCATATGTAAGCTAATATGGTCTATATAATGATAATCTATTTTAAATAAGATCTAAGTAGAAGAATATAAGAGATCCAATACGCATATACATATAGAGCCAATTTTTATAAGTATGTGTGTTATAAATAGGTCCAAGACTTACACTCAATGATAATGTAGGAAAAATACATCCTAGAGGTATCCTCTAGGGAAAAGAAAGAGCTAAGAATAATAAGGAAGATATATTTAATATAATGAATATACATTTCACTTTGGAGGTAAGAAAGAGTTATGATTTGAAGAACTATAATGAAAAATATGAGAAAATTCTACACAATCATATATATTACATGATACATATAATAAATCAACTATATAAATATAAAATTGTAGGGATATAAATATTTTCCTTTTAATTTGACATGATGGTGCATTAATTCCATTCATTGGCTTGTAGAACCATGTGGGAGATTGTCGTTTTAGAGACTTGAGAAGGATAAGAAAAATATCTAAATAGAAAAAAATTTGGCATCCTCAAAGACTAAGGAAGACTTTAGTGGATTGGGTCAAGTGAATCAATTCTCTAAAGGAGATATCCAAGTGTAAGCTCCACTTAACCTTAAGACCTATTACTACTCAAAGGGACTATTTGTTTAAAAAGGTTAAGTAAATTGATCGATTGTTATCGTGAGAAATGAAAATAATAATTCCTTTATATGTAGAATTGTACCTAAATCATAGATTATTCATAGTTGGTGTTATTAGTTTGACCAATTAAAACCTCTATTTAAGGGATCTATAAGATTTTATTAATTTGTATGATAACGTTGACTATAAGAAAACCATGAAAATGAAGTGCAAGTTTAAGGTAGAGGAGGATAATGAAATACAATTTGAGTAGATGGAAATGTAATATGGTGGTTCTATAAAAGATGTAGTAACCTCCTTTAAATTCATGATGAAATGTTGGTAGGAAGGTTG
This sequence comes from Taxus wallichiana var. yunnanensis, assembly GCA_018340775.1. Lineage (NCBI taxonomy): Eukaryota > Viridiplantae > Streptophyta > Pinopsida > Cupressales > Taxaceae > Taxus > Taxus wallichiana. Next base: position 514,903,840 of record CM031236.1, on the reverse strand, counting down.
AGTTCCAAAATGATAACCAATGAAAACTACAAGTTGAACCAATACAATTTTGGTGCACTCCTTGAGACATGAAGTTAGAGACATTAATGTGTTGACTACTTTGCATAAAATAAATCATCAGTAGATGAAAATAATGTGATAATTTCTATTTTCCATATTCCTTAGTTACTTAAAGTTTTTTCTTTCCACCTTACATTCTTCATAAAACCAAATATTTAATAGAAATGTGTATTTTATCTCCCTCCTAGATTTAGATCATTCAAAATTGGATTTTTAATTAAATTTTTGTTATCGATGCTTTCATTTCTTACACATGTTTTCTCTTTTATATCCTACCTAGGATATTTTCAAATTTTAATGAAAATTTCATGATTTTATTTATGTTTATCTATATTTCCATTCTATTCCCTATATTTGGTTATCTTTTATCTTCTCATTTTGTTATGTGGTTATGAACATTCTATTTTTAAGTATATAAGATTATGATTAGATTTAGGATTAATCAGGATTCCCTAGTTTCTATCTTTGTAGTACTATAGGTCAAACCTTGGGAGAAAATATTATCTTTGTCCATATATTTCCAATTATAAATCATCTATATGTACCCCATGATTTGGTGATACCTTCGTGAAATTACATATAATAAAATTCTATATACTATATATCCCTAGAAACTCTTCCCAAAGTATTTTATATTCTTTTTCCCATAATAGTACCATATATTTAGTCTAAGGACCTTGATAATATCAACTATTAAACCTTTTTTAAGAAAATTAGACCAAGTAACACATATATGAAATCTATGCAAAATTCCACCTTTTTATTATTCTCAAGTCCACTAGTAAACCTTACTTCTTGAATATCCACACTTGTGATCACTTATAGTATTATCTATAACCATACCTTACCTACATAAATATTTATCCCTCGTTATTTTCTATGTATATGACCTCCAAGAAAAGTTGTAGCTACTAACGCTTTTTATATGAAAGGGTCCCTTTGGCTAGGTTTATTTCCAAATTAATCTCTTTTAATAACTTAATCCATGATCGTTTCCACCATCCATCAACTAGAGTCATGGTATTCCAATGGAAATTTCTTCAAATTAGCTATATTCCTTAGTTTGGTGTAGGTTGCATGATAATTATGCCAATTTAAATAGTTAATTAAATAAAAATCTCGTATAAATTAAAATTCTCTAGAGGATCTACATATCACTTAATAACCTTTGAGATAATTATTAAAATATTTGTAACACTTATCCTAAATTTTCCAAGAGCATCCCTAGAAATTTATATGAGATCAATATGAAGTGGAAAGGTCATAGTTGCATGTTGTCAAACATATTTTGCTAAGAAAAGGAATCTGTTATCCAAAATTTCACCCCCATATAATATTAAAAACTAATCTATGTTGGGAGTTAGAAACGTCTTGCTCGAGAAAGCCAAATAATAATAAGTTAGTCTTCATGGGTGTATGTAAATGTAGTGTTCCATGGGTTTTCTTAACTCGTGGTAAAAAGGAATTCAATTTTGGGAGTTAGGTATATTTTGATGGAGACAATGTTTCAAAAAGATCCATTAAACATATGCAAAACTAGGGAAGTCAATATTTTATTGACATCAAACTATTCTCTCAAGGGTTGCGGGAAAGTTAGAGCACCATGGAGTTACACACCAATGGAAAATGTAAAAAATTAGCTACAGATAGGATTCACAAAGCAAAAGAGTGTAAAGGAAGATTAGTGCTTCACAACATAAAAACACGGTGTCATGCAAACTTAGAAGATATAGAATTGCATGGAGTTTTCAATTCCACAGAACTAACGATGAAATCCACACGAAGGATCCATATAATGAACTAAAACAATCGCGGGTAAAGATACACGCAAGAAGGAGAAATCGTATAAGTATGCACACTTAAAAGCCATGACGGAAGTCATGGGATTATTCAAAATTCTACCACACTAAGAGGAACTCCGCAATAAAGGAAGGTAAGAGCATAGATATTTAATGCATTCAGGGGCTAGAAATGATTTCGCACATCATATTGAGGATGTGAAGGCCACATGAAATCAAGTGGGAACATAAAAAAATCCATAAATTACAAATAGGAGCTGTGCCTAATTTGAAGTCAAGAACTCAAAGAACTTCACCAAAGAAAACTCAATGAATTATGGATGTTATCTTCTTCAACCTATAAATATAATGGCTTGCGATTGGAGCCATGTCAAGTAATCTTTGTCATCACCAATCCGGCACTATGATAATTCTCCACCGGGAACTCCTCGTGCTATGATTATTTACTAATGCACAACCTTTAGTTTGGTGGATGGAATCTGGAAACACAACAACAAACATAACACAAGAATACCATAGACTATGATAAGAAGGAATGATGATAAATCTGAAATATAAGTGTAAATTATAATATCAACATGAAATTGTTACAATCTCACCCATGAGGTACTTCAAGTGTTACTGAATTCACTTGCCTTCCAACAATAACTATGGGAGAAACTTCACAATTACACCTCTTAATGGCTTCTTTAACACACCTTCAAAATGATGGCTTCCTTTACACACTTACTCATACAATATTTCTCACTACTTCCTTCTATGCTAAATGAGGGGGTGGCCTCTTTATTTATAGGAATTCAGGCTTATCCACCCTATCTCTAAGATAGGATAGGAAATATCTTCCAACCAATCATATTCCATGCCTAAAATCTTGCCTTTACATGTAGGCTTATCTTCTAAGATAAGATAAACCTTATCATCTCACATGGGTTCCACCTTTTAGACTTTTCCACAAATAAAATACACAAAATATTTATGACATCACTCTTTGTCCTTATTACAAATATAATATTTCTAATTCCTAATCATGTAGACCCTACTTCTCTACTTACCCCAACTTTGACATTTTAACATTACTGGACCACTTACGACAAATATTTACTTTTACCACAACATTCCTATTGTACTTTGATCATTCATTTGTACTCTACTTTATTGGTGCACCGTTATCTTCTATTAGATGCCACTACTAATTATACTTAACAACATCTTATTCCTAATACATACATTAATAAAATAGAAATTATGGAGGAAAATTTTAATGTCGAGATACCCATACCTATTTACATATTTCTATGGTGATTGTTCCTTTGTGGTTGAATCTCTTATGTTTATGTTCTCTCTCTCCTTCTCGCTTATTCTCTCATTCTCTTAAAAATATATCCCTCATTTGCTGTAACAAAACCATGCCAAAATGGTGGAAGAATTCTCACAAGTTCAAAACTATGAATTTGGTCTTTGTGATGCATTTATCACCTTTTTCCATCAATGTAATGGTTTTGCATACCATTACCAATAAAATATTAGGTTTTCAGAAATTCTCTTCCATATGTGACGAGCATCATTGATACTCGATCTTTAATAATACACGATTGTCAATCCATGGCGGTGTCCACGACTATTTTCAATAAAGAGAACAATTAAAACTATTATGAGCATGTATTTACTATTAAATTCAATCAAATAATACTTCTAAATTTACTTAAGAAATGACTTATATTGATAAAACAAAGATTACTATATTCATAAACTGAAATGCTAAAAGTGCTGGAATTTTCATAAATAATCAAATGCTAAATAAGAGATATTCAAGAAAACAAACAATTCTCTTGTAATTAGGGAGGAGTTACCCTTACTCCTTCCGTTTGATCAAGTTTGGAGTTATAAATTACATAGGTCAATTTAACTCAAAATCATGGACTTTATTGAATGTAATATAATACTTTCAACAAAAAAACTTCTAATTCTACTACAAACGCCATTTCTATATCAAATGCAGTCCTTGTCACTCTAAAAAAGATAGATTTTTGCAATATCTAACTACTAATTAAGCTGAAACATATTTATGAATATAAATTCTTGTTAAAGAGTTACAAATTTGAAATAAAAGCGCATGCAAGCTGAAAAGAGGGATTCACGAGAATCGATGTTAAAACAATGCACCACATGAAGTTACACTCCGATGGTAACGTCAAGCTCCAATGCAATAAGAAATAAGATTCAAAAAATGGAGAGAATATGCAAATAAGAAATAAAATAGGTTTTCTCATGCTCATAGATCGAAAAAAGAAAGTACAAATAGGGGTGTTGTGTAACCCCCATGCCTAAAAAAGGAAAGAATATCAATGACACGCATATGACATGACGCATATGACGCCACTAAACAAGGAGTTATAATCCAAAATAAGGAATGTAACTCCTATGACGCACTGACACAAATTACAATGATAGATTCTATGATGAATTTGACACTTGTCATTTGAATTCCTAAGACCTATGACTCTCACAAGGTGAGATGACTCACCAGGTGATGTGGATGATGACTAGGCATGTCACACACACCAACACCCCCCTTCATCAAAGCCAAGGAAGAGGTCATGGTAAACTAGAAAAAAAAAAGACTCCCCTAGACAACTAAGAAAGATGTGCCAATGGGGCTCGACAACTAAAGGCTTGATAAGGTGCCCATATACAAACAACATCTTTCTAGAAAGAAGAGGAGAAGAAGGAGGACTATATAGCTTGAAGAAGATGGGTGGCTGCAGCAGACCTCACCCCAAGAAGAGATCGCAAGTGAAGAAACTTCACCTCAGTGAAGGGCTTAGTGAATATGTCTGCAACCTGATCAAGCTATCTGAACATACTGTATTTCGATGATGTTTTCATGTATCAGCTCCCGTATGAAGTGCATGTGAATCTCAATGTGCTTCATCCACTGATTCTAAACTGGATTTCTACAAATCGAGATAGTGCTCATGTTATCATAGTAGATAATGGTAGGCCACCGAAAGTGGATGCCAAACTCTGTCAAGATACCCTGTAACCAAACAACTTATGTGGCAGCGTTAACTGCTCCTTTGTATTATGCTTCTGTCGATGATATGGCAATGGTGTTCTACTTCTTGTTGGACCAAATGATAGGACCTGAACCAAGAGTGAAACTGTATCCTGAGGTAGACTTCAATGATCTAGATCATCGGCCCAATCTGAGTCTGTAAATCCAACCAAGTCAATCTCAATCCCTCCTAAGAAATGAATACCATCTGTGTGAGTGCCATAAAAACATAGTGAAGGATCCACTTTGCTACTTTTAAGTGCAGCTCATGAGGCTCCTACATAAATCTAGACACAATCCCGACAACATACAAAATATCTGGCCAAGTGTGAGTAAGGTAGATCAAGATCCCCACCAACTGCCAATAAAGGGTACCATCATCCAAGGGAAAGAGAAATCAAAAACCAAATTAACCCTAGGAAAGAAAAGGAGAGGTGAGGACTTGGAATCAAACATGTCAAACAAAGCAAGCAAATCAAGAGAGTACTTAGGCTACGAGATCATAACCCTGAGTAAAATTGTGAAATTTGGATCCCAAGAAAGTAATGGAGCAATCCTAAGTCAGACATGGAGAACTTGTTGGCCAAGGAGATCTTCACAGAATCAATGATAGAGGAATAGCTACCGTGATCAACAAGTCATCAACATAGAGAACAAGAATAAGCATAGATTCATCCCACCGCATAATATACACATTTGGGTCAGAGTGACATTGAGTGAACCCTGATGCAAGTAAAAGGAGTCCATCTTGGCATACTAAGCCCGAGGGGCTTGTTTAAGGCCGTAGAGAGACTTATTTAACTTGAAAACGAGGGATGGATCATGGACATAACCCAGAGGTTGTTCCATATAGATATCTTCCTCTAGGTCCCCATGAAGGAAGGCACTCTTAACGTCCATCTAGTGGACTTCCCATCTATTAGTGGCAGTGATGGAAAGGGCCATTCGAATGGAATTCATATTTGCAACCGGAGAAAAGGCTTCCGAGTAATCAACCCTAGCTACTGGGAGAAACCCTTAGCTATAAGTCGCACTTTATACTTCTCAACTTCTCCATTGGCTCCATACTTTTTTCGATATATCCACCTACACCGAATGAATTTTCTTCCTTTTAGAAGAGGGGTAAGATCCCAAGTGTCATTTTTTTGAGTGAGGAATACTCCTCGTCCATAATAGAATCCCACTCAAGAATCCTAGAGGCTTTTAGGAAAGATGGTGGATCAGAAGAAGAGGTGAAGAAGGAGTGGTGTCCAACAAAATTTGAGCGAGTACGTCTCTCATCGAAGGATCTCCAACTAAATCTCTAGCACTCTGTAAAGTTTTCCTGGCCCAAAGAGGTCCCAAAGGTTCAAGCTCAGATTAAGAATATTCTTCACTCGAGTGAGAAGGGACATAGTCATCATCATCACTAGTGTTAGAATTAGAAGACTCAAAATTTTGAGGATTGGGAGAAGCAGGGAGAGGAGGAACTTGCTCAAAAATCATCATTTGACGAGTCAAAATTTGAATCAGTGGGAAAAATAACTTCGGTGGAAGTCAAAGTTAAGGCTGACTCATCAAACTTTACACTCCTCTCAATATAGAGCTCATGGGTAGTATGATTAAACAATCGATATTCCTTCACGCCATCAGGATACCCGAAAAAGATACAAGGTTTGGATTGTGGATCCAATGCCTTGTGTTTCTTCTTGGGAACCTGAGCCATAGCCTTGGATCCGAAGACTTGAAAGTGCTCAACATCAGGCTTGTGTCCAAACCAAGATTCAAAGGGTGTCATCCATCTTACTACCTTGTGTGGAACATGATTCGAAAGTAACAAGCACAATTTACTACTTCAGCCCAATACTGTGGAGAAAGGGAATTTGAGTGAACCATACAAGTGGTTATTTCCTTTAGATTTTAGTTCTTTCCTTCGCAACTCCATTTTGGGAAGGACTGTAAGAACTATACGCTGCAAAGCAATCCCCTCAGAAATGTAGAAATCCTCAAACCTATTGCTCACATACTCACCTCCTTTGTCGGTTTGAAGAACCTTAATAGACTATTTTGCTTGTTTCTCAAAGAAGAGCCTTAAATTTTGAAAATTCTCAAAGACTTTAGACTTAAGCTTAAGCAAATATACCCAAGTATAACGTGAAAATGCATCAATGAAGGTTAGTATATATAGAGCTCTAGTGATAGAAGGAGATGGAAAGGTGAGAAACATCACTATGAACAAGATCCAAGGGACGAGTAGCTCTCCAGGATTTTACCTTATCAAAGTTTTTTTCAAGGTGCTTTCCGAGGGTGCAACCCTCACCAAGACCTTTAGAAAACTTAACTCAGGGTAACCCATTGACCATTTAATTTTGGCTCAATTATTCAAGGTAAGGATAATTTAGATGCCCAAAGCACTCATGCCATAGCTTGCTAACCTCATTTTCATGAGTGAGCAAGGCATTGGGTGTTAAATCAGAAGAGAAGTGGGAAAAGGTATACAATTGTGAATGGTGATTCACCTTTCCCTCAGCCACAGAGCACTCAAAGTTAAGCTCACAAATGATCACCAAGTTAGGACCAAATTTCACTCGCATTCCTTCACCAAGGTGTGTGATTTGGTAAACCGATAGGAGATTGGTAGAGAGATTGGGAACACTAAAAACTTGGTTAAATGTTCCACCTTCTATCTCTACCGATCCACTACCGAAAACCGACACATGAGTGTCATCACCCAACATGATTTGGGACATGCCACATGGTTCAATGCTAGAGAATTCAACCTCTAAAGAAGCCATGTGGTGCGAGGCACTAGAATTAATAATCCAAGTTGATGATGGAGTTGATCTAGCTACGAGGCCTGACCTTTCTTCTTTTCATTTTTAGACTCCTTTGCATTAGAAGACTCACCCTTCTAGGCATTTTGTTTAATGGATTCAAGAACACTTATTTTATTTTTCTCAAGTAAATGAGTTAAGTGATCAATTTATTTCTGAAAACAATGATGCTCATCATGGCCAGATTTCTTACAATAGGATCATTTAAACTTTTCCTTCTTCGCTTTAGGCTCAGAAGTCGAAGTGTTAGTGTTGGGCTTAGTTGGGGGTTGGTTGGTTTTGGTTTCTTTCTTAGGTTGGTCCTTTGTTTCTTTCTTCTTTTCATTTTTCTTTCCCTTATTCACCATAAGGGTATGTGACTTGGATTTTAGAGCCCCCATTTGAATGATTTTTTCATGTTCTCGAATGAGTTGGGATGAAAAATGTCAAAGGAGGGCATTGTCCAAGTACTATCCAAGGTGGCTTTCATGGCGTGGAAATTTGAAACAAAGATAGAGTATTCAGGACCTAATTTAGAAAGAATCGACAAGATCAATTGAGAGTCTTTCTTTTCCACTTTACATTCCTTTAGAAGCAGTCTAGTGTGGACAAAATTTGAGAAGAAGGCCTCGTAGGTTTTAAAAGTCACTAGGATTTAACCTAGCAGCTTTTTTCTCCAACTCATGCACTCTCATGTCATCTTGCTTCCCAAACATATCGTTGAGAATTTTCCATGCTTTATCAAGTGTCGAGGAAGTTTTGATGTGGAAGAGCAAGTCGGGAGAGACGGACATACAGAGAATACCTAAGGCTTCATCACAATGGTTGAACCACTTAGATTTTTTGATTCATTAGTAAATTTAGTCTCTAACCCCATGGTGACACGATATAACCCTTTACTTCACAAACTAGTATAATTTTAGATTTCCTTTTGAAGAAATCAAAAGGTGAGAGCACGGTACTTTAGAGATATCCATAATGAAGAGATAAAACCAAAGGATGCGAAGGAAGGAGAGATAAAATAAAAAATACCCTAGAACAATATCACCCCCAAGTTTGGTGCTTTATAGTTCAATGTGTTGATTACAACCAGATGCGAATGTGTGCCGAGAATCATTCTGTCACTCACCTTGTAATCAACATAATAACGCGCAATAGTGGAGACAATAATCAAGGTTTGTTGGGCTCATTAGATCAACACCGCAAGCAAGCACAAGAATGAGAGAAAACAAGAAGGGGAAGAGAGGGATTTGTGAGAAATAGCGTCTCACGTTGCATGAAAGAATACCTTTGTTGTAAGACTGTGGCATACGTGCTCATAAGTCCACAAGCAATAAAAGGGATAGAACAAGGCTCGAAATGAGCTGAATTAAGCAATACAAAGACACCCCCTAGAATGTGGCACTTTATAAAATAATGCATTTATTAAACTGATAATCCCATCATCTAGAGTGTGAAAAAACATGCAACTTTGACTAAATAAGTGCTCAAAACCGAGCAACGAGTCAAAAGTTATAGCAAATATCAATTTCCGAATCGATGGAAAAAAGCTAATAAACCTGCAAACAGATTTAAAAAGTTCCCTAAATGCATGCAAAGGGTGTCATATGTATGCTTGTTGGAAATGGCATTAAATTTTAGATAGGGTTTGTTTTTATTGTGAGGGGGGATTAGCCTCTTGCCAACCCTGCAGACCTCACCCTTTGTCTTCGTCACTTGAAGGAAGGAAAATAAAAGCAGCAAAAAAATCCAAAAAGAATTACAATGCAAATTAAATGTTTTACACCTTAAAATTTTTTTAAAAGGGTGATTGATTTTACCTTCAACTAATTCTAAAAGTTTGACCGAGCTGAGTTGTTTTATTCTTAAAACATTAAAAACCGTTTGAGCGGGAGGGGCAGCAAATCAAGATGTCGATTCAAATGGAAAGGTTGGCGTGAATCACTAAAGGTCGACGAGAATCCAAGAGCCAGAGAGAGAGTAGTTCACGGCAAGGAGCACAAGTGGTGGAGTGTCGAGAGAATGTGGGCCTGAGTTGTACCATTTGAAAATAGCAAGCAAGCGGGAAATGTAGAGTGGCAATTTGGATACCTGGGAGGGGAGATACGGTGAGAACCCGAACAGAGCTCAATGCCCTAAACCGGAACGAGCAGAGCTGAGGTAGATGATGGAAATGGATGTAGGGAGCCTATGTCGATCGGTGCTAGCATGAGTGGCCAAAGGCAAGGGTAGAGAACTAGTGGGGAGGAAGCCAAGTCAATAATGAGTTGTAGGAGGCAAGGCATGGTGAGCACACAACCGACCAAGGTAAAACCTACCACAATGGAGTAAAGAACAAGGTGTGCAGATTGAGACTCAAGATGATGCAAAGAATGGTGTAGTGTGTTGGGTAGGGACAGTTCAACAAGAAACAACCTGAATCAAGAGTCGAGCTATCAATGAGCCACACAATGCATAGAGGATCCTCCAATGCCAGAGATAGGGAAGAAATTTCAACAAAAGAAGAACCGAGCTTCCAAAAGCGGTGCGGAGTTCGACCGAGAAACAAGGTACGAGTTGACCGTAGTTGATGCAACATGCATGAATTACCAATGAGTTGTCTGGGAAGCCAATGAGGTATCAATACTTAATGCATACAAAAATCAAAGTGCACAAGAAAACCAAAAATGAGCCTCCAAGTCAAAAACAATGCACGAGCATGAGCATTCAACATGAGCCAAAGCACGAATAGCACCACGACTGTGCAAACCATGAACAACACCATGGGAAGAGAAAGCTTGCACACATGCACAAAACCCCAAAAATGCACAAACTCCAAGAGAAAATGTTAAGCAGATTAGCATGATTCCAAAGTAATAATAAAAAAACTTGCACGAGGAAATAAGAAGAAACCAGAAGTAATAAGCAATCGATAAACAAAGAGTGAATGTTTTCAAAACCAACTCGATACCATGAAAGAGGGATTCACGAGAACCGATGTCAAAAAAATGCACCACAACAAAGTTTCACTCCAATGGTAATGTCAAGCTCCAACATAATAAGCAAGAAGATTCAAATAATGGAGATAATATGCAAGTAAGTAAAAACGGTCTGCTCATGCTCATAGATCGAAAAAAGGAAGTAAAAATAGGGGTGCTATGTAACCCCCATGCCTAAACAAGGAAAGAATATCAATGACGCCACTGACGCATATGACGTGGACTCGACACATATGATACCACTAAAGGAGGAGTTACAATTCCAAATAAGGAATGTAATTCTATGATGCATCGATGCAAATAACAATGAAATATTCTATGTGAGAATATGACATTTATCATTTGGCTTCCTAAGACCTATGACTCTCGCAAGGTGAGATGACTCACCAGTGATGTGGATGATGACTAGGCATATCACACATACCAACAACAACAATTAGATTAGATTTCAGCTTGTTAAATCCAAATGGAGTCCTCGAGTAACTCTCATGTAAGATGATTTAACAATTTCGAGAGGATGTCAAAGATCATATATTTAAATCCCTTAAATCATGGTGAATATTAGTTGTGTCCATTTTTTCCAAATTTCTAATTGAATTGGATGTTAAATTGTATTTTCATGATCCTCATGAGTCGCATGATGACTAGATGATAATCTGCATTAAGTTATTTTGTCATCATACAACTAGTGTATTGATTAGATCAATTCGACACTCAAACAAGTCCTTTGAAGAAAGTCTTGTGACACCAAGAAATGTGTGGGTGAGTCCTACGGTGAGCTATGTATGAGTCTTTAAGCTGGGATATGTATGAGTCCTTCACTAGCTTCATATATGTTCTTTATCCACATTGTTATCACATATACATATTTTTTTAAACAAATTTGAATAAGAATAGATAATATGAAAATAAAAACAATTTATGCACAAAACTTCCTCTTAAATATATCAAAGCAGGGAAACTCTTAGTGGCAAATTTCCGTAAACTCGTGAATATTAGGGATTTTGGAAATTGGAAATGGATAATTTTCAGCAGTTGGCTCCTGCCCAATTCACCTAAAATTTCCACCGATAAGTCATTTATATGGGTGAATTCGCCTACTATTTATATGTTAAATTAACTTATGCATGTATTTCGCCAATGTTTCTTATCATTGTACCTCATCTAATAAAATTTTGCCCTGCCAAATCGCCTTTACCACGAAATGTTTTTAAGAAATTTGCCATCGATTTTGGAGATTCACCACCCATTCTAAACTAATTTTTCAAAGGGGGGTCTTAAAATGAATCATGTATCAAAGTATTATTCAAAAATGATGAAAAAAAATGGGGGTTCACATGGGAATTAACAAGGATAATCAATATTCTTGCTAGTTATCTTCACACAGAGTTTCTATTCATGGCTTCTACCATTCATGTACAATTATAATAATTCATAAAAGTGAGGCATGTTTCATCTTCTTCTCTAATGCGTAACCCAGAAAATTCTATCATTGTGTCCCTCCATCCTTTCTATCTCTTTATTGGCTTATCATTGATGATGTTATATCTTGCACAAGTTCTTATATAAATGGTGGGTGAAATATCATACCTATTCATTTATCTTACATTTCCAAATCTGATTTTACATGTCTTTTTCTCTCTTTAATTACCATTGGAGGATAGTTCAAGATATAACCTATTTCTTCCATACCTCAAGAATTAATCCATACCATAATTGAAAAGCAAGGAAATTTATGTTAAAATTTGGGAGTACATACTCCCTAAAATATGATACACAAGTGGAGATACTTTCCTGCAGCTTGTCCACAAGTTGTAGGAAATAAACTTGTCCTGCTACCTTCAAGCATATATGTTTTTCCCTTGTCATATAGGAGTGACTCTTCAACAAGGGTATCTTATCAATGTCAAATTTAGAAACAAAGTTTGGAGGGAATGCACAAGTAGGTGGAGAAGGAAGAGGTGTTTGATATAATGTTTACATTATGGATGTTTCATCTTGTTCCTCCTGTGAGAGAAAATTTTCAGTTGGGTTTTCCTTAATAGTTTGGGTTGGTACCGATGACCTAAGCCTTTTTCATGCTCTGTCGAGATAGATGGCCCTATTTCTATAACTATAACGAGTTCAAGGGCATATTTATTTTGGATTTTTATCCAATTTTTGAGCCATGAAAATTATTAATGAAGGTATTCTTATATATAAAGTGGATGAGGCCTTAGAACATTAAATATAGGGAACCTAGACGTAATTTATGATTAGAAGAGGGAAAAAGTCAAACAGAACTATGGAAGTTTAACTTTGACATGGTCTTTGGCTTTCCCATGGCATAGGAGGATAAGAATTCTCAAGAATGATCCTAGGATAAATTCATATTAAATTTCACATGTAAAATATCTGATAATCCATTTTTCCACATCTTCCCATGGCTCAGGAAAAGTACTTCTTTTGATACCTTGGCCTTCCCTTTGTTATCAATAACCAACTCCAATTTTTATCTCTTTCTCACTGTAAATATTTGAATAATTTTAGAGTAAAAATTTCTAAATTGACCAATTTCCCTTCCTCTGGAATACCAACAAGTTGAATAATAATAGAGGAGCTAAATAAGGTTTTCTTACCTTTTACTTTGTTGTATCCTTCCTCAACGTTTACTGAAAATTCCTCTTTCATCTTGGGGTTGAATTCCTCATATGAAAACATGTAATGCAACCATCCCACTTTCTCGAAGGTTGCCACTGATATTCTATCTGAGAGTAAGTTGAGTGGGCTTGTTGGTTCATGTCCAATCCTAATCCCCATTATTTGTATGGAACAAAATGAGTAGTGGCGTATGACTGAAAGGAACTCTGAGCATAAGAATGGAGACAATGATAGCGCAGAATGAAAATTTTGATAGCATAGGAATATCAATAGAGATAGCACAAGAGTGGAATGACATTAATCAAGAAGTAAATATGCAAAAAAACATTGGGATGAAAATAGTTTTATATATAAAAACACCAATTGGGTAAAATGTAACCAATTGTGATGAAACAACAACAAGATGGAGAATAAATTGGTACATGAGAGCGATTAATTAGGGACATGTGAAAGATTTATTGGGATATGGGATGCATATGGAAGCATTGGAAATGGGGATTCATCATTTTACATAAGAGAAATAATTAACATCCTACAATTAGAATTTTTAAAATTTAAAAGAGAGTAATGACACATACCTTGTTAATAATCACTTGTCAAATATTCTAATATCACTGAATTCTCCTTTTTCTCTCTCTACATGTTATCTCAATACATTTTATTCATGACATGATTCTTAGATGACCACAATTGCTAGTTTCTTTCCACCTTTGTTTTATTATTTATTTTTTAAAGAAGGAGTGACCACCATTTATGGTTTTCAACCACTCCTTCATATGAGGATGGCTACCATTGATAGTTTTCAACCATCCCCTATTTATTTTTTATTGAGGATAAATTCATCTCTTGAATTAACTTGGACAGGGGAACCTTGTACAAGAAATTTAGAGCTACATTATCTTGTAGTATATTTTTGAACTCTTCTTTTGATGTTATATTTTAGTATAACATCAATCTATGACCATTAACCGACATCACTCTTCTTTCACCTTTAGTTGGAATCGGTTATGACGGTCCTCGTTATTGAAGACTTAATCAATTTGGTATGGAACCATCCATATTGTTTGCAATTTCGTTTAAATTCCTTGCATTTTAAATTAAATAGAAGAGCCCCATCCCCTTTTTTAAACTTCCTTTTCTTGATATGAGTTTCATGTCACAATTTTATTTGATGTTGGATGATTTTTGTTTGGTGTAGTGATTATAACCTCATCTCATCTAATTCATTCAACTAAATAATCCGTTCTTTTTTGTGCTTCCGATAATTCAATTCCAATGCAATAATTTTCCTTAAGGTTTGAATTTCAAATTATATGGGAAAGATAGGTTTCTTTCCATAGACCAACTCATATAGAGTGAATCGTTGGTTGTCTTCCAAGTGGTGTTGTAGGCCCATACTACCTCGGGTAATTTCTAAACTTAGTTCTTCCTTGATAGATCTACTATATTGGTTAGAATGTTCTCCAATTCCCTATTAGTGACTTCAAAATTACCATTGGATTGAGGGTGGTATGCGAATGATTTCTTATGGCTTAATTGATATGTTGTTTGCTAGTGTAAATTAACTTCGCAACAATTAGTATGTTGTTTATTAATCCACAGTCATTTAATTATCAGACCTAGGGATGTAAAATTTCAATATTTCCAGTGTTGTATGCACAATTACAAATGTTGGGAGGTATAAGGGAAAATTTATGTCACTACAATTAGGAAATACAATGCTGGAAATGAACTAGTTTATAACTGGAAATGAATACTATGGCTATCATTAAAGCATGTAAAAGATAGATCATAAATAAAGGATAAGCTGTTAAAAATATAATCTAATCATGCAAGGAATTATACCAAAAACAAAAGGAGAGGGTTTAAGAGACCATAAGTGGGCCCTGCCTTGGGTGTTAATCCCTCATGAGGCCTGTGTCTACAAAATTTTAGCAGAAATCATATTTTATTCAATAGCATGAAGATTACAAATGGAACATACAACAAAATATTTACCTATGGATCAATCCCTTTTCACAACATTAGCATCCTCTTTATATTCCTCACTCGTAGAAAGAGACTAAGTTCTTACTAATTGTTATTTTTTGATTAAGTACAAGATTACAACCTAGATAAATCTGGAGATTCTCGTAAATGCATGCAATAGAACTATTAGAAGGTGTCCTTATACAATAATATAACTTAACTAAATGATCTAGATTTAAATAAAATGATATTAATTAAGATTGAAAAAATCCTTGTTGGAGTTTTAGAGCAGAATTAGGAGGTGATGGTGTTGAATCGTCTTTGTGTTCTAATAATTACTCCATCGAAACACATGAAAACCCAAGTGAAGTGTCCACGTTGCTCAAGATTTCCATAATTACGGTATTTTGTATACGTGTGACCTTCCTTGGCTATAGGTGCTTTGATGTAGATGAGTCACAATTCGCATGTCATTTACTACACACGAGTCCCTTTACATTGTGAATGATTTTCTTTGGTTTTATGTTAGTGGATACACATAACAACTCTTTGGAAATCAAGGCTAACATTTATTCAAAGCACTATTTAATCATCACATTGTATTTAGAAGAATAAATGCATCCATAATCCACAAAATAAAGTAAACTTAGTAGTAATTATATTAATTAATATAAGTGCCACAAGTTGAAGGTTCAACAATATATGGAAAAAAATTCAACGGTAAACATGGATAGATAAAATACAACAGATGAGGCATTTGAAACAATAAATAAAAGGGCTCATCAACTACCACAAAGAATTGATTACACTTGACATTAATTGTGGTCCCTGATTTGAAATAATGTATGTTGGTGCTCTAAACCATTGGAAGATGTGTCCATACAAGAAGTCTACAAATTTCTCATCCCTTTTTTATTAGAGAGTTTGAACCTAAACCTAGTTTCGACATAGTTTGTAAAAACTAAGATGTAATCCTTTTCTTGATAAGGTGGGTCAAGTGGTCCAATGAAATTCAATCCCCACTTATCAAATGTCTCTAAAAATACTTGAGGTTGGAGTGGAATTTCAGTTCTAAGGTTTGGTTTTCCCATCCTTTGACATTGATCAAATTGCCATACATAATTTTTGATATCTTTATGCAAAGAAAGCCAATAGTAGCTAGCTCGAATTTTTTTGGATTGTTATTTTGACTTAATAGTTTCCTCATGATAGTTCATCATGACATGCTCTGAGTATATCAAAATCTCATCTTCACCACACACATGCGTAATACATGATTAAACCCACATTTCAAAAACATCACATTAAACCATGTATATATCACACTTAGTTTTATTATTTTATTATTTTTATGTGTGAGAAAAGATTGTATCTTCCTATTGATAAGTAGTTAGCCATGTATGATAACCGTGGAGAGACAATTGAGATTTAAAATTGATTTTCATCCGAGAAAAATCATCATCGACCTACTCCTCTATGCCCGAAATGGTTAACCTTGAGTGAAATTCAACTACCACATTTCATTTATGTGGTTTATCAATTATATTTATGTTAAATTATTACAATAAATAAATCAACCTTATAATTTTGCCATGCACCAAAGATTTATTCATTATATATTTGATAATGAATGATCAATATGAAAAATTAGTTCATATCATGTAATGTAATGGAGAAACTTGTTAATTGCATAAAAACTCTAGGAAAATCATTCTAGGTGGTAGTTTAATTCCTTTCATAAGGGGAGAGTATTTTACTAATGTAGTAGATGGCATACATTTCCACTCCTTCCTCTTGTTTTCCAAGCACAACTCCCACTACCTCCTTGGAAGCATCAATTTGTAGTGGAAAGTAAGATTCCAATTTATACCTCTTAGAACTGGAGTATTTGTCAAATTTTCCTTAATGATGTCAAAATATTTTTACATGTTTTAGTCTATTCAAATTCAATATGTTTTGTTAGGAGGAAAAAATTGGAGAAGCTAGCTTACTAAAATATGAAATGAATCTTATGTAATATCCAACATGTCCTAGAAATATTCTTGCCTCATTTTAATTTTGGGGGTGGAAGTTGCACAATGATATTTACCTTATCAGGATCTACCTTGATTCCCTCGGCTGAAACGTGGTGACATTAGACTATTCATTGTTCCATCATGAACATATATTTATGAGGGTTTAAAGATAACTAATTTTTCTCACACCTAGAGAGAAATTTATCTAAATTATATATTGCCTCTTGGAATGTTTCCCCATAAACTATACAATAATCCATATAAACATCCACATAATCATGAATGATATCAACAAATATTTCTAACATAGCTCTTTAGATAGTTACAGGAGCATTACATAATCCAAAAATTAAGACCCTGGAGGAAAATTTCCCCATGGGAAGGTAAATGTAGTCTTATCTTGGTCTTTTGGTGCTACCATGATTTGATTTTACCCACTAAAACTATCAAGGAATGATAAATAAATTTTTATGGATAAATTATCTAGGATTTAGTCAATAAAAGGTAGGGGAAAGTAATCTCAATGTGTTGTCTTATTCAACTAATCCACACAAAACCTCCATTTACCATTCTTTATAAGAATAATAACTAATGGACAAAACCACTAGATATCTGAAATTGTATAGATGAATCCTACCTAAAGAAGTTTCTCAATCTCAGTTTTTACAATACATATTAAGGAATAATTTATCCTTCTTTTTGGTTGTCTAACCTGGTTTGGAATCAATTGTGTGGATGTAGTGTGTAAAAAAATTGGGATGACTATCCTTCATGTCACTATATTCCCATGAAAAAGCTTGAGGATGAGAGCATAGAGGCTTGAATAAGTTATTATCCTCTTGGCTAGCCAACCATCTATTTATTACTAGTGTTTTTTCCGGGGAAATGGGTAGTTGTTTGATGTCGGGATGGAGAGAATTTAACTCTAGATATTATCTCAGTAATGAAATAAATGGCCACTTATGAGGAAGAAATATGTGGATTTTAGTAATGTTATGGAATATGATCTCAATAATATCTATGTTTCATGAGAAAGGACATATTATTGGTTGGTTGTTTTCATTTATCATATCCTCTTTTATCTCTAAGGATTATTATTGTAGTTCAAAAGGATCCCAAATATGGATATGTAATGAGTGTTCTTGGATTATGACCATAGCTAAAGATGAAACCACATCCTCTTCTTCCTCTGGGTTATCCTTTGACCATTTTTATCCTCAGTGGCGAAAGGTTTTTTAGTTGGATATATGGATAATTTCTTTGAATCTTGACCATTTCTAACTATCATGTTTCATTTCCTATATTCAATAAGAGCAGCAAAAATGGCTAACTTAGGGCATCCTAGAATCATAGGACATATAATTTTATTATTCTTTATTTTGATAACCATAAAATATCTTGAGTAATCTCATCCTTTAATTGTTATGGCTACATCCTCTATGATCCCCTTGGGCTTGGACACTGATTGGTCAAGTAATTTGTAACAATATTGAAGTTGATTTTGGTTTAGGAAGATCCAATGTGGAAAAGGTGTCAATATTCATCACATTAATTATAGCCCCTAAGTCAATTATAACATTTGGAATCTTCACATCTCCAATACAAACTATAAAAATTGGACTCCCAAGGTCACCATATTTTGAGGGGTTATCTTACCTTCTAATATGCTAGCCAATTTTCCATAAACATGGATTGTTCTGGCTGAATTTTCTTTCTACCCTTAGTTCTAACACAAAGAAATTTGATAGTTTTATTCAACTCTAGGATATCTCTAAGATATTGTAACAAAGGGATTCTAATACTTATTTTTTTAATCCTTGAATCAGCTTTCTCTTTAGTTTTTCTTGGATTACAACACTTTCCTTTTCCAACAATTTGGATAGAAATGAGATATCTTCACTTGGTTCAGATGTTTTATTAAGAAAAGGTTTTGGATGTTTCTTCTGATTTTACTTCGTCTTTGGGGACTTCTTCTATAATTAGAGAGGATGGTTTTGAAGTAACCTTCATGTATCGTAACAATATATTTCTACAGTCCATAGAATTAAACGTAGGGATCTTTTCGGATTCAAAAATGTATGCTAGGATACCTTACTTCACACTATTTGGATTTTCCATGGGTTGAGCTAGAAACATGTCATTTGGGAAGGTTGTTCAGATGGGGTACTTGATTGTATGCCTAGTTAACAAAGCTTGTTGTCCCTTGGGTCTTCTCATATTATATTACACTAACCTGATCCTTGAGATGCATTCTACTATTGTTGAAATTGAGTATTAAATTATTGGAATGGTGGAATGTTTGAGTTTGGAGTCCATAGTTGCGAATAATAGTTTGGTTTTACATTCCACTAAGGACTCCATTCCTGTGGGAATTTTTTTACCCAAGGTTGGGGTATGACCATGGTGTCTTCCCTTTGGTTAGGAACCCATTGTGTTTTTATGCACAGGACTAGTTTTGATTTCCTTGAAAATTCCCTCCTTTCCTTTGAGCCACATAATTCAACTTAGCTTCACTTTGTGTATTTTGTTTTAAGTGATTCTTTAGTAAGGGAAACAATCCACATTGATCAATGACATGCTTTAGATCATAGACAAGGAAAATGTTTTTTTATTTAAGGGACAATCCTTAAGCCCATGGTTTTTCTGCATCTTGGAAAGTATATGAATAATGTCTCTATATTCCTTGCTTTCTCCCTATCCAAATTTTTGTTAAGATACACTAAGAGATCCATTCTTAAATTTGTAATATTTTCTCTTATATTAGATATGTTGCCATTGGAAATCTTTCCTTTCTACTTTTAAAGGTTTAGGAAAGTCTGGGAGTAATTCCTATAGAGGTCAATGATATTAGTGAATTCAAAATTATTCATGTCTCCTTTTCCCATTAGATTAAATGCTTCTTGTGTTTCTTAATCCAATCATTTAAGGACTAGAGTTTTGAGAAGAGTAGTACCAAGACTTATTCCACACCTCTTATGAAGGAAGAGAAATCAATCAAGATAGTCCTCAACACTCTCATCATCTTTTTTTGTATCCTAAAGAGTTATTCCTTTCTATCCCTAACCCTACAGTAATCTTGGTATTTATCCAAGAAGATTGTTTCCATATCCTCCCAATTGTGGATAGATTTGGGACTTAATCCCATGAACCACATCGTGGCTTTATCCTTTAGATTTGAAGGAAATAACTTAATATTTTGAGTGTTTAAGGTATAGTCATAGATTTGGCACAACACTTTGAACTCAAATATAAATTGATCAGGATCTTCTAAGACTAGTCCCTTAAAGGTTGGTAATATTGAAGGAGATTTTTTTTTTTATGGGGGCTTGGTCATTAGGGTCCAATTATATGGGATAGGTGCAAGTCCTTCATAGTGGGGGTTTTCCATTATTTTCACTATTGGGGTTTTCCATTCATCATCCATCCTTTCTTGCTGATCAAGATATTCCACAGGTTGATTTTAAGTGGGGTTTTGTAATTTTATTCTAATAAATATACCTTTGTAGTTTTTAGGTCTAAACAAAAAATCCTACGGTGCTTAAGAAAACTTTCCTAACTATAAGTGCTTAGCTGATTTCTCATGTTCTACATACTTTAAAGCATAGAAAACAATATTTATGTCACTACAAGGTGTTTTATTTTGAAAGAAAGAGTTATGGAAAAGATATTTATAAATTAAAACTTTCCATGATATCAAGAAATATGTAAGTTAATACCTTGTTCTTTAATAACACCTTACAAAAATCCCTAGCAACATCACCAAAAATTGACGAGTGTCTTGATATTTCGTACTTTAATTTTTCATGATTGTAACTCGAGGATGATGTCCACTGACTTTTGGAAAAAAGAGAACAATTAAAACTATTATGAGAATGAATTTACTATTAAATTCAATCAAATACTACTTTTAAATTTACTTAAAATTTTCCTTCTATTGATAAAACAAAGATGACTATATTTACGAATTGAAATACTAAAAGTATTGGAATTTTCATAGATAACCAAATGCTAAATAATAGAGATTCGAGTAAAATAATAATTACCTTCACATTAGGGATGAGTGGCCCTTTTCCTTCCCTCTAATCACAGTGCGGAATTACAAATTACTCAAGTCAATTAAATTCAAAATCATGCTCTTTATTAAATGTAATACAAAAATTATTCAATAGTAACTAACTTCTAATCTAATCAAAACATCATTTTTATATATCAAGTGTAGTCCTTGTCACTTTAAAAGAGGATTTATTATTTGTAATAACTAACTACTAATTAAATGAAATATCTTTATGAAAACAACTAATTGTTAAATAGTTATAACTTTGAAATAAGTGCATGCCACAATTATATTAGAATTAATCTGTTAATTGTGAGTGGAGTACTTGATTAACTCTTAGATAGAATTATTTAGTGATTCTAGAGGATGTCAAACATAATGCATTCAAATTCCTTAAATCATGGTGACTATCAATTGTTCTTTCCATTTTTTCTATGTTTCCAATGAACTAGATGTTAAATTGGACTTGCATGATCCTCATGAGTCACATAATAACTAGATGATAATATGTATTAAGTTATCTTTTCATCATGCAAATTTTTTTCAATTAGATCAACTCACCTTATTATTGTACGAATTATTTTATAACTTCAAATGAGTTCTACAATTCCATAGCTGAGTTCTACACTCCAAAGTGAGTCTTGCACCAATGCGCGTAGGTGATTCCTACGCTCCAAAGTGAGTCCTATGCTAATGTTTGGGTGATTCATGTGCTAAGATATATATGATTCATGTGCTAGGATATGTATGTGTCATAACTTAGGATTAAGATATGTTCTTTATCCACATTATTAGCATTTATAAAAATTTAGTTAAAATCATTTGAAGAAGAATAGAAAAGATGGAAATAAACAAGGTTTATGCAAAAAAAAATCTTCTTAAATATATTAAAGTATTAATTATAATATTCTATTATCACTCATTATACAAAATGATGAAACAAAATGGGGGATCATATGGGAATTAAAAGGCTCATCGATATGCTTACATTTATTTCATTTTTTTTCTCTATTCTCTTTTGGTATGTTGTGTGTTACACTTGTGGGTTTCCTTTTATATGTGTTGTCGATGTGTGGGGTGCATTTTTGTAATTTTGGTTATGTGGAATGTATTATTTCCCTCTCCTCCTACATTTTATTACCTTTCTTTCCCTGTGGATAGTAATCACCCCTTCTACTCTAGTGCTATCACCACCCCCTTTTATCATCGGTTTTACTTTCTATATCTCTCTCCTTCTCTGTCCCTAGAACCTTGGATGTGTTATAGTAGGTTGTATTAGGAGTAGTGTTAGCATTAATTTATATAGGTAGAAGAAGCTGACCTCTTCCAAAGGTCCTGTCTCAAGATGAAAGTCCCACACTTGGACACGGTCCCATGTTGTGAAATAATAATTATCTTCTATGATCATATCTAGGGTGCTATTTTTGAGATCCAATAATTTTGGTGTGATCAAAGGGACAATATTGAAGCACTTTACAAATCCAAAATCCCCTCTTGATTAATTTTATGAGCCTTATCATGAATGATATGCATATGATCCAACCCATAATGATCCATATGGAAGGGTAAATTTTAAGACCCACTAGAAAACTCATAGATATTACTTGGAAAATATGGGAAAATGAATTTTGAAATGATCAAGAATTTGAAGGAAATGGGTTTCGAATGGTTTGGATAATCATTTGATAATGGTGTCATCTAGTAGTAATTGTTGACTAATAATATATATTATTGGTTGATAGTATATGTTGTCAGTCAACAACATAAGTAAATTTTAAAAACCAATTTTGATAATAACAATTAAAATGATTGTATCGATGAGAAATCTGTCCGCACAAAATATTACACAAACAAAAAATTTCAACAAAAAAGTGCTTTTTGTGAAAAAATGTAAATTTCACCTATTTTGTATGGGAAAAAATATAGATTTTTGAATTTTTTTAATATTTAGCGATTAAAATGATTATCTCAATGAGAAATTTTTCCTCAAAAAATATTAAATATGGTGCAAGAAAAAAAAATCCCATTTCCCTCTAACGACATCACTAGAAAAATGCTACCACACAGTAGCATGTTTTCATTCTATCGATCGATAGTATATTTCATTCTATAAACCGGTAGCATAAATTTATGCTACCGGATGGTAGCATACATTTATACTACCAAGTAGTATTAGTTTTTCATGCTACCCAATGGTAGAATACATTTTTTCTACCGATTAGTAGTAGTTTTTCATCCTAATGTTACCGATCGATAACATTTTTTCATGCTACTGACTAGTAGAAATTTGTCATGCTACCACCCAATAGTTTTTTTGCATCTGCTACTAACTAGTAGCATTTTTTATGCTACCGATTGACAAAAAAATTTCATGCCACCGACCGGTAACACCTCTTTATGCTACGAGTTGGTTTTTTATTTTTGTTTACTATCAGTCGGTATCATATTCTATGTTCCGATTTGGTAGCACTTTTTTACTACCGACCGGTACCATTTTTTCTACTACCATCCGGTACCATTTTTTTCATGCTCTTGAATGGTAGCATTGTTTTCATGTTACCAACAAATAACATGTTTTTATGTTGCAAGCCGATGGTAGATAAAAATTCTAATGATTGGTAGAAAACTAGATGCAAATTCAATAGAATACAATATTAATTGTTAAAATTTCTTTAATGTTGGAGGGTTTCGATATGAATTCTATCTCAATCATCAATGCCCACAAGACCAAGAGAACATGTAATGAAAGTGTGAATAAAATTTATAATTAGTATATATATGAAGGAGAATTTTACAAATTTCAATTTGACACTAATGCTGATTTGAATTACAAAATTCTTTTAATGGTGTAAATAATGGGTGAACCGACCTATATAATTAACTTTTACCTATAAAATTTAGGTGAAATAGCAAGCTTCTAACACCTAAATGTTTTTAAAAACTAAATTTGAAAATCCGAGAATATTTGTGAATTAACAAAATTCACCATTTGAAATTTTCCCGCCATATGGTTATCCTAATAACCACGATGTTTTTCAAGAATAAGGATATGCTAATGATGGTGAAAATTTCATGAATGATGTTGATTTATAGAGGAAGATTCAAAGGATGGAAGAAAATATGATATAATTGAGGTGAGTCTCATACTTAAGGTAATGAAAATTAGTTTTAGGTTCCCCTATCCATACATTGGTCTTATGCAAAACTAGTTTATCCCTTAGTAGAAGCTATATTTTATTAGTGTGATGTCACCCCAAATATCAAAGTTGGTTAAATTAATGGAGGATCATCAATATGTTTTTAGGGAACCCTATCAAAGGGGAAATCCTAGACTAGTTATATCTAAGATCCTAAGGGAAGAATAGATGAGATGAACTCATAAACCTAGTGTCAACATAAAAAATAGGTTTGAGATAAAACTTGTACACAGGTAGAGGGTTCTCCAAAAGTGGTGTTCCCTTAAACTATGCCCCAGCTCTAGGAAGGGGAGCAGAAAAAGCGATCGATGTGAGAAGTCTCGCTAGAAGAAAGTTGATCAATGCGGGAAGCTTTCTTAGAATGCTAATAAAATAGAAGGTTGATCAATATGGGAAGCCTTTAAAGTCAATAAGGAATAGCCATCATTCAAGGGTATGGTCCACTTTATACAAAATATAGATGGAAAGAGTAATATATGATAACCATCCTTGAGGATCAGTCTATTTCTTATGATTTTTGCTTTTTACTTTGATTTGATTCAAATGATTTTTATTTATTTTTGCATGAATAGTTGTCCTTTGAGGGTTTAGTATGTTTTTGATAAATTTTTATTTTTATTTGAGAATCCAGGATTTTGATTTTTATGTGGGTGAGAGTGGGACTTGCTAAGTAAATGTGACTTAGGAGGGGATAAATAGTATACAAGAGACACATATGGATCCTTTGCATGGTTCCAATAGGTGAATAAGAGGGTGATGGATGTGATGATCGTAAAGTTCTAACCAAGAAGGGAGAAACTATCCATAAGGAAAATACTACATGAAGAGTTGTGGTCCCCATATTTAAGGTCACATCTAGGAAGTGACAGAAGACCACATAATTCCAAATCAAAAGAAGCTAAGATGGAGTAATGATCTAAAGAATATGAATAATAATATTGGTATACATTCTAACAATAATGTGGTCACAAGTGCAATGTGTTAAGAGGTTTCACTTCTGGTTTATCATCAAGGGAGGCTAAACGATAGGCCTCTGACCCATAATTATGCATGATAAGGTATGGCCTGATCCAATTGGGGGAAAACTTTCCATGTTAGATCCTTTCTAGAGAGGTGACATTCTAATTTTATTTGAGGAAAAGGTTTTTAACATTAAAGTCATGTTACTTAAGATGCTTATTATAAACACGCTTAATGTGCTCTTGATAAATATGATGGTGTTCAAGAGCAAGAAGGCGACACTCATATAGAAACTTGAGTTGTGCTATGTGATCTTAGCGATAGTATTCATCAAAGATGAAGTTGAAAAGGGACTCACGTAAAGAGGGAGTTTGAACTTCAAGAGAAAGGAGGGATTCAGAACTATAAACAAGAGAAAAGATGTAGCCCACATGGAGGTACAAATACTAGTGTGATAAGCCCAAAGGGAAAAAGGAAATTGAAGATGTCAATTACAACTGCTTGATCAATAGTTTTAGTAATAATGTTTCAAAGGGTTTTATTTGTAGCTTCATCTTGGTTGTTAGATTGAGGATACTATGGAGAAGAGAAGTGAGTTAGATGTTTAATAAGTTACATATTTTGTTAATATATTTGTTTTTAAATGACTTTTTGTTGTCCATGACAAATTTGTGGAAACACCAAAGTAGCGAGATAATGTGTTGATAAATAAAATTAATGATTGGACCAGACTTATTCTAGGTGAGTGGAATTGATTTCACCCATTTAGTGAAATATTCAGTTCCAGTGATGATAAAGTGATTTTGTTGTGAAGAACAAGGATTAATAAGGCCAATGAGATCATGACCCCATAGTGAGAAGGGCCAAGGTCCGATCTAGCTACAAAGCTTGACTAGGAATGTGAATATAGTTGGAATTTGCTAACATTAGTCTCATTTCTTAGCGTACTCATAAAAATCATGATTAAGGGAAGGCCAGTAATAGCCAAGAAGAAGAACACACTTAGCAATGGAAAATCCACTAAAGTTTCCACCATAAATCTTTTGTTGTGGACTTCCCGGATGGCTTGAGAGACTTCATGGGATTTAAGACATTAGATAAGAACACCGTCAAATCCACATTTATAAAGAATACCCTCAAGGATCACATTAGTTACCATGTTGAAGAAAAGACCTTTTAGCATTTCTGGATAGATTAAGAGGAAGGATGGATTGAGATACATAATCAAATATTTAGGAATACAAAAGGTCTAGAGAATTCAATTCAACAAGATTGACTTGGGGTAATTAATAAAAAGGTCGATCACGATGATGAACGATGAGAAGAAGCTTGGATTCTTCCATTTCCATGGAATGAGAGTTGCAAGATATACCATCGTATCGGTAAAATGATTGGTCAACTGGGAACAACTTAGATGGTGTAGGAATCAAAGGCTTCAAGGAAAAGATGAACAATGTTGTGATATTTTTGAAGGGTATCATTTTACATTTTTACTCTCCTATGACATGTTTTATTATAAGCTCGAGTCTCCATATGTGTGAATAACTTGAACACCTAAGAAGGAAATGATTTCAAGACCTAAGATGAGTGCTTCGTATTCTGTCATTTTTTGTACACTCAAAATTGAATTTTTAAGAGGGAAATATGAGTTTACCAAGAAGGAAAAGGATGATGCCAATGCCTCCCCCTCATTGACACTTAGAGCCATCTAAGAAGAGAGTGAATTTAAGATTACCATACTCATTATGGAAATGATTGATTGATTTTTCTAGAAATTACACATGAGGAGGATGAGAATTAAGAAGAGATGCTTTTGCTAACTAGTCAAAAATAACCTAGATCTTAATGGATTTTTAAGAAATAAATTTGAGGTCAAACTCTTTCATGAGCATGATCTATCAAGTAACACGATCACTATGATAAGGTTTTGGATGAAAGGTCTTGAGAAGGTGAAAGATAGTAATGACATAAGTCTTGTGATTGAGAAGATAATGTTAAAGTTTAGATGTAGTGAAGAAGAGATCAAAAAACAACCTTTCAGATTCATTGTAGTGGGTTTTGTAGTCATGAAGAGTGTAGATGATGTAATAAACAACTTACTCATGGCCTTGTTCATCATGATGTCCTAGCATGGCTCCTAGAGCATGATCAATGGTAGAAATGTACAAGTAAAATGGCTCCCCCTCACGTGGAGGTGTAAGCACCAATGGAGATAGGAGATATTGTTTAAGATCATAAAAATCCTTTTGGAAATCATGATCCCAATTGAATTTTATGTCCTTCCAAAGGAGGTGATGAAAATGTTGACAATGATCGAGAGAGTTGTGAGATGAAACAATGGAAAAATTGAAGGCAACCTTGAAGGCTGTGAAGTTGCTTGAGATTGGAAGGAGGAGGAATTTTGATAATTGCCTTAATTTTCATGGGGTTAACTTCAATTCCCCTAATAGAGATGATAAATCCAATGAGCTTGTCAATTAATACTCTGAATACACACTTGGTTGGATTGAGATGAAGAAAAAATGAATAAAGCACTAAAAAGGATTTCAAGAACAAAAAGATGGTCATGTCGATGTTTATATTTACCTAAAAAATCATCGACATAATCTTATATTATTTTTAGATGATATCATGAAAGATATAAGTAATGAACCGCTGATAAGTAGCGTAGGCATTCTTTATACTAAAGGGCATGATTTGATAACAAAAATTCCCCAAGGAGTAATGAAGGAGGTTTTGTGTTGATCTTCTGGTGCGATGAGAATTTTATTGTAACTAGAGAAACCATCCATAAGAGAAAGCATCTCATGACCCTACAAGTAAGATCCATAAGGTAATCGATTTTGGAAGAGGAAGTCATCCTTAGGGAAAACAAGATTTAGATCGAAAAAATTGATACATATACGAAGCTTTCCCAACGCTTTGGAGATGAGAACAATGTTATAAACCCATTGAGGGTAGAAAGTGAGAATGATGAAATTTTCAGAAAAAGGAATTATAACTCTTCTTTAGCAAGGAGAGGGCAATGTGAGGATGCATGTAATGAAGCTTCTTCTTCACCGGTTTAACATTGGGATAAGTGACGATGTTTTGGATGATGATAGAAGGGTCAAGACCTGACATGTCTAAATATGACCATGAAAATGCCTAGATATGATGAGAGAGGAATGCAGTTAATTATTCAAGATCATGCGGATCGAGAGATTTTATTACTTTAAGAATGCAAGGCTCTTGAGGATTCCGATATCGACATCGATGGTGGCTTCATTGAGGAGATCGGGTGTGTCATATGGCAAGGTATTATAAAGATAAGAATAATTTTCCCCATGTGGGAGAGAATGGTGTCATCATCAACACACTAAAGGTCATTGATGGTAAAAGATTCTTCTTCCATCATTTTTAGATGAAAAAGGGGAAGGGACTTAGTTTGATTTTCACACTGATAAGTGAGTGGTTCCAAAGTTATAGTGGAGACTAAATAAAAATTCAGAAATGGAAATAGTGTCATCTAGTTCCATGTCTTCAAGAGTTAGTAAAGAAGGTATGTTCATGTCTTCGGGAGTCAGAAGAGATGGGGAAGGTAGAGAAAGCATGTCCATGTCTTCGAGGGTTGGAAAAGATGGAGAAGGTAGAGAAGGTATGTCCACATCTTCAAAAGTTAGAAAAGACAAAGGAGGTGGAGGAGGCATGTCCATGAGTATCTCAGATGGTGGAACAGGATCAAAGGATTGCTCCTTATAGCCTAACCTAAAATTTTTGTGAGGTTTATAACATTGATTAGGAATAAGGCCATGTGGGCCATGCTCATAATGGCCTAGGTCGAATCCTTTCCATGTGCAATAATGGAAATAGGTATAGGAAAAATATGGTTTGTTGAGAAATCCAAAGCCACTAGTGTAAGGTTTGGCATGTAGAATATCATTAATGTGGGAAGAGGGGGTATCAAAACCACCATAAATAATATTGGTGTGAAGATGAGGTGGACCAAAGGGAACAACATCCCCAATGTTTGGCTGGTACATAGGTGCTTTATCAGGTCTACCGATACGGTGAGGAGTGGGAAAAATGTTGAGTGTGAGGAGATAATACTCCCCATCATAATTTTGTCCATTACATTATCCAGGAAGTTACTATTAGGAAGTTTTTATGAGAAATGACTGAGCTGGTAGATGGTTTAAATGTATCATTCTTAGCGGTGAAAAACATCATTTGGTCTATAGGTCATGTTGCACCCTTGGAAGGGAGGAGCGTCCTTAGGGAGCGTGAAAATTTTCTTCTTGTGTAGAGGGGATACAACACGTGGCAAAATTCATGGTCATACAAGGAGAACATTGTATCAGAATTCTCCCTCAATATTGTAGAAGACCTCATGAAGGAGCTTCTCACTAACACGGATGGGAAGAACGACCGTTACTAACATAGGAGTGATGACATCATTGAAAGAGTGAAGAACCATGTGTGTTTGAGTGAAATATGTCTTTGGGATTTTGAGTTGATTGAAAGAATGGGATGGATTAATATTAATTCTCTCCCCACTATCAATCATGGATTGTCAAATAAATTTATCATTAATCTGGTTGTAATAAAGAGTGAAGATCATGCTCTTCTAGTTGGATGTCAATAATTTCACCACATCAAATGAGATGGTAGTAGTAGAAGCCATAAGTGCCCCTATGAGTGATGTGAATGGATAAGCCTCATCGGTGGATGTCGGAACATGTTTTAAGGCTTGGTAAGAGCATTTCTATGATCTAGTGAGATTAGCATGAGCTCGTAAAGTGACATATTAACAGGGGAATGATGGAGTTTCTTGACGATGATTTGTTCAAAGGGTCCATGAGTTGATAAAATGTAAACTTTTGTTTTTGATGATGTGGTTAGCTCCTTAGGAGGAGGAATGGAGATGAAGGTCTTGTATTTTGGTTCAGAGGTTGATTTGGCCTCACATGGTCTAGATCGATTGGTAACTCGAACAATGTTAATAAACAAATAAGGATCATCCTTGGAGGAATTTATTGAAGATGGGATGATAGATGTCAAACTAGATATGGTAGGAAGAGGCGGCTTGGTCCAACAAGAAGTCTTTCCTCTTCAACAAAATTTTAGATAATTTTGTGGAGCACTCTATAATGCTTAGTATCATGCCCAGGATATGATGAAAGGTGCACATAAGATTAGAATTGAACCATAAATGCTTCTTTCCTTTTGGGTCAAAGGCCTTAATAGGAGGAAGTGTGATTGTATAGGTTTAAGTAAGTGTTGGAAGATTTTAGTATATGATCCAACTAAAGTGCTAGAAGATTCCTTGTGAGATATCTTGGAAGTTTGGGTAAAATTTGAGTATGTTGATGTTTTGGTGGCTTGAATTCACTTTTGGTGTTGATTGGTATTTTAGTGTTAAACGGTTTTGGATTGTTGGGTTGAAATGTTTGTGGTCGTGAAAAAAATGATTTTGGATTGTATAGTTTAACCCTATGAGGGATTATATATTTTTATGTGAAGATGCATCCTAGGGAGGAGAAACAATAACCTTAACTAGGGAATTAGATGGTAATGTTATGGTTGGTTCAGGTGTACAAGAAGAAACACTTATCTAAGGTGATCTACAAAAGGTGGAGATTGATCAGATATTGTTGATGATATGGAAGGAACACTTGAAGTCATTTCAAGCTGAAGTGTTCTTAAAAATTCCTCAAATGATGGAATTAGCAGGAATGAAGAAGGTGGTGTAGTCATGACCACAAAAATTTATGTGGGTAAGAGAATGGGATGAGAGACTAGTGTAGGCTCTAAGGATGGTATGATGGGAAAGGGTGGAATAGCTATAGGTGAAGTGATTGATCCTACTGATGAAGTGGATGTAATTGGTAAGGGATTTGATGAAGGACCAATGTCGGATGTGAAAATAGGTTAGAACGGTTGCTTCATAAATGTCTCTAGGGGCATGAATGATATATTTGCAAATGGGGTTCTAGTAGTTGTAGATGTAGGAGTGGATGTCAAAATAGATGAAGTTGTGATAGGTGTAATAAAAATATCAAAGGTGATAGGTGTGATCAACGATGAAGGAGGGGAAGTTGTGGATGGGATCGGTTCTTGATTATCAGTGTGAAGAGTGTTTATGGTATGAGCATTGGGTGCTTGGGTTGTAGTAGAAGTGGTGGCTTGGCTCGTTGGTGTATGGTTTGGGAAATTTTGTTTAAAGATGTCAAGTGGTTGATTGGGTGAAGCATTTAGATTGTCCACTTGAATATCACCTTGATCGATGGTTCTTTAGATTAAATCCTTGAAAGTTTGACATATTTATATGTCATGACCTTGGACTTTATGGTACTTACAGTGATGGTCTTCATGATACCACACAAGTTTTGGTCTGTACTCATCAATAGGTTGGATAGGAGGGAGCGTAATAATATTTAACACCATCAAATTATCAAATATGGTACTATATTACTCCCCAGGGAGTGTATTGGGTGTTGGTCAAAGAGCTCATTTTTGAGTTTCATATTAAATGTAGGTGTGGGAGATTATTTAATGATGATGGCATTGGTTGTTTCCTTTGATTCATCATTTTGTGCGAAGGTTTGGTAAAGTCATGTTTAGGTTTGTTTCATTTTAATTTTAAATGACCTTGCTCAATGGCACATGTTTCAAGCTTGTGAGCCATGGTAAGGGCTTCGTCGAAGGTTCAAAATGATTGGATTTATAAAACATAAGATATATGATTCGCATACAAACATGATAAGAGTTATTTGAGATTAGTTTATGGGAGAGGAAGGATACCTAGTTTATGATGTCGCGTCATCATGTGAAAAAATCCTACAATAGATTCATCTTCAAACCACTCGTTAGTGTATAGATCATTAATAGTTACTTTGCGTGTAATGTTAATAGAAAATTGTTCTAAAAATAGTTACACAAGTTGGGAGAAGGAGAATATCGAAGATTGGGGGATACTATTGTACCCGGTCCAACACGAGACCAACCAAAGACATGGAGAAAGTATGAAACCTTAATTCTTGATCTTGTGTGATAAGGTAACATGCATGTCTAAATACATGAAGGTGCTATTGTGGATCTTTTTGTTAAACTTGGAAATTTTGGGAAATACCGGTGTAGATGATATGGTTTAACTCACACGAATGGATGAATAGGATCGTTATAGATTTGGTCATAGGATCATGAAAATTTTGACCCTAGAGTAATGGTTTTGAGCTTGGCTAACCTATTCATAAGATCCTGCATGGGATCATTTGAAAGATTATGTTGGGGGATGAGAGAAAAAGGTTGCATGTAAGAAGTATTTGGGTGAGTTTTTTGATGAACTTGCAGATGTGTGGGTGTCTATGGAATTATTTTTGGGTGAGTGTAAATCATAGGTTGTGATTGAAGGGGTGGTTTTGAAATATTTTTTGTTGGGAGATGGGAACATGATAGGATTGTTGGGATTGGGTAGGTTGCTATAACAGGTGCTAAGTGGGGAGATGAATATGAATGGGTTGAAATTGCTGCTAAAAAGGATTAGATACTAAATAATATAAATAATCCATGAAAGGGGGTCAGTAAGTATTGATGGCATGCTATATGTGAGAAGGTCATACTGTCTAGGTAGGGGGTATGATGTTTGGGCATATTGGTTGGGGATGCTAGTGGAAATAGTGACTAAAGAGGTGAGGGGAAGAGTAGTGTTGATTGTTGTGTTGATTGGTAGGAGATTGTGGGGAATAGGTGTGACTATTTGGGTAGTTTGATGAGATGAGGGATTGGTGGAAGAGGAAGAAAGATGGGTTATAGAAATATCATTTATTATAAACTAGGTAGTTTGGGGATTAGTCGATAAGGATAAAGTTGCTGGAGTGGTGGACCATCTAAGGGAATATGATTTGATCTCCTAAGGAGATAGTCTTGGAGTGCCACTAGATTGGTGTCAAAAATCTCCTAGAACATGGTATCACCGAGAGGGACCTTAGGAGGTCCAAAATAATCTGATCGAATGGATGGTGGGGTAGCTGGCCTAGATGGGATAGATTGATGGTATAAGAATGGATTAGTCTCACCTAAAGTTGTGGTGTGAACAAGGGGTTATGGGTGAGAGACATCGATGAGGGGTTGAGTGCTCATGAAAGAAGTAATCAAGGGCACAGATGAGGTAATTGTTGTGGTGAATATTTGTTGAGATAAGGAACTATTTGAAGCCAAATTTTATTCCATTATTTTGGCTGCTAAACGAGTAACTACGGGCATGAAATCAATTTAAACCCGGAAATTGAAAGC
The DNA here is from genome assembly GCA_018340775.1 of Taxus wallichiana var. yunnanensis. Lineage (NCBI taxonomy): Eukaryota > Viridiplantae > Streptophyta > Pinopsida > Cupressales > Taxaceae > Taxus > Taxus wallichiana. Next base: position 514,870,048 of record CM031236.1, on the reverse strand, counting down.
GAAGATTATTTTTATGCTTTAGATTATGAATGTGAAAAAGAAAAGGGGGTGGATAACAAGGTACCTAGGAGAAGGTAATCTATGTTTGGTTTCAGGTTTTGTTATGGCTTGGAAAGTATCAAGTGGCTTCTGTTGGGTGATGAAATCCCAATCGAGTGAACCTAGGTAAGGGGATGTCTTGATGTGTTAATTTCATTTGTTTGGTTTAATTTATGTGTGATAAATTGTGAGATGCATAAGTTTAAACCCTATTCAAATAATGTAGGCAAGAAGGATGCAAAAGGAATATTCTTTTTAAACCCAAAGCAAAGTGTGATATTTGATGAGGAAACAGACAAGAATAGAAAATTACAATGGAAAAAGGAGAAAATGGGGAAAAGTGAGGAAAACATGGATAGTTATTTTCCTATTTATCTGCACTTTTGAGTGATGAGTGATCTAGGACATGAACCCAACACGAGCAAGCAATAAAGCGAGCCTCACGCTGCAGTGTTAGTGGAAGATAAAAAAAAAAAAGACAAAAGGAATAGATGTAAGAGATCACCTAAAGGGTGGTCCCACCGAGCATGCTAGGAATGTTTACCATTTTTTTCATTCTTAACGAGGTTAATACGCTAGATCTGAAGAAAATAGCAAACTCAGAAATGTTGGAGGGTTTATGTTACCTTGAATGCGATGTAAAATAGGCGCAAGATGATGATGGATTCCACTCCTGCGAATCAAATGAATCTTGGAAATAAGACCCACGGAAAGTAAAATGATTAGATGATTTGGGTGGGGGTTTCTTGACAAAGTGGACCCGAGAAGTGTTTAACTTCCTTGGTGGATGTCAACCCCATTGTTAAAAAAGTGATATAAATGAAAAATAACCTAAAATATATGCAAACAACCGAATGATTTATAGAATATAATAGTAATTATGATTAATTGAATACTTATTTAATTTGAATGTAATACAAATTAAATGTACCTAGTCTGGGTTGATGATGACCCATCTTGTGTAAACGTAGGTTGACGATGACTTGAGGTAGTGATGCATGAGCATCTTCTCTCCAATATGGAAATTTTGAGTTTTTGTACAAAATGGTCAATTTTGGGTTGGATTAGTCAAAGTAAGGTTTCAAGGAAGTCAATATGGTCCCTATAATTCCACTTAATTGGTTAAGTTGGTCTAAGTCATTAAGGAATTCAAACTAAGAGTGTTCCTCCAAATTGATATTAAAATTATTATAAGGGCATCATGGTGGATTTTTTCTTGAAAAAGTGTTTTAGTCATTTATAAATTTTTGAATAGGTATATTACGAACATAAATTTCTAGGAAGTCTAATTGGGGTCATGGTG